>CM031696.1:16644644-17229644 GCA_018466805.1 Hippocampus abdominalis
CATCAGGTGGGACTTGAACCTTGATCCTCCAGTTGTAAATGCCCTCGTTTTTACAGAGGCAGTAATGAGGACGAGCAGTACAGGAAATTGATGGATATGTAAGACAATCATGGGGATTGACTCGCCACCCAGCTGAAGATATGACTCGATTTGATATTCACTTGCAACTCCAAAGTTGAACGTACCCACGGTACCCCCGACCCTTCCTGTAAAGTCAAAACGGTCCGTTTCATACAAAGTAGTGTAATGAGAATATGAGCCTGTAAACGACAATTGTGTTTTGGCTGGTCCTCTTAATTTCATTTGGATGAAAATAAGGAGCCAATTATCGTTGCTTTGTTTTGAAAAAAATAAGTGCCGGCTATCGTTTCATGTAATAAATAGAACAATGTTAATGTATACTTGTCAGACAGCGAGTCAAATTGCTGAATGCTGATGATGTGCTGAGTGCATGAACAAAAGCCATATGTACTTTACTTTGCGGACGGCACGGTGGCCGTGGTTAGCATGTCCGCCTTGCATTGTGGACGGAGGTCGTGGGTTCAAATCTGGGCTCTGGCCTTCGCGTGTGCACTTTGCATGTTCTCCTTGTGCTTGTGTGGGTTTTTTCCAGGTACTCCGGTTTCCTCCCACATTCCAAAAACATGCATGGTAGGTTCATGGAACACTCCAAATTGTCCTTAGGCGGGCGTTTGAAAGGTTGTTCCTTCATGTGTGTCAGCCAACCGCCGGGTTGCCTCGCCTACTGCCCAAAATCAGCTGGGTTGGACATCCCCGTGACCCGCGTGATGTTAAGCGGTTCAGATAACAGATGGATGGATGGATAGTTTACTTTGCTATCTATCATATTCCTCTATACATGCCTTTACAAGCAAAAGTCAGCTGCATTATTATCCCTGAAAGACGCTTGTTTTTGTTCCTTCTATGTAGTTGTCTACGTTCTGCACTTTGTTTCCCTCCGTTCTTCCCTCTCACCCATCCATCTCTCCCCTCCCCTCCCCTCCCCTCTTTTGTCTTCCATTTATGCACCTTGCACCGCAAGTCTGTGAGATATCCAGCAGATCAATGCCTATAGATTAGCTCATTGGAAGCCATTAGTTATGGGTTTTTATTAAGCTAGTCATTATTGTGTTTAATCTTGCAGAAAATTAAATTTAGAATTGTTTAGTGTTTTGTTTAAAAGTTGATTTTTTTCCCCCCCTCCCCTTACCCCTTTCTCTCACCCACATAACAGCTGCTCGTTTTCTGTTTGCTTTGCATGAATTAGGGCATCTTTATATGTGTGTTGAAGCATCCTTGTGATACACTTTCACAGACGTACAACACGTTGGTGTCAGAAGGCACCACTGTACTTTCATTTTTTTTTTTTTTTAATATCCGGTGACAGGTTTCACTGTACTTGTATGATGATAAACTGTTAAATCTACTAGGTTCTGTGAGAGCAATACATTTCAGACTAACAACATTCAATTAATATCAAGGCCATTCTCTTTTTTTTATTTGATTTTTTTTACTTTTTATCTCCCATTCTCGTCACGAGAAAAAGTTGAACCACCCGCTCTTTAATTTTGTCATTCAAACTTGTTCATTTAACTTCACCGCTCTTTAATCTCACCTGCCATTTTGCCACTCTTGTCTTTCATTCCAGCCCTCCCATTCCCAATCCCTGTTGCCCTTCTACAAAATCCCCCCCCCCTCCCTCACCACACACTACATCCTCTCGAACTAAACAATAGATGCCTTGAGGTCTCAAAAGATCACTTTCTATCCTGCCCCGGCGACATCAAGAGGGAGTACGCCGGCGGAGTTCCTTTGTTTAGCTTGCCGCAAATGAAAATTGCTAATCAATTTTTCCCCCCTCTTATTTCATGGCATGTAGTTCCTGCCCCTCCCCTGCCAGCTGTCATTGTGGGGATGTGGCACGGGGCTGAAAGCTTCATTAGCAGGGGGACAGCATGTTTTGCCCCTCAGCGCTCTTTTCGTGGAATTACTAAAGATAGATAAGCCTTTACATGGAATTTGTCATCAGTCACATAGATTTGTGCTTCCTTGTGATCCATTATCATGTTGTCAAACCAACAGCGAGGACCTTTTAATTTGGCCATCATCAACATCCCAGAAAAAAGGCACACGCGCACGTTTACCACTGCAAGGAGTCAAGTTTGAAACAGAGACAAGATGTTCAGCAAAATGTATGGAATGTTAGAATCGTGACGGACCATCGCAATGTTTCTCCACCACTGTGGGTCAGCGCCAATGCTCATGGTGTGTGTGCGCGTGTGTGTGTGTGTGTGTGTGTGTGTGTGTGTGTGTAAAAGAGTGCGTGCTGCAGAGTTTGAGCCCAGTGGAAAAGATGGAAGAGTTGTTAATCCATGTGGCTGGCGGAGCTGAAAGGCCATTCATATTTTTAGCTGACTGAATCATATTCTGTCATCCAGATGTCCAGTACGTACTGGGACGTGTGAATGACTGTCTGAAGAACAAAATAGAAATGTGGGTCTTAAAGAAACCAGGCTCATAAACATTTGAGTCATGATACTGATGACACCATGACTGTGACGAAAGGTGAATTTCCCTCTGGATGTTCACCAATTGGTCTGCCTTTTAGGACCCTTCTGAAACTGTGATCACAAAGTTGGAAACTCCAGTTGACGTTATGCACGCTGTCTTGGTCGGATGAAAGAGATTGTTCACAAGCTTTTTGAACATATCCAAAATATTGGATTCTACAAGTATTAGATAGTAGTAGATCATCAAAAACGCAGCAGAGATTTTATTCCCAAAAATGTTTTGTGACATTTTTAAATGTGTATGTGTGTATATGAGTGTTAGGTATCCGTCCAATGAAAGACGACTTGATATATAGCTCGATACATGGGGCATGATTCGAGAACCTTTTCTTTTAAAGTGGAATGATGCAATTTCATTTGATGCAGTGGGATTACAATATGAGAGGGCTCAGTTCGCAAAGGGTGTCGTGCAAATGAGATTCTGTTGTCATTAGATGATATGAATGAACTTGCCAGTGGTTTACTGTAAATGTGGCTCTTTTTTCCCCCCCTAAATATACACCTCTCTGATAAAAGACAATTCGATACATTTCAATATATTTTAAAGAGGAATTTCACATGTCTGGTTTGATTCAATTCACTCACATCATTTAAATCCAAACAGATTTTATGATTCAAATGCATTTTATTTATTTATTTATTTAATAGCCCTAGTGTGTACACAAATGTGTGTGTGTGTGTGTGTGTGTGTGTGTGTGTGCGTGTGCGTGTTTCGTCCCGTCTCTCTTGGGTACTACCACCCTGTCAACCTCCCACAACCTCTCCACCTTCCCACATTCCCCTCTTGACTGAAACTAGGTCTCCCACATCTTTCCCTTCCCATCTTCTTCCCATTACTTGTCTCGTTGTCTTGTATTTGCTGTAAAGTTATTCCCTCTTCTTCACAATTGAGATATATCCCCCCCGCCCCCCTCAACCTCACAGCGCCCCAAGCGACCCTGCCTATGACCAATGACCTCAGAGGTAAATGCGAGGTCCCACCTCACCACGATATAAAAACCTGAGCTTCCTTCCACCGTCTGACCCCGCTCACCTCCCTTGTCTTCCCTTGCGCTCGCTCCTTCTCTCTGCATCCACCCCCGCCACCTCCCTCTAGCTCTCTTTTCTCCTTCCCTCGAGTCATCCACCCCTCTTCCTTTTTCACGTGTGATATTCTATCATCGGCAGTTTATCTTTATTTTTGATAGCCGAGACTCATTTTAGACATTTAATTCATCACTGGCTGTCGCGAAAGAATGCCTATCAAGTGATGGCATATAAGATGACAGTCTTAATATTTTATCCCAGTAAAAAATCAGTATGGTAAATGGTCAGTATAAAAAACCCTGATTTACTAAGGTGTCATCACATGCCCTTAACTTTTTAATTGCATTGCCTTGTTGCAAGTATGTTCACTGAATAGTGCTCGGTTTTGATTATTTCACACTTTGCATGCCAATAGAACCTTGAAAGTCGTACAATTTGAAATGTCAATACATTATTTTTTTTTTAGACTTAATATTAGAAGTTAAACTGTACATGCATCTGAAAACTGAGATTAGATTTTTGTTTTGTTTTGTTTGTTTGTTTGTCTTGCAACATAGGTTCTGATTTGCACATGCAAACCTTTACGTTTCGACATCCCAATGATTGTGACTATCTGTGCTTTGCATAGTACCACCCAAAGTCCAAATCTATTCGAAAGAATAGTCATACAGTTTACAGTATACCATGATAGCGGCCCTTGAAATTCACACATTCAACAGCAGCATTTTAAAGTCGACATCGTTAGTGTGTTGGTTTTCCACTTGTGATGGTATGAAAGCACAACAGCGCATTCCCCGGAGATTGCTCTCCTATCTCCTTCACTTCGTTTGTGCCGGAGAGAAACACGAATCCATGAAGTCAAGTAGTCACCTGCATGGAGCTGTGTGCCTCATGCATATTAATTACTTTCCTTATAGGCTGTAAGGGGAAAACAGCCTGGAAAAGAAATCTTTTCTTAATTTAAACCAACCCAGAGTCATTTGGTTTGACTGTACAGTGCATGATGTATACATTTTATGATTTTTTTCCCCCTGCAACTGCAGGAAGGATGGGCGGATTGCTTTTTTTTTTTTTTTTACACTGGTTGGGCCCTAATTGTGACAGTTTTTTTTCCTTTAATTATTATGGGGGATATGAGGTTACTCGCCTCGAAAACAAATTGCTGTTAGAAACTGCAGTTGTTTGTTTGCATTCTACCATCATCTAATGCAGGCAACGTGAGTGATGTCATCAATGCTTCTGGTCAGGTGACTTTTATGAAGTTACGCTCTCATCTACAAGCAAATTCACATAACATAGAGGGAATCACACTCTGAATACCGTGTTTAGAAAAGTGCAGCTACATAGAAAGTATTACTGTAAAGACAATTTTTTTAGTCGACTTTTCCTTTAAAAAGGAATATTTTTTTATCAACTATGAATGTTAGTTATTATTTATGATTTTTTTTTTTTACTGCTGTAAAAATTACATTTTCCCCACTGGAGATCAATTTAAGATATCTCTATGTTTTGCATCAGGGACTCTTTATTTTATTTCATGTTCACTTACTCTCAGCACCATGGACAGAGCCTGTCCACATGTTCAAGTCTACGAATGAGGAGTTGAGAAAAAAAAAGCTGTCATTCTGTTTAAAATGGCATTTTAGACATGTTATGATCACATCACTCAAGAAGAAGATCACCAAAGATCTTTTCTCTTCTTCCTGTGGCTCTCTGTCATGGGAGTGAGTTCCTGAGTGTTCCAACAACACTGATAAACGCAAGCTTTGGGTTTCTTGACTCCAACGACTTAAAAGCATCCTCATGTGAGTGTCACGTTGAGGCAATTTGTTTGGCCACAAAATACAGAGCGACTTCTGTGAACCCTGAGGGAGTCAATGCCGAGCATGCATTTATGGTTATGATTACCACTGAGGACTCTGTTTTGTACATTTTCGGCGGGAATTGTTTTGGATCCCTATGCCGCATCTTCCTTCATGCCGAGAGTATCACTGTGTGACTAGTGTGCCACATTTAAAGGGAATAAGAGGAGCTGCTTTGATTGCCCACAGCGGCGCAGACCTCCCTCTTTCAAAATCCAACAAACTGCACTCATCTGCGAAATTACTGCACAGAGTAATGCCAAGCAGGATTTCCGCCATTCACTAAACTAGAACCCTGTGCCTCTATCGAGGTCAACTGGAAGATGAGAAGAATGAAGGAAGCCTGGAGATGAGGCAAATATAAAATAAGTGTTTTTGTTTTGGACAGGCAGAAGTGGAGTAGATACTTATTGGGACAATATATATACAGTATATGACGTTTGTGCAGTGTGGGTTCCCATCTCGCTAAGTGTGAAACATTGTGAGAGTAATTGAGATTGGATCGTCAATCTCTCCTACGATTGACTGGCGAACCAGTTCGGGCTGTCACTCATCCCAAGTCAGCTGGGATGCAGGACCTATAAGGTTGGGCTTTATGGGAAAACAAACTAGCATTGTTGACGATGTTAAAAATGTGTACGTGTCAAACAATGACATTAAATCAATAATTTAAAATGTCTTCGTATCACGCTCTTATGCAACATAACGGCACGTTAATTCATTTACTTTGGTGTGATGTCAACAAAGCAACACTGAAGGCCCCGTGCCTATTTTGCAGGCTTGCACTTCCTCTCTGCCTCTTCGGTTTCTCGCTGTATTTTATTTGGATGCCTGTCTTCTCCTCTCTCATCTGCGCTGCCCCATCTGCCCTCGGCAGCAAACTTCTGCTTATTAGAGAAAGACAGGGAAACAGAGACTGATGGGAGTGATGGCGTAAAACACAGACACACGCAGGGCAAATTCTGCTTGTCAGGATTTCTTCCTGTCTGTCTCTGCGTGTGCGAGATAGATTTGAGTTTATCGGACAGGAAGTGGATCTCTTACAATAGCATTCTGACGTTTCCCGCTCTCTAATGTGAAAAAGTGTTGTTAAGATTCCTATTCCAGATATGATGCGCGCACACACACGGAGACGTCATGGTGGTGCAGATAAGATGCAACTGCGGCGCTGGAGACAGAATCACTGAGTCAGCCGGATGTATTCATCGTCGTAAGACAGTCACTACATTTATACAGAACGCGCAGGTGAACATAAGGCTTCAACACGTTTTATTCGGCTTAACGCCACATATTGTACAGTCAAGACACGTGGTGAAAATCAACTAAACAGATACTTTGTATTATTTAAAGGAAAAAGGCAATGGAATCGCAAAGGCTAAACACAAGGAGGCTTTTCTAACTCCAGATGATTTGAATTTAGAAACTTTTGTCGTTTCCCCGCCTCCCATAGAAAATCATATAATCATTAAATTAGTACATTGTAGGAGTTTTTCCAATTTTATGTTATGAACAAAACCGGGGGGGGGGGGGGTGAATTTAACTGAGGTACAAATGAAATTGCAAATTTTTGACGATTGTAAAATATAATATTATTAATTGCTATCAATAATGACGATTTCGATTGGCAATGATTGGTGATCCCCCTTTACTTGCGATGAAAGAGAGATCACATTTTATGTGTACTGCGGCGGGGCCAACTATTGTCAGACTGATGAACAAACAGTGGGGCCATCCCCAAATCCCAGTCGGAGGTTACACACGCACACACTCGCACACTGGCGAAATCCCTCTGTGTGTGTGAACAAACAGAGGATGAAAGGCAAGACAGAGAGGGGAAGAGCACATATAAAGAGCTGCTGTTTTATTAATGAAACTAGAAACAGGCTTGGGATTCTCTGCGCGTGTGTGTGTGTGTGTCATAATAGCACTAACCAAGGTGTGTGCCTGAGTTGTATTTTCTCACACACACACACACACACACACACACACACACACACACACACACACACACAGTCACTAATAAATTCAACCTGATTCATTCTCTCTCCTCTCTTGGGACCAAACAGCGGTTTGCCTGATCCAAGGAAGCTTCATGTTACCTCCACTAAATAATTGATGCTCTTTTTTTCTCGCCGTCCATTTTTTTTCCCCCCGCTTTACTTTAACTTGCACTCACTTGCTCCCTATTTCAGTGTTTTCTGTCCACCTGCTCCAATTGTCGGTCTCACTGTTTTGACACTTTCCTTTTAAACTCAGTCTTTGGTCATATCCCAAATGTGGGATGTCTCTGAAATATCATCTTGAATGATAATCTGCATTGTGGGTTGTTTTTTACGAACAAATATTTTTCCGGCCTGACCTGCTCACAAAATAGCCCAAAGGGGTTAACCTCTTGATTATTCACTATTCCTGGTCACAAAATCTTGATGTGCGTTTGATCAACCGCTCCGGTTTCCTCCCACATTCCAAAAACGTGCCAGGCTGTTGGGCAAAATTGTCTGGTGTGAGTGTGAGCATGATTGTAACGTGAAGCAAAGCACCCCCCGCGACCCTAGTGAGGATGAAGCGGTTCGGAAAATGGATGGATGGATGGGTTTGATCAACCCTGAGCCATGAACTGCATGATTGTAACGTGAAGCAAAACTCATCTTAGTTTCTTGTGCACAGTTAGACTGCATTTGGCATGAGAATAGGGCCCCTTTATATTACATCAGACTCAGACTCGTACAGAAATACATTTGTGCAATGGTTGTGAGCCAGGAGGAAAGATTGCATAAAAAACGGACTATCCAAAGTTTGAGTTCAGGATCATTATTGTACCACAACAGCACTTTAACATCACCAACACAAGGTATTGCTGCTAGCTATATTTTCTAGCCTACCACCGCTTCTTATAAAATACTGGAATGCCGCTACAATTGATTAATTATAGACACAGCTATGGTGCTATTAGAGCAGTAAGAACAAACTTGATGATTTTTGTTTTTTTCTCGATGATGTTCACATTTTTGTGTCAGGTTTACCGTCATTAGAACACAAAACTGTTTTTAATTTCTGACACAAGACTGTTAGGGTAGGGTAAGACTGGTAGTGGTCTTGGTGTTCCTGTGGATGCACTGTGCGTTAATATGCTTCGGTGTGTGGGTGTGTGGGTGTGTGTGCGCACACACGCAGGACCTTCTTCCTCCAGAACCACTGGGACCTGCCCCGACTAACCAGGGGTTAAGTGCTCCTTCTCCTTTTCTCTACCATTTGTCTTGTCCTCTCTGACATGTTATTCTTGTTTCTATTTTCCTATCCTTGCATTGCTCTCCTGCTCTGACTCATTTTCTGTGTCTCTGGCACTGGCTGATATTGTTTTCATTCGTACAAGCATGGCTAACACAGCATTGGAAAGAAAAGAGAAGACAATGTTGGCATTAGAAGCTCTCAGGTAAAACAAAATCATTTGAGGCCGGAATTTGTTCATACTGGCAATAGAAGCCATATAATGTCTCCTCAAGGGAACAAAGTGGCATTCATCTGTTCCATAGCCGTACTCATAAACTTTGTGATGCAGAATGTTTGAAAATGTGATGACTTCACAAGGCCTAGCCCTGTTTCCTTCTTGTTCGTGATCGTGATTTAAGATAGCAATGACTTAAGATAGCCATATCTCCTCATATGGATTAAAACAAACAAATGTTTCCTTAAACCGAACAATACTCACCAATGGAAAATTCCAAATCCCTTAAGATCTAAGGAGTATGCATTGTTTTAAGTAACATGTTGACATTCATGATGGCCACACACGGATAAAAAGAAATTTGGCTCTCTATAGCAAAAATTCAAAACGATGAAATCTTAAAAAGTACCCTTTGACGATGAGTGTAGTGGTGATTACACAACACCATTTACCCCCAAATTCCAAAATATCCAGAACGGGGTGAAGAAGTTGAAGAAGGCTCGTTGTCGGCCGAATGTGTCCATGACTGTAACGCATTTTTCTCCTCCGAAAGAAATTCATAATTTTCAGGTCGAAAATGTAGGCAAACTGCAAGGGGAGAAGGCTTCAGGAACATGTTCATGACCTCATCCATACACACAAAAAGCCTGTTAAAATAAGTTCATGTGAATGATGTCATTTAAGGCTCACATTATATTAAAAAAAAAAGTTGAATAGAGGATCAATACTGCCTTGAAATGTGTCTCAATCCCATATTCTTTCCCAGTTCAGTTCAGTCGCGTGCACGCTGTCGTGTAGCAGTGTGCTAAACCACACCTCCGGTTTGTGTTTGCAAGCATGTTGCCGCTGGTTAGCTCTTCGCTTAGAGACTGGGAGAGTCAAGAGTCTCTAATCCTTGCCATCGGAGACTTCTCCGCGCGCGCACACATTCACACGCGTTCTTATCGGCTGGCCCAGTGAAGCATTAGCATGTGGTGTGTGTTAGCGGGCTGATGGGGGGATACCAGTTCTCCCATGACAGAAGTAATCCTGTTCAGTGGCAGGACTGGATATCCCAACTGGTACGCATGTGTGCCTGTGCGTATCCCATCGCGCCACGTCACGGAGAAGTCGACTCTTGGTGTGTCTATCATTCGTTTTTTTTCTGTTTGCCAGCTTGCCTTCTTTATTCTCAGTATGTCCAACTGTGCCCCAGAGCCAAATGAAATGTCGCCAACCAATGTGTGCTTTATTCATTTTACTTCAGCAACAGCATCAAGAGTGTTCTGATTTTTAGCAATGTCGATGTGAGCTTTTGGAAGAAATACAAATTGATTTGAGAGAAAATGTCCAATAATTTCATTCAGCAACAATATTTACTTTTTGGAGGATTTTGTAACTATAAACAATAGTCGCCCTGGTAAAATAAATATAAGGAAGGGGCCATCATTGATGGAAGTACAAATACTTTGTTACTGTACTTAATGTAGACTTTTCGAGTATCTCTAATTGACTTATTTTTCTCACATCATAATTTTATTCCCTGCATTTGAAAATAGATTACTTTGTCCAAATATGCTCGTTAACTTTTTAAACCCCCCGCATATGACAATATTACATCAAAGAAGGTGGACATACAGAGCGGTTAAGTCAATCGCAGTTGATATTTTGTTTGATTGGTTGAGACCTTTTATTATATGAATTGGCTGATTTAAAAAAACATTATTTATTTTTTGGTGATTATATTTTTTTAATCAGCCAATTCATATAATAAAAGGTCTCAACCAATCAAACAAAATATCAAATATCTCTCTCTCTCTATATATATATATATATATATATATATATATATATATATAAAATAAACAGGGACAGCAGTGCCATGGAGCAACATGACCCAGAAACATTAATGAGGGTTTGACGTAGCACATTCTTAAAATCATTCAAGGTCTTGCTTCAGAGAATTGTTTTTGGTTCCAAGAATGATTCATCACAAATGTATTATTCCATCCTAAAAAAGCTGCCAGCTTCTGGTGTTCAAAATAATTCTATTCTGTTCTGACGAAGCACATAAAGGTCAGATGTTGTGTTTTTTTCTGTTGTTATTCACTGATTTAGCCATTTTTGTTCGTCAGCATTAGCAAAGCTATGGTAACACATTGTTTTAAATCTTTGGCTTCGGTCTTCCTGTGTGGAGTTGACATTTTCTCCCTCCGGCTTTTCTCCGGGTACTACGACTTACTTCTCGTATTGTAAAAAAAACATACATTTTAGGCTCATTGAAGGCTTTAATTGCTCAGAGACACCTCTGAGCAACTGTGAAGGCTTGTTTGTCTCTACTTACTGCACCTTGCAATTGGGTGGCGACTCGGTGTACATTTTCCAAAGTTTGCTTGGATAGGCTCCAGCTCACCTCCAACCCTATAGAAAGTGGATGGATAAAACTAATGACTATGTGCAATTGATTTTTTTTAAACTAAATAAGCATCATAATCCTGATGGAGCACTTCCATTCAAAAACAGCTTTTTTTTTTAGCTCTTGCCATAATACTCCTTTAAAAAAAAGACTTATTAATGCTTGTGGTATACAGTACATTAACAGTAGGCTCATATACCACGGTAAGGCCCATCAATTGTGTCGTCCCAATTCTTAGGTCTCCAGAGAGAGTATTAAATGCGTGTGCAGCAGTTGACGCAGTTATAGGCATGTCTCTGAAGCGGGTGTGTTTGTGTGTTTCTGGCGTGTTTAGTTGTGCTCTTGTGCTCTGGGAGCGCCACAGCGTCTGTTTTCCTGCACACCAGCGGGGGGCTAATGGAACGGCTTTGTTGGTTTAACAGAATTACCAGCGTTCTCCGCCAAGATCAACTCCAGTCGGTTTTGTTGGCAACACAAGGCTCACTGCCTAACCATTCAGAGCACCTACCAGCGCAACACACTCACGCAGGATTCTTGTGAGAATTGACTCAAAAAGATGAGTGAGTACTGGAATGACAGAGAATCAGGGGGGAAAACAAACAAAGTGAGACGTATGAGGTGAAGAGACAGAGGAGGAGGGCAACAATGGAGGAAAGGGAGAGAGATGAGATGCTGCACGGTTATCAGTGATTAACAGTTCCACCCTATAGAACATTGTATTGGACTTCAAAGAAAATGCTGCTCATTGTTTCCAGGCCTTGACTGCAACCCTGTTCAAAATGTGTTTTTATTTTTTCCACTCACATACCCCCATTGACAATTTCGGGCAACAGAGGGAAACACGAAGCGACGATGAGGGCCAATAGAGCCTGACCTAAGTCAGGTCTTGTGGAAATGAAACGGAAAGAGCTAATGGCATTGCAATTATTTGTGACTGCTTCAGTACATGCGAGTTGTATTTTACCTGTCTGTGGAAATGAGGCTGAAGTAGATGACACTCCTGAACAAAACGCAAACGGATCAGGCCGATCACAACTAAAATGTTAACTGAAATTCCATCTATAAACTTTTATGTGACAATATTTTGGCGACTGGCACACTTGTTCATAGGTAGCGCAGCTGTGCTAAATTTCAGCGGAAATAATAGACAAGATAGTCGTTGGACGTTGACCTTGCATCACTTAGTCCAACCCGACTGGAATGAATCATTGCAAGAAAAAAAAAAATTGTTGGCTACTTCCACCCACACATTGAACTATTGAGCCCTGCACATCTACCGATGCATTGGGATGTAAAACTATGACCCTGTAAGAGGTTTCTAGGCTCCACATATAGTATATTGTGCCATATCACTTTTATTAAGGCATTAAAAGATAGGCTGGATATTTGGAGAGGCTGCCTCGCTCACTCGGGCATTGTGGCAACAAAGACTGAACGCTTCGTTATTTCATCCATGGGTACATTTGGAATTTGAAATATACTGTAATTAATTACTGTTACCATTTATACTTTTTTTTTCTATTGTATTTGTATGGCCGGGCACGGCAGCCATCTGGGTAGTGTCAAACCTGGAAATGTATTGTTTTCATGTGTGTGTGAAAAAATTGAGAGTGGATGTTACATCTGTGACCTTTTAACAATGATTCAATGGGCAGTTCCTGACCATGGGCCTCTTGGTCAACTACATGTCGAACCCCACACACTGGGAAAAGGTTCATAGCTGTTCGGCCGGACATATATTGTTAGCCTGATAGCGTAATTGGCACAAAATCAATATACAGTTAAACCTCGGTTTTCGTCCATAATCCGTTCCAGAAGGCTGTTCGAAAACCGAAATTGTTCAAAAACCGAAACCACGCTCTTTTTAAAATAAAAATGTTTACTGAACACGTCTGCTCACAATGGAAAGCAAGACGAGGAAGCATCACTTCCACGTGTAAGGAAGCCGAGAGGAGTCAAATGGTGCATTCAAGTGCGTTCAGTTTGTTTGAGAACCGAAATTTGTTTGTCATCCGTGGCATAAAAAAACTCGAAATTTTTGGTCGAAAACCAAATTGGTCGAGAACCGAGACGTTCGAAAATCGAGGTTTGACTGTACAAGATATTTTTGCTATTTTATTTCTTTGCCTCTGTAAATCCTTGTTATCCAGGCCATGTTATAATCCGCAAAGGTTGAATCTTGCAGCTGAACTCAACTGTTTGTTGAATGAGTTGTTTTTCCTGTTTGCCAAAAATGACTTTGACAATAATGCTATTAGGCTTATGATATGCTTCTTTTTTAAAGCCAGACATACTGAAACCAGCACATTCAAAAGGTGGTTCTGGATCCGACCTGGGAGAACAAACTAAACACCTGTGTGCCCTGTAGGTGGCAGTCATGTCTTCTACCGTCAATGGATCAGTCTCTCTAATAACGAAAGATAGAGTTGTCATCTGGCTGTGCGCCAATATTCAAAGGGAGTCTGTCTTCGCCCTTGCCACACCCGACCACAAAAATGTTTGGTGACATTGGTGAAGGAGCTTTTGCGTTTTGCAAACACGGGCAATGACGAAATCTTTTTTATTTTATTGTTTTGCCGCTGTGGAGGTTCAATACAATACATTCAAGTTCAAAGGTGGAGGGACGGGTTGGAAGCAGAAGGAGCGATAGAAAGAGTTCGGAGAACAACGTCTTTTTAATTCTTGACAAACACTTAGTCGAGGCTTTTAGACTCACACTTTGGAGCAGATGTGTGCCCGCATACCAATAGCAAACACTGTCACTCCCCATCCAACTCAGATCCTTTTGATGTTCTATTCACTGATGTGAATGTGAAGAGTGAACACAATGAAGGGGATGAGGAGAGAAATAAGGAAGGAATAAAGCTGGTCGGATGACAGAGACACAAGTCTTTTTATTTATTTATTTATTTTAAAGGAAACTAGCATTGCCGTCTGACCTTTCACTCCTACATTTCCTCATTTTTATTCCTTTGGTCTTTTCCCTCCTGGTCTGGTCCAACATCTAGATCACAGAGAAACGGAAAACGGCTGACGGGGAGTAAGAAAACCAAAGAGGAAGACGAGCCCACAGAATGGATTCCTGTCAATAGAATCATGGTACATAAGTAAAAGTCTTGAACTTTGGCGTCTCTTTCACTTTTTCTGTCTCTTGACACAAGAGCACAAAGGGAAACACTGTGTGTGAAGCTAGCGGAGAGGAGAGTTACTTTTGCAAGCATGCGTCTGAGCGTTTTAACTTTCAGACACTGAATGAGTCCTTTGACGGCAGCATATTGGAAGAGTGGTTTTAGCCTCTGCCTCACAGCAAGAAAGAAGTCTAATGGCAGTGTTTGGTCTTTCTGTGTGACATTTTCAAGTTTTCTCTATGCATGTGTGTGATTTCGCCACATACCTCCGCGAATCAAAAACATGTTAGGTCAATTCCTAGCTATGCATTTCCTGCCCATCAATCCGAATTTGGTTCGTCGGAATCGGGTTAATATCTGACACAGACTTCTACTGTCTGTCATGATTCTGTTTGTGACCAACAGGTGGCACTGTAGGGTTCTCCCTGCAGCTGCACACCTGTTGGTCGTTAGGTAATTAGTTCGCCCGATCACTCATTGTCGGGTCATTGTTGCTCTTTGCTGCTGTCATGTTTGTTTTTTTGTTTGTCATGTTTAGGCCATGTTTTTGGTCATGTTTCTGTTATTGATACTTTTGCGCTTCAGTCATGGTTTTGGTTTGCTACTTTGGATTCTTTTTGTTTTCAGGACTTTGTTTAGGATTTAGTTTTCTGTGTTTTATCAATACACTTCTTCAAATACACCCTGCTCCTTCCTCTTGCCTGCTTTTTGGGGTCCACCACCACCTCGCTACGTGACACTGTCCTGTTGTTTGAAAAGCAATTTTTGCTTTTGTCTCGTTTAATTACATTGGAACCTCTTTTTTTTTTTTTTTTTTAATGATTCATTTGGTCCAGAAAATCTGACTAAAACCAAATCACATGACAACCCAAGCAATATTTCCCATAAAAAAATATCGTAAATCAGGTCGTAATCCATTCCAGTCATCCAAAAATAATGACAACAATGCAGTGGACCCTCACTATTCGCAGATTATATGGCCGGCGTATCATTAGCAGTTTAGTCGCTCCTACAGCATCGAGCTGTGCAGCGATTGGACCAAAGCAACACTCAATCGTGCCATCTTTTGATCATGCATACATACAACCCTCAGATGGCTGGCGCCTGAACTTTCTGTTCTCTCAATTCAAGCTTTTATTAACCACTTAAGGCAACAAAACCCTTCCTGGTCTGCTCGGCAACACTCAGGCATGTTGGAGAAACTGTAGTCATAAAATAAAACAAAATGTTACATTAGACACCCACTTTTATCTGACTAGGTGCACATGCACTGTCAGGCACAAAACAGCATGTGAACCACACACACAAACACACAAAATCACCCCCCACCTGCCCGCCACCCCTCATCCCCTCCAAGATAAGTGTGTTAAGAGGCAGGGAGAAATTATTAATTACCGGGCTAATAGGCACTCGGCTGAGTTCTGCTTCATTAAGCTCTTGGTGTTTATGTGCGCATGTTGTGATCGTGTAGCGGAAGTGGGGGCGGCACAACAAAGATAGGCGTCCACACATTTGCAGTCACTATTTGTTAGCTTTTACCCAACGTGCAGTATGTGGAAATGGAAAGGCGCGATTAAATGTTTAGTATGTGGTAAAACATTGACTGTGGTCTGTTAAACATCGGTCGGAGTGTATTTAAAAGTTAGCATGAGTAGACGATTTCATTTCACTCCATTCCGGTACAATTATTGCTAGTCAAGTCTTTATATTAAGGGTAATTGTGTTTGATACTAAATACAGTGGGCAGTAAAAGGAGAGCGGAACAAACAAATACCGTGTTTGCTTAAGGTAATGATGCGAACCTCAGGCTTCGGGTTGAAAGAGGACAAAGCTTCACATATTTGCTGTCAATCACAGCAGCAGCAAAGAATACTAAACAAGTGCTCGCCATCTACACTCTTGACACCACTATGTGGTGATGCACTGTGCTCCCGCTCTATCCCTCGCAGGGTTGTGCTGGCACCAGTATGATAAGTCAAACCAGCGGTGACGTTAATCTGTCTCCCTCCCACTAGGAAAGATAGATAAGCGGGTGAGGGGAGAGACGGCGGAGGGAGTTGAAAGAAGTTGTGTTGTCGTCATGTTAAGGATTCACTGCTATATTGTCCTTGTCGTTAAGTCACTGATATTGTAGTGGTTCATCCATCCGATTCCTGTGCAGACAATGGGTTCAGTCCCCAAATTTGCCTTTGAAAAGTGAAAAGATGTCCGTCTTTATATGTGCCTTGTTATTTGACTGGTGAAGTGACCTGAGATACCACCTTCAATCTTGAAGAGGATCAGCGATATAGAAAATGGATGGATGAGTTTTATCGAAAATAGGCATTGAAAAATGGGCAAAAAGCTAGAATGATATTTGTCATTGTCAATCTACATTTGCTTCTGTTTTGATTGATACATGTTTTCATCAGTTTTTCAAAATGTGTGCCTGTGCGTGTGTGTGCCTACATTCATATGATCATTCAGCTTATCTTGACTGTTGTAAAGTCATCTTTAGCCGTTCTAAACAAAACAGGCTCCTCCATACCTGGGGGAATTGGTGCCCTTTTATTATCCTGTTAGGGTAACAGCGGTCTGCTGACTGCCATTTATTTACGGTTCGGCACATTAAGGCAAGGCAAGTTAGCTTTACATTTCATACACAACATAGCTCAATGTGCTTGACATGAACTTATTCACTAACATTGACAAATATACTTTTTTTTTGGGGGGGGGGGGTCTGATGCTATCCATCCATCCATCCATCAATTACCTGAATGGTGATTCTCACAACTACTCACACCCCCACATTCACGCCTAGGAACAATTTAGACTGTTCAAATAACCTACTGTGCACGTTTTTGGAATGTGGGAGGAAACCAGAGTACCCAGAGAAAACCCACACAGCCACGGGAAAACATGCAAACTCCACACAGGACGGCCGGAGTCAGAATCAAACCCAGAGCCTCTGCACTGTGGGACGGACGTGTTAACCAGTCGAACACCCTATCGCCCGTGTCAGATGCCACTCCACTGTAAATTCCACACTTGGAAACAACTTGACACATTGCACAAGTAGATGACATCAAGGCCCAATTTAGATATGAGATCAGCACAGTTTGTGAGTGCCCTGGGAGAACCGGCTGCATTTTGCGAAACATACCTATTTTTCTACTGATTGTAAGAGAATGGGAAAAGGCAGAAATGTCAAATGTTTTACCTGATACCCATCTTGTTTCTCATCGGTAATATTGAGTCTGATATGATCACGCTAGGCTGTGCCAAATTTAACTGTGGATGCAAATGTACATGCATGTACACACACACACGCGCGCGCACACACACACACACACACACACACACACACACAAGTGCGTTTGCCTATAAATAGTGATGGAGGTAACATAAGCGGGGCCCCAGGCTTAGTGGTTTTCCTCCATTGATTAGCTTGCTGGCTAATGCACAATTTTTCCCACCTCTCATGCACATAGACAAACACGCAGACGCGCGCACGCACGCGTTTACATCATGCGCTGCACCAGTGAGAGCTATTTAAACTGGGGAACAGGTGTGCAACAGACAAAATGATATGACGGATCATACCAAATAGTCAGTACGAATCAGATTTTGTAACAGAACCACTAATGACACATGGAAGGATTGTACGTTGTTAAGCAGGGTGTCCTCTTGCTGGTGTTTTGTGTGCTAGAGTTACCCAGAATGCTTGAGCAATTGACTGGGTGGCTAATGGTGGGCTCTGTTTTCCTCTGATGGTCATTGACTTGGCATTCTCATCGATAGTTGTTTTTACAGCTATTCGAGAGTTTTGTGTGTCCCTTCAAAAAGTAAAATTACTTCCACACTCCGCATCACTTTCATCTTTTGCTTCATATTTTGGACATCATATCTTTTTTCGGTGTCTGCTCACTTTTCTTTCCTGTTCTCATACCCCCCCCCCCCTCCATGGTTTTGGAAAGTATTCAGTCTCGCATACCCCCAGCAAGACTATCACCACTCCACCCAGGAGACCACTCATCTCTCCCTTCAATCCCCCCCCGTTCTCTCCATATCCATCCATCGATTGCAACTATTCCTGGACTTCTGTCATCCCACTCTGGTCCTGCTCGAGTTTCCCTTCCTTCCCTTCCCACCACAGTCTATGTGTGCGTGCGTTTGTATGGAAACTAGACGCTGTTCTTTTTCTCATTCATTTTTGGGGCAAAGTAATACATCAAAATAACTTCCATTCACTCACATTATTATTATTTCCCATCATCAATTTGCTGCTCTGCATTGCACAAAACACACACACACATGGAACACTTTGGACTCAATCTGACGGGATTCATTCGTAACAACATTGCTCTTGCTGCCAAGACACCTCTACATGGTCTAAGTGGCCCAAGTATTCGTAATCCATAAGAAACGGTCAATTCTATGTGAAAAGCTTCGTCGGTCAATAGCCAAATTATTTTCAAGTTGCTTTTCTCCCAGTCAATGATGACTCTGTTCTCGCGAGAATTTAGTCGGTGTCTGTAGTAAGTCCATACACTACATTATACAATATTAAAAGTAAAGCAATAGACGTAGGAATGTAGTATCTTTACTATGAGGGCTGATGACATACATTGCAAAAAAAATCAACAACAAAAAAAACCAAAGAAAATAAATGGGCCGCGGACTTACTGATTTAAAAAAGGCATAACGTGTTGTGGTGGGGGGGGGGGGCATTGAGAACAGCAAAGGCACATACATAAATTCAGGTCAACATTTTCAGGAGAGTGAGAACAATCCCGTGGTTCCCACTGCAATACGATGTGATTAGTTTTAGGAGTTGTGTGTTCATCTTGGCTCATTGAGAATGTAGGACAAACTATATCGCTGAGACCTCGAGATGCCTTTCTAAGGCCAACAAGGGCGTTAATGTTCTGAATATTCTGTGTCATTGGACTAAGTCCTCTGTGCCTGTATTAGTGTCCATGTCTTTACCCGAGCACTAGATTGAATGCACTTCCACACACCTCTATGGTAATGAAGTGACACACGCATACACACACACATACACACACACACACACACACACACACACGCACACACGGACAATCAGGTCATTCCAAGGTAAAAGGACTTAGATATAGTGAAATATTCATACTTTAGATGGTGCTGCGAGTGTATGTGTGTCTTTAATTGAGGTCCCGATGCCTCAAGCGAAATGCTTCAGAGAGAGTAGCTAACCACACACACGCACACCAAAAGACACATTAATATGTCAAACTGGCTCCACCACACACACACACACAATCGAGTGAATAAAAGTTGTCTGTTGGTGAGCGCGCCCAGTCGTAATGTTGCGAGCTGGAATGAAGAAGTGAAGAGTTCAAGTGCGTTCTGTGAATGTTGTTGTTAGTTTTTTAAATTCCTCATTTTCAAGTTAAAGCTAATACATATAGTTTAAATATATACATACAGTATATTGATTGTATTCTTGGGTGTCTTGAAAGGCGCTTGTATATAAAATGTATTATTATTACTAATTTGGGACAAATAAAATTGATTGAAACGTCTTTAGAAGACAAAATGAAGAGTTTAAATGCAAAAGTAGACATTGCCCTTATTTTGGAATTTGGTAAAATTTGTTGTCTTTTTGCTGGTTTTCGGGTTAGAGCGAATATTTTTTGAGGTTTTCTAAGTTCATATAAAAGAACCAAGAGGATTATGTAGAGAGAAAAAAAACCCTGTCTCGTTTTATTAACAAATGAAGAGTTCAAATGCAAAACTACACTTCGGCATTATTTGTGAATTTAGTGAAGAGGTTATTAATATAGTTACTATAAAATCACCAATTAAGAGGCGCATATGGATAAACAAACATCTCATTTTATTTTTAAAAAAACACTTTCAAAGCTGTCTTCTATGTCATTTCACTGCAAAACCAGACAACTCAAAGAAAATAACTGCTTTCAAACACAGGCAAGTCCAACATGTTCACATACCGTCCAATTAGTCTTGTAAGATTTGTTTTACTGTATTATTATAATTTACAAGTGTAGATTAAATTGATCTTGTTTCCTCCATCTGTGTGGGACCCGTTTGTAAGGCTCCTTAAAGCAACTGCAAACTTGTAATTGTGGTTGTTGAAAGTTCTCTTTTTCTGCCATTGAGCAGCTCCTTTCGAAGTTTTCACTCCTTGGCACCTCGTCTGGTTGTCTCATCAAGTTACAGAGTTAAAGAGTGAGCAAATATATTTTATCTTAATTGACCAAGCCGTCCCATCGTGTCTCCTCTCCATTTCAATCTGTGGCTAATTTCCACCCCCCCTCACCCTCCTCACTCCATTCTCCTCCCGCTCGTATTTGGAAGTCCGACAATAATTTGAGGCGCCAAGGATGGAGCGAGCGAGGTGCGCGCCTCCCTCTCTCGCCCACCCCACCCCACCCCACGTTCCTCCACCTTCTAATCCCTTAAAAGCACTTATGAGATTGGCGCTGCCCGCCTTCCTCTGCCTTGCTCGTCTGCCCGCCGGTTGCCACGGCAGCTGATTGGAGGAAGGCAGGCTCCTAATTGGATCATGAGGGTGTGATGCAGGCGACAGCAGCCTTATTATGGAGAGCTGACTTTGTGCAGCGTAACCCTGCCAGGATGACCCTTCCCTTCTGTGTGTGTGCGCGCAGACTGACCTCAATGTGACTAAGAGCCTCCACTCATCGAGGCCCGCTGGCTGAGGCTGCACTGAGTGAGAGGATAGCTTGATGAAGAGATGATAGGAGAGTGGAAGTAAGTTATGGCAAGCAAAGAAAATGTGAAGAAGGTAAAATGTTATTTGCTTTTCCAATGCTTAGATGCCTTCCGACAGTGAGGGGCGAGGTAGTTTTGATGGCGTGATGCACCGAGTTACTCCCCCTGAACTTTGTACTCGGGCATTGTGTGTGTGTGTGTGTGTGTGTGTGTGTGCGCGCGTTGGCGTCTTTGACAGCTGTCCGTGATGGTGTAAATTGATAGCGCCGCTGCTGTCTCCTGCATTACAGCATTACATTCTGAGTTTTCCTCGCCAGCGCTCCAGTTTTTTTTTTCTCCTACACATTTCCACTTTATGTTACCACTCAAACACTCGCACACATTGTGAACGTTTTATCAGATGGTGTAATTTGGACCATTTGGGAAGACCTAAAAGTGCTTCAAAAATCTTGAATTTGAGAATGAATGTGTGACAAAACCAGGAGCTATTTTTTAATGCTATATAAAACGTGGATTTTGTTTCCAATTTGAATGAAATATTGCCAAAATGCTCATATTATTTATTATTTATACATGTATATTAGGCATGTCTGCCTCCCAGTGGAGAAGTTCTGGCTTCAAATCTCGGCATGCTTCGGCTTCCTGTGTAGAATTTCACTGCCTTTCTCTGTTATTTTAATTCGTGCGTGCATGGTCGTTTTAATGCATACAAAAATCTACCACTGGTGTGAATGTAAATGTTTATTTGTGCTCTGTGATTGGCTGGCAACAAGTGCTTGGGTGAACTATGGCCTCCAGGCCCCATCTTACCTGCAACCCTATTGAAGACTAGCACAAGATAAATGATGTGTTCTTTAAAAAAAAAAAAAAAACACTCCTTACTGTCATGGCAAGCATGCCTGTGACTGAGGGTTCATAAGTATTTTTGTGGGTAAATTTCAGTGCAGAGCTATCCAATTTCTAAGGCTGTGTGTTGCAGTTTCTGTCACCTAGGTTGCTTTGACTTCCAATAAGAAACTCATAGAAGGTCAGCAGGAAGTAGGCAAAGGTGCATTGTGCATGTTGGATGTTGAAGAAAAGTGAGAATTTGTGCTTGTTTCGAAACATGTTTGGAGTACATGCTTACAAATGCAATTTGCCTGTGAGGCAGTTTGTCTAAGTTTGTGTGTGTGTGTGTGCGTGTGTGTGGGTGTTTGTGTGTGGGTGAGAAGCAGTCGTACAGCAGGGGGCATCTGATCCCTCCACCTTTTAAGAACATCAGTGGGTGTGAAAAGCACTGATTGCCCTAACCACTCTCATTGGGACTGAAACCCCTGGCTTAGTTGTGCTTGAGCGACTTTGGAGAGACAAGGCAGGGAAAGAGTGAGACGCGTGTGTGTGCGCGCGTGTTTGTGCGTGCGTGTGTGTGTGTGTGTGTGCGTGTTTGGCGCTTGCTTGTGTGTTTGCGTGAGGAAGGATGAAGAAGCAACACGGGGCATGAGCAGAGGGTGCAACAAGAGAGACAGATAGTTTGGAAACGGAAGTTAAGGTTAGCTAGCGCCTGGCGGGGTGAGTAAACAAGCTTGTTTGCTACTTGAGGGAGTTTGTGGGGAAGAGGACCAATTCACAATCATGCGGAATGACGACTGCAAGAAGTAAAGAAAGAAAGAAAGGAAGAAGCTGGACATTTTTTTTTTCATTTGTGGGGATTTTTTGAGTGATGACACTCCTGTGGAACCTCAAAAGTCAAAAGCCGATGAGGTTGTACATCCGTCCATCCATTTTCTCAGGTCACAGGCGTGCTGGAGTCCATCCCAGCTGTCCTTGGGCAGTCGGCGGGGTACAACCTGAACTGGTTGCCAGCCAATCGCAGGGCACACATCGACGAACAACCATCCGCGCTCACTATCACACCCATGGACAATTTCAAGTGTTCTATAAACCTGTAGTGCATGTTTTTGGAATGTGGGAGGAAACCGGAGTACCCGAAGGAAACCCACACAGGCATGGGGAAGAACATGAAAACCCCACACAGGGCCGTAATCGAACCCGGCACCTCTGTAGTAGGCCTCTGAATTCATGTCCAATAACAGGCAAGCTTGGAGTTATGTATGACATGATGAATTTCACTTCAAGCTTCAAGATTTACCGTATTTTCCACACGATAAGGCGCATCTAAATCATTCCATTTTCTCAAAAGCCGACAGTGCGCTTTATAATCTGATGCACCTTATATATGGATCAATATTCTGATTTCTTGGATGTAGTATTTTAAATGTTCTGTGAAGCTCTTTGTCACAGCTGCGGCGGTTGTGAGACCTCTATATAGATACAGCTGTATTGTATTGTATTCCTTTTCGTGTAGCTCCATGTAGTGGGTGCATAACACAACAGCAGCCATTATTGTAGCTTCTATTCTGTGCGCCTTATAATGCGGTACACCCTATATGTGTGGAAGCAGTTTTAAAATAGGCCATTCTTTGAAGGTGCGCCTTATACTCCGAAGCACCTTATAGTGTGGAAAATACGGTACGTTCAGTGAAGACAAAAATGGTTACCTTAACAATAGCTTGCCGCTGTCAGGCAAAAACTTCGTATGTCCAAACACGGTCAATTTAATTTGTATTTTATTTTTTCTACAAATCATTACTTTTGTTCTACCTCTTCCCTCACTCTATGAGAACCGTGCAGTATTATGTCACCTCAAAATTTAAAGTCTGGGTGTTTTTTGGGACAGTAATGAGTGAAAATTGTTCAGTTGAATCCAGCTGAGTAAGCTTATTTTGTTAATTAAAAAGAAATGGATTGCATAATGCTGGAAGGAACTTGTCAGCCTTGACGGTAAGTGTATGCAGATTCAAGACGATGTCACGTTTGTTTGCTTTTGTGAATTATTAAGGTTCAGGGGGTCAGCGAGAGTGCAGGCGTTTTCAATGATACAAAAATAACAACAAACAAAAACTTTTCTAGCTGC
Source organism: Hippocampus abdominalis (assembly GCA_018466805.1). Lineage (NCBI taxonomy): Eukaryota > Metazoa > Chordata > Actinopteri > Syngnathiformes > Syngnathidae > Hippocampus > Hippocampus abdominalis. The sequence continues at coordinate 16,668,738 of CM031696.1, forward strand.
TATGACGCTGATGTCTCGCATGGTGGTTTGAAGTTACGTCTCTACAAAAAAAGGCTGGAGGCCTTTTGACTTCAGAGGCCCTTTTTATTTACCGCTATTCCTCATTAGAGTCACCAGTGAGCCGGGATTTAGACACGAGGCCGGGTACACCCCGAATTAGACAATTTAGTCATAAATTAACCAAAAATGCATCTTTTTGGAATGATCATGCTTAATTTGTCAACAAAAACAACACAAGGAACATATTTGGCACCATCCTTTCTGTGCCTCCCTCTCTCGCTCTTGCTCTCTCTCTCTCAGCTCACACTCACGCACGCACACACACACACACACACACACACACACACACACACACACACACGCAAGCATGCACACACTCAGCATGGCCCAGTAGATTTCTAAAGCCAATGGTGTCATGGGGTCAGGTATCAAGGGGTAACCTGAGGGCTGACCTCATGGTTTGTTTGGGAATTGCGGGTCTAAAACAAGCACATGTAAACCCCCTCACACAGAAACAAACACAGGAAACAGAACTCACTCCAATGTGGATCTTGTCGCTTTTGATGACTTCATTTTTGAAGTTGATATGAGAGTACATCAAAGGCATTATGAGATACTTAAGGTGTTAGATCACTCAGGAGAGAGGTCAGGTGGGGGGTAACATTCTGAGGGTCTCTAATAGGTTCCCTTGACACATGATGTGTCAACACTGGGGAATGAGATGGGATGTAGCACATACATATTGGTTCACACGCACGTATTGTGCAGGTAAACAAACGTGTATGCGCTCCTAATGCATATACTAATTTCAGATTTAACGAAATACAGGGTAAATGCTATTATTGCAAATAATACCCAAGTTAGACAAATTAAAATGTTTTCAAGAAAATATGACAATTCTGAGTTCATGTACTGTGCAACACAAGTGGCATTGAACACTGTTCATCTTTACTCCTATTTTCCAATCAGTAACTTGGATTTGACTTTTTGACATTGCCAAGAGTTTTTTTTTTCTCACTATTTAAGTATATGAGCGAGGCTCCATGCAACAACCAAATGTGCGCGTGAGAGTCTTGTTATGGATTGCCACGATGTGGACTTGACAGGATCATAATTACAAGCAGTGATGAAATCTACCAAGTGGTCTGTCCCTGCATGGCTGTGTGTGTGTGTGTGTGTGTGTGTGTGTGTGTGTGTGTGTGTGTGTGTGTGTGTGTGTGTGTGTGTGTGTGTGTGTGTGTGTGTGTGTGTATGTGTGGGTGTGTGTGTACACGTGTGTGTGTGTGTGCGTATGCATGTGCCATATTTGTCATCCATGGCAGCACGCTTCCTGTTAGCACACAGAAACCATGATCACACCTCCATCTTCCACTAATAGGATCGTGACAGACAACCAGAGAGAAATGGATGGACGGGTGGATGGATGGAGCGATAGAGAGCAAAGAAGAGGCTGGTGGAGAGTGAAGATGGAGAAAAGATGAGAGGAGTCACCAGAGAGGGTTGAGTGAGAGAAAGACGGAGACGGGAGGCGCTCAATTTGCCATCACGGGTGCAACGGGGCAGAAAGTATCCAAGACAGAGTGTCCGTGTGTGTGAGTGCGTCCGTGTGCGCCTGAGACATGGCAAGGGAGTGTCGGTGCGTTTGTGTGTCTGCGCGTGTGTCTAACAAGGGAGAAAAGACAACTCATTTGAATGTCAGATAGAGGGAGCGTGACGTGCAGCGAGGGAGGGATGAGAAGAATGAATATGGATTACTTGGGATGAAGATTCTATTATTTTCTGCCCGTTTCTCTGATCTCTTTGTCGCATTGCTATAGGCCTTTGTGTGTGTGTGTGTGCGTGTGTGTGTGTGTGTGTGTGTGTGTGTGTGTGTGTGTGTGTGTGTGTGTGTGAGAGATTGAAGGGTGAATATGTGACAGTGGGTGTCAGTTTTTCAAATGGCATAACATCAACTGCTCGTCGTGAAGTTTTTGTGTGGTAACAAATCGAGAAACCCTCCCTATGTATTCAACTTTAGTTTCATCTGAAAATCAAATCTTGATTACAGTAATCCCTCGTTTATCGCGGGGGTTACGGTCCAAAAAGAACCAGTGATAAGTGAAATCCGTGAAGTAGTGAACTTTATTTTTTTTTAGTTATTACACAATAATTAACTATACACTAAAATCAAAGACCAAACCCTTTTTTCAGGCCCAATTACAAATAAGAACGAACGTTTTCAACAAATAACTATAATAGTTTTTGGAAATACTGTACTGTTGACACGTGGCCTCGCCGACGCGTTCTGATTTAAAGGGTTAAACGCATTAAAAAACTGCACACAAAAAAAATCTGTGAAACAGTGAAGCTGCGGAAAGTGAACCGCGTTAGAGCGAGGGATCACTGTACTTCTGAATGTAACTGGCATGCTCATACAAGTGGCACACTGGCAGCAGATAAACGACTATTGATTTTGGATGTCGTAATGCTTAACGCTGATTCTGTAATTTTAGCAAAACTCAGTTGAGCGGAATTTCAGCTTGCTTTTTGTGTTCATAAGTTGACATACCCGTCGGGTATTTTTTTCTTTGAAAAGAATGGAAAATGTGATTGATAACAAACATGGAAAATCTGAGCACAAAGCAGAACTGTGCCTAATATTCATCATTGCGGGGGTCGATTGGCAGTTGGCAAAACAACCAAACTGATATTGGCCTCACACTGCAGGGTACCCGATGTGAATTGATGGTGTCCAATGGAATTTGCTGCTGCTCTGAAGCACAGTCAAACCTCAGTTTTCGTCCATAATCCGTTCCTGAAGGCTGTTCGAAAACCGAAATTGTTCGAAAACCAAAAATCTTTACTGCACACGTCTGCTCACAATGGAAAGCAACACGAGGAAGCGTCACTTCCTCGTCTACCCGAGGAAGCATCACTTCCTCGTGTAAGGAAGGCGAGAGGAGTCGAATGGTGCATTCAAGTGCGCTCAGTTTGTTCGAGAACCGAAATTTGTTCGCCATCCGAGGCATAAAAAACTCGAAATTTTTGGTCGAAAACCGATTTGGTCGAGAACAGAGACGTTCGAAAACTGACTGTATTTTTTGTATTGTTTGACTGTATCTCAAAATCACACCACTGTGGTGTTTTTGTTCCATCTTGCTGCATCTTCGTGCCAAAGAACTATGCTGAAGTGAGGTTAGCAGCTTTATTACAGGCCATTGTCCGGACTGATATGAAAGTAGCGTTTATATTCATCTATAAGCAATTTTAAAGCTTTTGTAGGGAATATCACTTGCGAGCAGACTTTTAACGGCAGGGCTCGTTCCCTCTCCTCCACTCAATTTAAACACACACAACAGTTTCTTGCCTCGCTATGTTCAGTGTGTTCGAGTTTTCCTCTTCTATAACTTAATTCCTTCTACTTTTCTTCACCCACCCCCTTTCCCTCCCCGTCCTGGTGTCTCCTCTGATGCGTATTGTTCCTCCAACCCCCCACTGTACACACATTATCAATCTTCCCCCCCACCCGGCCCCCTTCACTGCCTTGCGCTGTCTGCGCTTGAGTGGCGAGCAGACAGAGGGAGCGAGACAGATGTGAGTCTCAGCTAATTTGTCCTGACACATTGAGATGCTCACGTGGGAGAGAGGTGTCAAACAACTTCAACCGAGAGAGGGGGAGGGGGGAGGGGGGGCGAAATGTAACAGCGCAATCAACTTTATTAAAACACTGCCCAACTTATCCAAAATTACCTGATTAAAATGACAACCCAACTATTGGTAGAAAGAAGAGGGTGAAGTGTATCGAGTTTGAGCGAAGGGAGCGAGAGAGGGTCCCAAGGTGTCCCCCCGCGATAGTGGCATGTTCCCCCTGCGTGGCCACAGCAGAGAGCGATGTCTAATCTTAGAGGGTAAGGGAGCGTGCACTCCCGAGGGCTTGTCGTGCTCAGCACCTTGTTAAGCAGACATCTCTCCTTCCATCTCCATTTCCATCTCCCTGTTCAGCTCTCTCGCTCGTTTGCCCTGTCACTGTCTTGTACATTCTCTCGTTGCCCAGATCTCGTTTAAACTCTGTCCCTTTGTGTTGCCCCCGCTCCCACCCTTTTTTTTTCATTGTTACAAAACTGCCATGTCAATGCTTCTCAAATTTTAATATTGTGGGAAAGTTCATTTATTTCAGTAGCTCAGTTCAAAAAGTGATAGCTACTAAGGACCATATTGGCCCGAATATAAGACGGTGTCTTTGGCATTGAAATAAGACTGAAAACGTGGGGGTTGTCTTATATTCGGGGTCTAGACCTTATACCCATTCACGACGCTAGATGGCGCCAGATATCATTGAAGCGAATTGTTTCAGATGTACTGTAATTATTTTCTGAATAAAAATTAATTTGGTGTTCAAAAAGTCTTTTTTCAAACTTGAGTCTTGAAAAAGAGGGGGTCGTCTTATAATCAGGGCCATCTTATATTCAGGCCAATACGGTATATGCTACGATATATTAATTCCTTGATGAACTAGGCGGCCCGTTAGTCCAGTGGTTAGCGCGTCAACCTCACAGTGCAGGGTTTGATTCCAGCTTCCTGTGTGGAGTTTGCATGTTCTCCCCGTGCCTGCATGGGTTTTCTCCGGGTACTCCAGTTTCCTCCCACATTCCAAAAACATGCATGACAGGCTGATTGAACACTCAAAATTGTCCCTAAGTGTGAGTGTGAGCGCGGATGGTTGTTCGTCTCTGTGTGCCCTGCGATTGGCTGGTAACCGGTATCTGTATCATCTAAAAGTTTTACTCTTTGAATTTAACAGTACATAAATAATTTTACGAAATTCAAATTTATTGCGATGCACCTGTATTTGTTTGTTGAAATAGTAGCCTCCCTTCCAATAGACACCTTGCCGGAAGTAATTACTGGGTGCATCGCTCACTCTAATAAATGCGGCGCGCCTCAAGCACAACCTACTCACAGCGGTTTAGTAGGTCACGATAATGACCTTTACGAAGACTGATACCAGCGCAGAACATGACATCTAGAAAGCTGACTTCAATAACTTGTGTAATATGTAATTATGGTCAGTATTTATTATGCTGTGGAAACATAATGTACTTTTTCATCTTAAAGTACAGTTTTTATTATTGTTGGCTTTTTTTTCCTTTTTTTTTTTGCCTTTGGGTTTGACTATATTGATGTCACTTTATCGGGGTTCATTTTAATATGAAGTGGTTGAAAGAAATATTCTAAAATAAACTATTTTCATGTTCCCATTACTTAAAACTGTTTTGTATTTTTCATCATTTCATATGTATGGACCAAGTGAGTCTGTAATCAATCTAAAGCCATTTCTTTAATCGGAATTGCAAGTTTAACAAACAAAAAGACAAGATGTCTGCATTTCTTTGTGCAAGTGTTGCTCATAAGGAGACCTTTTTTTTTCCCTCCAAAGGAGCTTGATAAATGACACTGATGAGTTTTGCACGTGAGCCTTTTGTGACCCCCTCGGTTGCTTGGTGCTGAGCTTTGAGCTTCCAGGATGCTGTAAAACAATGCGAGAAGCACTTTCTTCACATTCAGACACCACCGTAATGAGAAAATACTCTTAATCCACCTCGCACACGCACATTGCCGACACAGGCACGGAGGCACATTTTTGCTGCCCAAAGGTTTCTTGGTGAAAGCATATTGCCAGGGAAGCAGTTTAAGGAGTCGCAATTATAGTTTTGGACAACGTCATTGATTTGAACTCCTGATTAGAGGAAAGGTGACAGAGGTGTGAAGATGTGAGGGGGCAATGGTGCCCACACACACACACATACACACACTGGCAGACACAAGTATACTCACCATGAGTCTTGAGAATGTCTTAGAAATGCGAGAAGTGCTCTCTTCTTTTTCTCCTTTTCCATTCTTTCTCTCGAGACACATGACTGAAATATTGATGCCTACTAAGCACGTTGGTTAGATCATGTGCTGGTTGTTTGCATTTCTTGGAACAAGAGACACACACACACACCCACACACACACACACACAAACATCCAGGCAAAGGAACTGCTATTCAGTCCAATTTTTACACCTGAGAATCAATTCCTTGAGGGAAACACTGTTTGGGTCAGTTGTGGTTAGATGTTTTAAGACTAACTTGTGACTGAATGATTCTATTGTTAAATGACCTAGCATTAAGATTTTCTGGAACTAAAAAAGAAAGCCCCTTTTAATGACTGAGTTGTCCTTGAGCAAGGCACCTTCCTGCCCTAATGGCTCAGCAGTAGCACTATAAAACTGCCTACTAATGGTGGGTACTTGCTTTCCCCACTACTGCGATGGGTTAATTGTAGAGGTCAAATTCCGTGCAACGCGAGTCGAATGTGTTCATCATTATACCTAATGTTACAGATATGTGCAAATGGCTTCTAGGGTTCTGTGATATTAGCATGCCTGGACATTCGTCAGTTTCAAAGGCAATATACAGACGTATCGTTGCACAATCTTGTGTTTTTTGTTCTATCCCGACAGCATCGGTCTCCGTGGAATCTAATACACGTGTACATCTTCAGAAGTGTCTTACCCCTTGCCATATCATATTAATATTGAAGGAGAATTGTTTGTATTTGAACGCACCATTGACCTTTTTGTGGGTAAAAACATGTCGACTGCTAATATTTGTGTGTGTGTTGTTTGAATACGATTGTGATCTGAGTTCTTCTATTTAGATTTTTGTTTGGGGGTTTTTTTGGTTGTTTTTTGAAGATGTCTTCATTTTATAGTCCGAATTATCTTCGTGCAAGCTCCCACAAAAAACAACAACAAAACAAACAAAAAAAAAGCTTCTATTATTTCTTGCACCTTTGATCTGGTTGCTTTTATGGTGGCCAAACATTTCTTGAAGTAATTTGCAGCCCCAATTTATTTCTTTCCATGATGCCAGATAAAAAAAAGTCACCTAAATGCTTCCTAGTAAATGGAATTACCAGGTAACACGCAAACACTTTGTCTCTGATACCTCTTTCATTGAGGGCCTGATGAAGTCCGCGATATCTGCTGTGTTACGCCATTCATTTAGGTGTGTGTGTGTGTGTGTGTGTGTGTGTGTGTGTGTGTGTACGTGTGTGTGTGTGTACGTGTACGTGTGCGCGTTCAGGCAAAGCTTGGCTCTACACGCTGTTGTCAGATTGTAATTGAGTAAGCCCAGTTCGAATGCATCTCCATCAGTGCTCCCTATCAGTGTGAGCGCGCTCAGTGGAGAGCAACTTTGAATCCACCAGCCGTTACTAACGCGCCAGGAATGGCGGGACGACTTCCAGCTTTCTTTTTTGAAACGCTTACTTCACTCATTCATTTTGCCATGGAGCTTATTAAATGGCGACAGTGCTGCAATTTTGCCACAGTGTTGGCACACACCGTCCAATCAACTGATCGGGGGTTCTTACTACTTCTTGGAATGGAAGAAAATGTGATCATTTTGGAATATCATTCAGAGATACAGAAATGCTTTGATTTTTCTCATCAAAAGCAAAAAAAAAAGACTTGACCCTGACTTGGGGATTAAAGACTCAGAACTTCATTTGACTTGAAAGACTTGACTTGTTCATTTTATATGTTCCGTTCAGTTAGAGCGGGGGTCGGCAACACACGGCTCCAGAGCCGCATGCGGCTCTTTAGCGACATCTAGTGGCTCCCCGGAGCTTTATAAAAAATGTTTGAAAATGGAAAAAGATGTTGATAGTAGGCTAATGTAGCTCAAATAGATATAGATACATGTTGCAGCTCCGAAACAGGAGAGCTGTGATGTTGGTTTTTTAAAACGTCCACTTTATTTATGCTTTTAACAGTCTCAACAAACACAGACACGTCTGCGTCCGACTCGAGAGGCGTTCAAAGACAGCCTCAGAAAAACGGAAATTAATGATCACTTCACTGACATTAAGAAAAGCGAAAATAATGCACCAAAACAAAAAATCAAGCGAGGAAATCACAAAATAAATTCTATGGGGGCGGAATGACCGGAATGACAAAGGAATGAATAACATAAACAATTCTGAGACAGTCCAGTCTCCTACATACACACAGCATGTCATTGCATTTTTTATAGAAGGCTTTTATTTTTTGGGGGGCTCCAGACTTTTTTTTGTTTTTTTTGTCCTAAATGGCTCTTTCAACATTTTGCGTTGCCGACCCCTGAGATAGAGTATAATAATAATTTTATGATGGTATGCGAGTACACATTGGGAATTTTATTGTCATGACTGGAGGATCAGCCCAGCTATATTTGTGAATAAATAAATAAATAAACACATTTTAAAACTCTTCAAAAAACTACTTTTCCCAGTTGGTCAACTCTTCAGCCATGGTGGAATCATTGTGATGCCAAATCGAGCTAGACTTCCCGACTGGACCCTTTCAAATAGATTTTTTTGATATTATCCATCCATTTTCTAATCCGATTGATCCTCACCAGGGCCGCAGGGGTGCTGGAGCGTATCCCAGGTGTCTTCGGGCCGTAGGCGGGGGTAAACCCTGAACTGGTTGGCAAGTGGCGTTAACTCATTCAGTACAAGTCAATTCTGGACCAAGTCTGAAAAGACGTTTAAAAACGTCTTTGGGATTGAATGAGTTGAACTGAAGGTAACTATCTTGAGTCTTGTCATATATGCGTACAGGTTGGATAAATTGGCCAACAATGATTATTGAACCTTATTGGTCCTCTCTATTTTATGAAGATCAGATGAAGCAGGTCCGACTGCACTGATAAGCTCACTTAATTTGACTTGACTGGCCCTTGATAAAAGGACTTGGGACTTTCTTGAGACTTGACGTTTCGGATTTGAGACTGACTTGAAATTGACGCACGTGTGACCTGATCCGAGATCTGTTTATCCTACATTTTGGCATTCTTCGCTGTCATTGAAGGGTATACATAAGCTCGTCACTGTTATTGAAGTCACGAGAGACATCTGTTTCTCCAAAATGTTGCTCGCATCGAGGTTACAATATATATGATGAAACAATATGAATGTGTTGGGATGTATTTATCAATCATCACAGAATAAGGTGTTGGGAAAGCTTTGCAATTGCTCTTGAAAGTATTTGAATTGCTTTGGAAGAGTAATATAATGCGCTAAAGCGTACTTACTATGCTCTGTGTTTGTGTGTGTGTGTGTGTGTGTGTGTGTGTGTGTGTGTATGAGTTCTGAAACCATGTCCTCTATGCCCCTGCATTGTTCCACACGCATTGTTTTTCTTCTCAAAAAGTCACAGGTTGACAAGGTGCAGTGCACTGTAAAAATTACACCATGTTTATACATATTTATTTCCTCTTGACAGTTTAATTATTTCTGGCCCCATTGGTGGAAATCGTATAAAAAAAAAAAACTCGTCGTGTTCTTACAGATTCTAATTAGGAATGCCGGGAAATTAAAACATAGTTGTTTCGAAATGCTGTCATTTTTTTTAATTTTTTTTTTTTACCATGGCCTCATCTTGGAATTATGTCTCAATCAGCACAGGCGGAAATAATTACTTGTATACCTCCTAACTGCCAGCATTTACCAAATGGCAAAGCAATTTACAGCCATCATGGCCCAAGAAGCAATCATTGGGCCAACGATAAATTCAAAGGCTGACGGCCTGGAGAGCAACATTGTTATTGTGGAGAATTAGATAGGAGATAAAGGCGAGAGTGCACCTTTTCTGTTTGTTTTCCTCCTATTTTCGCTTTAATAATTTCAATTGATTCATCGAACACCATTTTCCAAGTTATTCTACAGTAAAATCATCAGCCTGACAAAAAAAATAAATAAATGTGTTCAATAGAAGGAGCGGTGTGACCGTTAAGTGATTATTTCCACACACACCATTAAACCGGCTCATTGCCGGCAAACACATGGACAAAAGCCCGCGTGAAGACATGAGCATTTGCACCGCATGCACTTCAACACCCACCCACACACACATATTGGCTGCAAAGTAATTACTCACACACGTCGTTAGACACTAAAACAGATGAAGTGGAGTGTGTTTATGTTCTGTGTGTCTTGCAAACTGCTCTTTTACGCACACGCGTGTGGTACCATTAGACAACTGCAATTACAAACGAACTACATTTCACTGTTGGGTACAACACAAAGCCAGGAAAGTAGGTGACACAAAACTAGTGAATATAATCGGCAGTATAATGAAAGGGCGTTGTGCACATATTTATTATATTTTGTTTAAGGAAAATAACATTCTAATGTATTCTACTTTCTAAAAATGTACAGTAATACCAACATTTCATGGAATGTAAAGCATTGAATAGTTTGTGTTTTGTGATAATTCAGTGGACATTGTGCCGCTCATTCTGGTGTGCACAAACTGGCCACCGGGGGGCACTATAATATATCGAGCCCCACTACACGTAGATTTTTAATTATTTAAAACACAATTGCCAATGTTTCCAATGCTGACTTCACATTAGATGTAGTATGATATTATCATCATTTTATATTATTATGAAAAAATTAGACTTGTTTCACTTTGTGTTGCGACCAGGGTTGTTCATTTGCTGATGAAACACTGAACAGTCTCAACTCAACTATAATATTAGTCGTTTTCCATTGAAGATAAAGAATATATGTCCAGGAGTACTGGTGGATGCTCTGTCTTCTTGTGTTGCTACCACTTTTGTTTTTGAAAACGTTTTTGAAAAGTTTCTCATTCCTGTCACATGAATGTTAGTTTGGTTACCTTTTAGTTTTGCATTTTGTGTTAGCATTAAGCTAGCAGGGGTTCATAAGACAAATGTTCTTTGGTTCAATACACATGTAATGCTCCCAACTAAAGATGAAAAACAAATAAATAAACGTCCGAACAATGGCTCATGTCTTAAAAAATCAATCAATCTGTGGTTAGTGATAAGTGCATGCAGATAAAACCTTAGAATCATGCTTTATTTAAGATATGACATTGTAACCTTTGTAATGAAAATAAATAAATACCAAAAAAAAATTCTGTCACAAAGAAACCCCCTCATGTCTTGGGCAGTGGGGATTCACCGATCACGATATGTTAACTGTTAAATGCACACACATTTTCAGAGCATATAAACACACAAAATTCAAGCTTGACCTTTGACTCTGCTCCAAACAGTCCGGCCCCTGACAGAATTTAGACCACAGTTGACTTCAAGAGGGAGAATATGTTTTGCCGGATGTAACAAAAATGTCTCGTCGCGCTGTAAGGGGAGACATCCATCTCCGAATTGGTGTCAAACACTCAAGCATTGTATGTCCACCATTGATATTGCCCAGTAAATGAGAAAAACCTTATTTGATTTTATTGGGCCATTCACCTGAAATGAAAACAGTAAAAATGGCCGTATGTGCCACAGTTTACTTGCTGCTCTGCTGATGGACGTCGGTTGGGGTTACAGCACGTACTTTTGCTGCCTGAACCGAGAACATGGCGCACAATATGGACGTGTCAGGTTGTTTTGGTGACTAAATCACGTCGAATGGTATTCAATGGTGTGTACATTGGAATCCCATTCACTGTGTGGAATACCTTCCTGGTCCACCAGTTTTAGGTGACTATAGTGAGGCATTGAATAGACCGACATGCTTTAAAGCAGTGATTGGCGTAAGCGGTACGCAAAAGAATCAATTAATTACATGTTCAATTTGTGCAAGATGTTATAATGGCTTCAACTTTTGTTTGTTTTCAAACCTTTATGAAGGTAACACTTAGCATAAACACGGCATTCTGATTCATATTGCGTTTGTGAAATATGAATTAAGCAGCAAAATGCACCCGTTTTGATCCATCTCAGGGGGCGGCCATTTTGATATCAATTGCCGTCGACTGATGATGACATCACACTTTCTCAGGTAGCAACCAATCACGGCTCAGTTGTGAACACCACATGACCAAACTTAGAAAACAGGTGAGCTGTGATTGGTCATTGTTGGATTTTGATGCTTAGTTCATCTTCCACAAACGCAGGATTAATCAGTATGCTATGTTTAGACTAGTAGTGCCATACAGAACATATCAGGAATTTTGTTGAGTTGACTTCCCCTTTTCATGTACTTTTCAGGACCAAAACCCACTTTTTGTTTCTACAATATAATACAGCACAGCATCCTGATTTGTGGTTTTGGTCTTTTGATGAGCATTTGAGCCTACTTCTGTATTTTGGTCATCATGGTGATACTTGGAGAGCCAAGTCTTTCTAGGTGGTGAAAAGTTAAAAAGTTTGAGAAGCACGGTTTTAAACCTATTAAAACTTAAATATTACACAATAATAATAATAATATTCATCATCATCATAATAATTCCAAGACTAAAATGTATAGAAAACATGGTCATTGGTTGAGGAGGCAGAAGTTGTAGTTGAAGAAACTGGCATTCAATTGGCTGAGACCAAACCGCAGATGACATCGCCTACGATGCATCTGACAGCAGTTGCTGGTTTGCTCTCGGCCTCCAACCAGTGACTCTTGTTTCACAATTCGTGCTCCCTTAATTTTTGGGCCACTTTATTTAGTAGTTAATTGTTCATTTTTTTTGTATGACTTCATTTTACGGTAGATCATTGGTTTGTGTGTCAGCTTTTGCTGCCTTTTTCTATTGACTCATTTCTCTGACGTGTTATTTTAATACATTGTAAATGATTTTTTTTATTTTGTAAATACCTTTTTATTTTTATTTTATTAAATCTGGTAAATTGATTAGACCGAGAGTCTCTCTTATGTTATGCTCCTAACTAGACGCATGCGTAACACCACTTGAGGATGTGCAATGTCACCCACATTGAAAACAAAGCTGGAGACTCTTTTGACTATTTCCTTAATTTACTCGTGTAATATATTGTGTAATAATGTTGTAATATCGCCATCGCTACATAGTAATTGAATGTACAGTCATACTTCTCCCTATTCAGGATTTGCAGGAGTTGCTGTTAAATGGCCATAATCCATAGCTCCCTCTGTTGGCCAGTAGTGGATTACAGTGCCACTCTCCTTTGCCTAATCCTTCAATCCTTTCCCTCTTTGCTTTAATTTTGTGTTATATTGTAAAATGAGCCAGCATGAAGCTGAAATGTTGTTTGTATGAGTGCCAGCCATTTATCAATGTGTGGCCTGTGGTCAGGTACTTAAGTGAGCAGCTCCTTGAATTTCTACAATACTATTCTGACCTGCTGGCACCCCTGTGAACTTTCTGTGGCCTATTGAGTGGTGTGATTGATGACACTATGACTCGCGATGGATAATTCTTCTGCACACGTGCACGCGTATACACACACACACACACACATACGCACACACACACACATGCAACAGCAGAAGACTGAGAGAGTGAGGGATTTTTTTTATTTATTACAATTTTTTTAAGTAGACTTAATAATTTATAGCAGACATAACAATTCAACTGGCTATTCTTCCATACGATTCAGAATTTTGATGGAACGATACATATCAGGTAGAGCTTCTATTGGTATGGATTTCTTAGACAATTTTGACACAAACACAGCATATATTTATTTCTAGGTGTGTACCAAAATCAAAATGTGTGTGTGTGTGTGTGTGTGTGTGTATATATATGTATATATACAGTATATATATATATATATATATATATATATATATATATATATATACACACACATATATATATGTATATATATACTGTATATATATGTAAGTGGTAGGCGTGTCCTGAAGAGACATGCTATTTTGTCCAGGGAGAGATAGAAGTGGCCTAAAGGGGTCACTGTCAACATGCACGTTGACTGAGGGACAATCAATAGTCGAGTGGGGGGAGGGGGAGGTGAAGATGGGGGTCACTGAGGGGATAGAGCAGCCAGGGGAGAAAGACACAATGAGTCCAGGTTGTTTGATGTTGGATTTAAAAGAATATATCAATATTTTTCAATTGGTGAAGGGTTGGAAAATTGTGAATTTGGTTATGGCACATAACTTGTCTACTTTGAGGAAGTGGCATTGGCAGACTAAACATGTTTGTCTTAGTGCAATTCTGTGCACAGTGGCAAAATGTCGTTTTTGCTGGAGCTTGAGTTTCTTCTTTCTGTTGTCATTATTTCCAATTTTAGATTCACACTGATAAAACCAATCATCATATTTTCAGGCTATGATGCAAACCGGAGAAAGTGAAATAATTTCCTTCGAAATAGATTGGACTTTTTTCTATGGTTTGGTTTCAGCAAAACATTTGTAAGTCTGACTGTGTGTGTGTTTAACAGACAGAGGTTTTTGGTAAAGCATTTGTTTGCCCAGTAGTGACGGCAGCATTGATTCACACTCATCTTTGTCGATGCTTATAAGTCTCTGGATACATCATAACTCTGTGTGTGTGTGTGTGTGTGTGTGTGTGTGTGTGTGTGTGTGTGTGTGTGTGTGTGTGTGTGTGTGTGTGTGTGTGTGTGCGCGCTTGTGTACATGAATCTCAGAGCAAGTGTGTGTGTGTGTGTGTCTGTGCTTGCGTGCGTATGTGTGTCTGTACATGAATCTCAGAGCAAGTGTGTGTGTGTGTGTGTGTGTGATTGTGTGTGTGCGTGTATATGTGTGCGCTTGGTTCTGACTGCGTGCACCACATGCGCGCGGCAGGCAGTGCATCCAAGTGAGTGTTTGTTTCTGGAGCGTGCAGCTCATTGTAAGAGATTGTTAAATTTGCAGCTGAAATGTTTGATTTTTTTGACTCCACATGTTGCAGATGCAGTCGGTCGTCATCGTTAAGTCAGGTGGAGATTCTCATCAGATCCGTCCAAATGCATGTTGACCGGCTCAAAGTTTGGTGAGTCAATTCAAAAGAAATACATCGGAAAGTTAGTGAAGTTGTGGAATGGCTCAGCCAGAGCCCAGACCTAAAATCAGTTCACAATGTGCCTTGAGGCTGGCTGTACACAAGAGCTTCTCTTACATTCTGAAAAATTAGGAGCACTTTTGTAGGGCAGAGTGAGTAAGTAAGGGTTAGTAAGCTGTTTCTTTTTGACAAAAATTCCAATCCAAAAACGTAAAATGATGACATCACTTCAGTAAAAGACGCTTCATAATGTGCACACCAATAGAGCCATCCATCAATTTCCAATACCACCCGAAAAAAAAACATCCCAACCCCCTACCAATTGGTCATATTCTTTTTGGACAAACTTTAGCAATCTACTGTTGTTTGTTGTGATTCTACACCTGAAGACGTGTATCTTAACATCGACACCGGTGTGTTCACTCTCTGCGTCCTTAAGCTAACAGCACGATTGTTCGAAAACAAGAAAAATGCAGTTGTTTTGACTCATCCTTTTAATTACCTTGACCTGAATGATAGAGAATAGACACAGACATTAAAAAAAAAAAAAAGAACACATTGGTCATGTCTATTGAAATCGTGACAGTAAGACATTGGCAGTTGTACTCTTAGGCTAACAATATACACGGTGGGGTTTTTCCTCTTAGACCACCACAATATTGCCCCTTAAAAGATGCTGTTGACTTGAGGTTCTCATCACTTTAAAACGACACAAAGAACAACAATTGACATGAGAACGGCAAACCGTTCTCATGTGGGAAACATTTGAATCCATATTTCAGTTTCCGAAATGAAGTTATCTCACAGCGCGCACTCACATCACACACACGCACGCACGCATTGACATCAAAGCAGAGATTGGTTTCAGGAAATGTTTTATTATCAGCACCCCCTCCAAAGCTGCTAATCACAACCACTTTCTTTCATCTTTGCATCCCCTCGTTCCTTCCCTCACGATTCTGCGGCTCCCTCCCTCCCCCTTTCTCGAGTGGAGAAAAATGTCTGATTTTTAGGAAGAAACATGGTGAGGGGGGGGGGGGGAAAGGGACGGCTGCGTGGAAATTGTTTGCTTCAGTAGGTTTTAGTATCCCGCATATCTTCTATTTGTTTGCCTTAATTGTGGAAAAAGTCTCTTTTCCACCATTGAGTTCCTATTCTGAGGGAGTTCCACTTCCAATATTGCAAATTGTCTTGACATATGAAACTGTGGAAAATGAACAGGAGCCGGACAAAACAATACACAAAAACCAGAACGTGATTTTAGTCTCCTAATTGCCAACGCTCCGTTTTTTTTTTTCCACTTTCAAGCTCATTCGTCAGTTGTGATGAACTCACTTCCGATCATTTAAAACAAAACGCGCGCACTTTCGGCTTGCGAGGATGCTGCCATACATCACCGTGTCTTGTGTAGTGCAATCGAAAACGCTCGGCTGATAATGAAGAGACAGAAAGGAAAAATAAAGAGCCGTCTTGCCTTAAATCTTCCTCCTCACCTGTCTCTTGCTCATCTGTCTTCCCCCCCCCCCCCCCATCCGCATCCCTCTTTGTCCGGTCCCTCCCTCTCCACCTGCTCTCCTCCCTCCCTCTCTTGCTCAGCCTCCCCCGCCGTCCCCGCCCACGTCTCCGCCCCTCCCCGCAGCCATTGGCCGAGGGTCCACCAATGACGGCCGGAGCGGCAGCCTTGAGGGACTGCATATGCAAACCCGCCGCTTAATATTCATGAGCGGCATTTGCAGCTTTAAGTCGTTGATTAGGACAGCAGCAGAGCTTTCTTTCCCAACTGCCCGCCTGACTCTGTGTGTGCGCCTGCAGCCCCCCACTCATAGGCCATAACATACACAAACACCCCTCCACACACACACCGACACACACACGCACTCACATACACTACCATTGAGACACACACACACGCAGAGCAGATCAGTGCAGGCAGCGCTCAGCCCACTAAATTGTGTCGCTCCCTCCAAGTGGAAGCAAGGACCAAGAGACGCTGGAGAAAAAAAAGGAAGAGGACACATTTTGAAAGTTTTCAATCTCTTTTCCACGAACCCTTTTTTTTTTTGTTGCTCTCTCTCTCTCTCTGGAGGAGGTTGACATGACAATGACCCGCTTTCGCCGATGGATTTGGTAGGACACCCGCTCTCCGAGTGTTTTCTAATGCACTCTGAACAAGAGTAGGTAAATTTTACCTTTTTGTTATAATTGGTCCGTCCTCACCCTCACCCACTTGTCATCGTCTCGCGTTGGCTGTCAGTGTGTTAAGTCTTGCTGTGAAGGTTGTTTCTGCATGCAGAGTGTGTGTCCGGCTCTCATCTCACACCTGAGCAGAGGACACAATCGTCTGCCACTTATGAACACTCTCCAAGTTTGACATATTTTCACTCAAGTTTTCTTCCAGCCCCATCTGCATGTGATTGTGTGTGTGTGTGTGTGCATGTTTTAAGCGTGTTCATCCAAGCAGAGCATGAACAAGGTAGCGGGGCGCTGAGGTTACACACCTCGCACTCAGAGACGGACGGCAGTACAAGGGCCGTAAGAGTAGAGTAGAGGAGGATAAAAAGAGGGGAAGTGCGCTCTTAAAAGCCCGAGGAGGTAGAATTACAGACGGCCGACTCAGCGTGTGGCCCTGTGCAGGAATTGCACACACTTGCAAACACCAACAAGCAAATTGCTCCTTTCGTGAAGCGTTTTGCTCTTTTCGGAGTGTGTAGGAGACCCCTCTGACCCACGGACGGGACGCCAATATGCGTGTTCTTCACATGAAAAGTATCGGTGGGGGAAAAAAAAAAATGCAAACGGCATCCGATTTGAAATATGTCTGCGGTTGCATGCGAAAGCAGTTCTAAATGTGGGTGCTGATGGAACTGGAGTGATGAGTGGGATGCATGAAGTGACAGTTGTGTTTGCATCAACATTTGCAGGCACCGTGATCATCAGCACACATTTTTTTTTTCTTCCCCATTCCTCAGGCCAGGATTTTTGTTCGGGGAAAAGTTGCACATTTGTTTTATATTCATGTGTTTCAAGCTTTGTCAGGAAAAAAGGTTCAAGCCGGTTATACGGAAGCACGAAATGCCTTTGAAATAGAAAATTGCATGTCTATGAGTGGAAAGGGGGGGGGGGGGGGGGGGGAAATCCAGTCAGAGGCCAATTGTGAATTTACTGACGTGCAATTTTCTTCAGATTTAATTAAGATGTATCGAATTTGTTTCTGAATTAATTACTCTCAATTTATCCACCTATTGGCTGATCATAAAGGGTATCCAATTTAAAAAGGTTTTCCCCACTCACTTAAATTGCCAATCTTTAAAATAAGCTTCGGAATCTGACAAAAAAAAACTCACGCACATCCTGTCACAAAAAAAAGATACTCACTTTGCTTTAAAAAAAAAACAAAACACAATAGGTCTGTATGCTGATCTTTCATGTACAAACCAGTGCAACCAGTTTAAACAGCGCGCACACAGTCAAAATGAAGTTTCAGCACTTTCTGTCATCTTTCGCCCAATGCTCGATTTGAATCGAACTGTGCAAATTAGTAGCGGCGTGACATTTGGGAACAAATGTATAATGTTAAACAAGTCATCCATCAAAAGACTGAGCTTTTTTTTAGATGTATGCTGCGACATTTGGAGCAACGCTGTCCTGTCATCTCTCCCGATTCTGCTCCCCTGCTGTGCTCTGAGGCACCGCTTTCTGACACTAATTAAAGTATTAGGAATCGTGATGATGGTCCCGATAATAATCATAACAATAATAACATCAACAACAAGTGCCGCTTAAGCTATTAACATAATCATCGCCCCCTCCCTGCGATCCCGCACCCCCCCCCCCCTCCCCGCCATCATATACATACCATTAGCATATCATTAAAGTATATTTTCTTCAGTGACTTTGTCGAATTTGGGGGGTTTTTTTCCTCGGCAAGCGCGATGGAAAAGAGCCGTCTCGGCGGCCGTGCTCGCATATCGTGAAGGCGACCGTCAAAAAGTCAAACGAGCTCCATCACAAACATTTCCTTCTCAGGAAGTTTTTCATCCAAATTATTTGATTTTGTTCTTCATGCGGGATTTGCTGTTCAAGCGGTAAACTGTGACCAAAAAAAATAAATAAAAAAATCACTTTTTACACACGGTATAAAAATGATAAAATTGGCATCATGGTGAGTGTATGTTTGGTTTTTGCTTTCATAGATTAAGCCTAAATTTATAACTTGTAATATAATGTATATAGATAGATTATGTATGTATGTAAGAATGTGTGTGTGTGTGTGTATAAAATATAATTTGTATTTGATGAACATCCGTGTAAAAGAGGAGATATTTTAGAACAATTCAAAAGCTCAAAATGCTGAAAAAAAAGAATGAAAAAAAATATTGTACTTAAATTTAACAAACATCTACAGTAATAATGCGTTGTCCTTTTCTTCCTGTTTTTTTATTTTCAACAAATTCTTAAGTGAGGGAAAGCGAGCAGTCGAGAGAGCAAGAGAGAGCGAGAAGCTGACTGGTGGGAGGGAAAAGGGAGGAGGGTGGGGGTCGACCAAAGAGAGATTGCGTAAATTAAAATCCTTTTAATCTCCTTATAAAATCATTTACTTAATTCATCTGTCAGGGCATGTCAATATGTGCCGCGCTGATTTGTTGGCTGTGTGTGTTTGTGTGTGTGTGTGTGTGTGTGTGTGCATGTGCCACTGCTGGCCTGAATGAGGAGGTGTTCCTCTTTTTTTTTTTTTCATGTGTCCGCTCCTCGGTCCCTCTGTCCCGATGGCATTTGTTTTCTGTCAGGTTTTTCCTCACGTCCACACGCACACACACACACACACACACACACACACACACACACACACACACACACACACACACACACACACACAAGCGACGACTCTCGCTGTGGTGTGAAGGGTCCGAGCATTCCGGCAGTAATTTGGTCCCCGTAAAGAGGGAGGGAGGGATGCAAAGGAGTCAGACATGGAGGGATAGGTGGGAGAAAGGAAGAAGAAGTGAGGGGTGGGGGTGGCCGCTTTTGTCTGACACCCCCCCCCCCCCGCTCTTAGCCTAGTGGTCTGCCGGACGCATGAGTGCACACATGGCGTCACACACACGTGCACACAAACGCAGATTCTAGAACGTGCTCTCCAATGCGCTTCTGCATGGTTCTGGCTATAAAAAGTCACACTTTGTGTTTGTCTATCAAGACATAGCAAGACAAGCCTTGATGATGTGAATTTGACCCTCAATCAATCAGCGCGCCTGCGTGTGTGTGTGTGTGTGTGTGTGTGTGTGTGTGTGTGTGTGTGTGTGTGTGTCATGGGTCAATGGCGGCCTTGATGTGTTGAAAGAGCAGTGCGAGGCGACTGTACCAGCTGTGACACACACTCACCGCAATTAGCCGTGAGACCGCGGCCAGGCCAAATGCGTGTGTGTGTGTGTGTGTGTGTGTGTGTGTGTGTGTGTGTGTGTGTGTGTGTGTGTGTGTGTGTGTGTGTGTGTTCTGTGTGATTAAATGCCAAAGAGCTGATTGAAAGAACACAGAGCGAGAGAGTGCGAGAGAGTGATGTATAGTGAGGGGCAATCCCGCTCATCCCCCCCCACCACCACCACCCACCCCGTGTATCCCGCTCCCCTTCCTTCCTTTCAACATCTGCTCCAATCCGCAACCATTCGTCTGGCCAATCCATACCTCACAATGCGCATTCATTATTCTCGCTATTATCGTTATTTATCAAGTCATTTGCGGCTGCGCTGAGAAGGATTCTGCTTACCTTCCTCGTATCGACTGCTTTGAAGCAGATTTGCACTTCATTTCTTCATTTGGCCGGTGCAAGAAATATGGGGGGGAAAGGGTGGTACTTTTGAAATGATCACAGTTGGAGTTCGGATTATCGCCGGCAAGCAGCAAAGTCACGATAGTCCATGAAAAAATTGGAATGGGCGGGAAAAAAAAGTTTTGGAAGAGTAAAATGTCACTATTATGAGAGGGGGGGAAAAAATGCAATTTCAGGAAGTTAAAAATATTTTTGTTATTGTCCCCGCCCCCATTTCAGTGTAATATTTGTGAGCCACAAAACTATTTAAGCAGTCAAAGCACCTGAAGAATTTGGGTGAATTTATTATTCTCATTTTGAATTTGCCAAGCCAGACTGGCCCTTTTCATTTCTGCTTTACACAACTGCAATTCCTTTTCATGGAGAGCATGAATGAATGAATGAATGAATGAATACTTTGTCATTGCACACTTGTTACAACGAGATTTTGCAGGAGCCTCCCCCCCAAGTGTATCGTGAATATAAAAAAGTATATAAATACATTGCACTCCCCTAGACCTACACAGCAGCTCATCTGTTTCCTCTTGTCCAGGTGCCCTATGAGCAAGGCATCCATCCCCATACCCACTTCCTGACTCAGCTGCAGTGTGCCCCAATCACTGACATCTCTCTGCGGTGTAATGCCCACAATGCAATAAAGATACAGCAGACTGACTTTATATGCCGGCTATAGAATTGAATCGAACTTTGTCATTGTCACTTGAATAATGAAAATCAGTTAGGCAACTCACCGCAGCGATGAAGATAAAAATGCAGTCCAAGTTGGACAAAGTTGCGGCTAAATTTTAAAATCAAGTGGTGAGTGGATGATAAAGAGTTTGTGTGTGCGTGTGTGTGTGTGTGTGTTGTGTGTTTATCATGTGATGCTTAGGGCTTGCCGCGCTGGCCCTAATGGGAGGAGACAGCGCAGACGGGGCCAAAATAGAACAAATTTAGACGGAGAGGTGGCATGTGCGAGGGAATGCAGGTGAGACCGAAGAGGAGGAGACGTTCAAAGGTCCCGCCTCATATGATTCAGTTTTTGGGCTATGTGAGTAAAGTGGGTGAAAAAAAGAAACGTTAGATTTGAAAAAGGTGGAGCCTGAAAAGAAATGGATGACCATGCCATCTGCAGACTGACAGTGAAATATACCTCGTGCTCATCCTGCCATCATGCTTCATGTGGCAGACGCACGTCTCGCTTTTCGATTGTTTTCCGTCTCGCTCAAATCTTTTTCACATGTTTCTGGTTTCTCCCATGTAGTCCAATGAATCATCGTGGTCAGTTAGTCAGCAAAGAGGAGCATTGTATTGTGAAAAATAATGAACTGGATTGCCAAAATGTCATATTAGATGTTTACTCATGCCAATTTATAATCTCCCCCTCCCCAAAAAAAAGATGAACTTTAAATGCAAAAACAAGCTGATGCATAATTTGATTCGCACTGCCTTCCGTTGTTAACCTTTAAATGCATTCTTAGCCTTTAAACAAAATACCAGTACAACCAAAACCTGAAATCAAGCTCAGTTCTTTTGTATGTGTGAATATAAAGAATGCCGTTCTTAAATTAAGGACTAAAGAATAATTCTGCTGCGTTTAATAACTACCGACAACCCAACCAAGAGTATATTACTTCTGATTACCACGATGAATAGAAGTTAAAACAGGTTCTCTATAACCACCAGAAAGAAGCCTGAAAAGCATGATGACATATGCATTACACACGCAAAACCTTTGTTGCAAGTGTTCGGTGTGAAAAATCACCTCCATGTCACAAAATTCAAATCGTCTTAAATTACAGCCGAAATAGGACTATGAATAGCATAGCCCCCCCCCCCCCCAAAAAAAAAAATAAAGGGTGTCACAATGTCGATCCAGGCGGCAATTGTGAGCACGTCGTGCCCTCAGGAGGCTTCGTCACAGGTGATCCCAACTATTCTTCTTCTTCACTGCGGATAATTTATCTATCCCGTTTTTCCTTCACCATTTACCTCCCGACACGCGCATCCTCCTAACCCCCCCCCCCCACCCCCGCCCCATCCCGCAGGCCCCTCCCGTGCCTAGCTGTCACCTTCCGGCACCCGCTCAGTCCCTATTAAGAACGACAGCCCATCTGCCGCCTGCCCCGCTAACAGCTCCCGTCGCTAACGCTAACGTCGACGCACAAGTGCATCCGCTCACTCAACACACACACACACACACGCTCACACACACACACATTGAGCCCCATCTGCCCTGATGCCGACGCGAGACCAACATAGTCACACACCTTTAGCCATGGTTTTGTGAACCTTTGTGATTATCCTGCGTAATAATTTAATTACAAACTGGACAACATTTTTTTTAGCATTTATGTGTTTGCATCAGTGCGTATGCATGAACCACTGCAGTGACGCACTTTCAGACCAGTCCACGCCGCGAACATGGCGTGAATGCTGCATTCCCGGGATAAGCGTCAGGGCACATCATTTGCACCTCATTTTTAAATACAAATGGGTTTTTTTCGTGTTGCCAGAGTTTTCAACTTTTATGATCACCCTCAAATGTACACTTGCCGAACTATTGGCATTAGACTGAAACATTTTTTTCAAGTGAACTCCTGAAAGTCCACGTTCCTCTAACGCTCTTTTCAAAATAATTTGAGGAATATGAATTTCATAAAACTCATTAATAAAAACAAGCCTTTTTCGAGTAAGCCTAACCCTTGATCTCTGACTACTGAACTTTATATGAACTCCCTTTTTCTCTAACATACACACGCAAAACCATTTGGATTAGAAAGTTATGTTGTTTTAACAGCGTGCATGCAGCCAATTAAGTTTTTACGTCAGTTTTCCACTCAATGCGGTGCATTCGTTTTTTGCATGAACTCCCTCACACACACACACACGGCCGTAACACGCAGAACAGCATTCGACGCTGTTATTTCAATTTGCTACGCAATATGTTCCGACGGCCTCCATACATTTAAAAGGCAGAATCGGAACTTGTCAGTTATCACCAGAGGTGTGGGACGAGGTCACTGTTGTTCCTGTTCCTGGGCTTCAGCTGATCAATTCAGCTGTTAAATCATTCCCCCCTGGCCATTTTCTAATGAATGGAATTCACAGTTAATCTGACCAAGCGTATATTCAGAGTGAGAGCCAGCCGTAATCAGAATAAAATACTACAAGTTGGATTTTCTGCAGTTACATTGTTTGATGCGTTTTGTGATGACATCACACTGCCAAGCAGGGTAATTAGGGTGCAGTCTGTGTGTGTGTGTGTTGTGTGTGTGTGTGTGTGTGTGTGTGTGTGTGTGTGTGTGTGTGTGTGTGTGTGTGTGCGCGCGCGCGAGTATGCGGTGGCATTTGTTTCCTTCAGGGGTAGGTGCCTTTTGCATTAGTAAGAATGGCAACTGTCTCATCAATCACTACATCTGCATGTCACCCCCCCCCCCCCCCACACACACACACACTGACATGGTCATTCTATTCACAGATGGGCCAGCAACACATGAGCGACTCACTGAGCCACACACACACACACACACACACACACACACACACGTATGCGCAGTGTGGAATAGGCTGCAATCGGATGAGCAGAGTCAGTTTCCAATCACAATGTTCACATTAAATTACAAGAGGAATTCATATATTTTTCGTTTGATTGTTTTAAATGCGGAACTAATTAAAATAAATCAAAGCTCCGCCCAAAAGACACTGTATGCTGTACATCATTTTGTCAGACTGCTTTCTGTACAAAATATGTGGGAATGAAGAAATACAATTTCTGATAAAATATATATAAATATATCAACATTTAAATAAGGAAATTCTTAACTACGCCTTATAGAGGAAGTAATGGGATTCAAACTAGCATCATAGTGGAAATGCCTCTGTTGGTGATGACAGCCAGGAAGTATCACGTGGGAAAACAAACAAACAAATACTATGAAGTGTTTTCTGTCTATATAGCATTGTGACACGGCAAGCAAAGCCAATAAGAGTGCCGAGCAGCAAGATATCGATTGGTCCTATTCACCAGAGTGGAACTAAAACCAACAAATTACACAACCCCACCCTCCACCTTTCACTCTCTACATGGAGGGAGGGGCAAAGGCGTCACGCGTGACTTCTGGGTTGGTTTGGTCCTCGCCGACTTGCTCTGTAGTTACAGTTCACAATAGTAGCTTCACCGACAGCATCTAATAGGATTCATGAGATTTTAACAATGTGTACATTGTAGTTTGCAGTGGTGTCTAACTGTACCGTAACGTACCCCAATTTTTTTTTTCTTGTGTATTTCAGTTACGTTATTTAGCGTCATGACAGTAGCACAGTTTGCTTTCACGTCAGCGAAAGTCCCTTTTTTTTGTGGCCCGTCTGTTACAATCAATTCAGTTTTTAGCAAAGGAGAATTTTGATTGCATTGACTGCAATGACCTTATCATTCCGCCGATAACCTCTCCCCTGACACTGCACTGCCTTTGATTTCACACATCGCGCGTCGCCCTCCAGGGCTTTTTGCTTTTTAGTCCCTCCATCTGATGGCCTCAACCAGGCAGCCTGGTTGACAAGAGCACATATAGAAACATTTCGATACCAAAGTCGCATATAGTCACTATACATCCATGTTTAGCTCCTCAAAATGAAATATATATCGGCATATATGCGTAGTTACTGTGTAAGATCATGTGAATATGCATGAATATGTCATGAATAACATTTGACTTCTGTTTGTCTGTTTAGTTACCATCTAATTCATGCATTCCATACTGAAATTGTCAAATGTTTTAATGTTGTTTATTGCTGAACCAAATAGTTAGCATAAAAGCATAATTGCCTTAGTTTTTTTTTGTTTTTTTTACTCTCAGGATTACCAAGAGGAAAGAATAACATTTATCGCAAACGCATTTTTTTTAATGATAGTGACAGTGAGTTAAAAATGACGATGTAACTATGCGATTAGGCTGGCATGATTTGATGTACTTGCTTGTCAGTTAAAAAGATTGGCATCTTTTTGGAAAAAAAAAAAATCCTGAATCAAAAATGTCACTGCTGTCTTCCAGAATGAACTTATCGAAGGGCCCACTAGTGAACAGCAGCACTGACGACAGCTCCAAGTCGACGTACGGTAAATGCGGCGCTGGCGCCTGGAGGATGCACCAGAGCTACGAGCCCCTCGAGGCCAACCACATGAGAGACCCACATGCCCTCTACAACCCAAGGTAACACCCGCGATAGGACCGTCTTCATTTCGGTCCTGTTGCAAGACATCATAGGCCACCATCGCATTGTTGTTTCAATGACATTTTTCATGATTGGCATTTTGGCATAATAAATCAGTAGAGTCAAACCTCGGTTTTTGTCCATAATCCGTTCCAGAAGGCTGTTCGAAAACCGAAATTGTTGGAAAACCGAAACCACGCCCTTTTTAAAATGAAAATGTTTACTGAACACGTCTGCTCACAATGGAAAGCAACACGAGGAAGCATCACTTCCTCGTCTACCCGAGGAAGCGTCACTTCCTCGTGTAGGAAGGGAGAGGAGTCAAATGGTGCATTCAAGTGCGCTCAGTTTGTTCGAGAACTGAAATTTGTTCATCATCCGAGGCATAAAAAACTCAAAATTTTTGGTTGAGAACCGAGATGTTCGAAAACCGAGATTTGCCTGTACATGGAAGGACAGAAATGTTCCAGGACTGATATTTTTCAAATCCAAACTACGAGTTTTCCCCTTTGACACAATCTCCTAATGCACTTAGCCAGCCTTTCCGCCAAATCTTCATACCCTTCTGGAATGCTTGTTCCTGGATCCTCCGCAGCTCTGCCATCATAGCCATCTTGATGTAGTCCATTTCTTCAAAACGGATCCTCTTGATGACCCCATTGAGCTTGAGACTGAGGGGGCGGGGCTTGGTTGTGTGGTGCAATCATACAGAGCCAATTTCAGTGAGTTTTAAGGTGGCTTCAGCACAAGAACAGTCTAATTGACAAGGAACTGTCAGATGCTCAGGACATTGTGAGGTGAAGCAGCCACAAGTTAGTCTGGCCCCCCAAAAAAATCTAGAAAGAAGAAATGACAATTTTGGTGTTTGAAGGTGAAGGTTCAGCAATTAATTTCCCCTTGTTTGTGGAACAGTCTATTCGCCAGAATGGTACCACCCATCTGTTCACCATTCTCGCTAAACCAGGAAGTATCTTGTTCTCTTTAGTTCGGCCCTGCTGGAAGTCTGCATTCTTAGTTGGTTATGACAACAAAAGAAAAACAAACATATGTATTGAAGGCCTTAGTGACGTACAATGTAATCCTCCATAGTGTCGGATGTCATGCTCAACGAAAGTCGAGAGGAAACTACTGAACACTGCTTCATTCTTGCCATCATTACTCTTGAAATGGTATATTTTTACATTCTATGTGGGACATCTTCCCCACAACTGGCTTCATTTTCAGGCTCAAGGACAAATCAATAATACAAATAAGCCTTAAAACAAACTTTAACTCACTCCAACCAAGCAAAATGGAACCGTGGGCTTCCGTATTTAGAAGCACAACTGTAAATACGCCACTTGTTTCATGTCTAAACACAGCGAGCGCATTCCTCGTCCTCTCTCGCTGCCTGACGTTTCTCTCTTGTTCAGTCTTTTAATCATTCCGAGTTTGTGCGGCGAAGCCACAGAGACGCCATATTGTCATTGTAAGTATGCGATTTGCTCCTCATTAGCACTCTATGGTTTGATTGTGTGGTGGGATTTTATGCATACATGTCGTACACGTAATTGCAGCTTGTTGTCTTCGTTGCTGTGTGCGTCGACCCAAAACCTATTTGCCCTGGTGGGCTGGAATTGCGAATGATCGTTGAATTTATTTAACCACCTGTTGCCATGCTATCGATCGAGGACTGTATTGTCGGGCTGAAACTTGCAAAGCACTTCGGTTTTAAGTGTGCGTCAGCGCGCGCACATATGTGTGTGCGTCTGTGTGTTTGTGTGTAGACTGGAAGTCTTAGGCCAATAGGATTTCAGGGTTAGTCTGGGTCAAGCCAATTAGAGGTCTGGCGAGCCTTTCTCACGCAGTCTCTCAGCCAATCATGGAGGGGAGCACAACAAGCACCCTTTGTGTGTGCGCGCGGGTGTGTGTGTGTGTGTGTGTGTGTGTGTGTGTGTGTGTGTGTGTGTGTGTGGTGCCATTACCATGGCCAGAGACACGGTATTAAATTTGAAAAATGTTGGAGTCAAACTATATTTGACATACATCGACACTTCATCAGATACAATTAAATGATATCCAACGCAACATTTGGACAATTCTGATAGACACCGTCAGAGTGGTATACAACTGCAAGAGCCGTTTCTAATATTTTGCCCCTTTACATGTTGCAAAATAAGATAACCAAATGATTAGAAACACAGTATTGGGACCCGGAACTGCAGAATAAGTGAATTATGTATTTATTTTTGATATTGAATTCTTCTGTGCTTATCCTGGGCGCTATCAAGAAGAAAATAATTGATTAAAAATGAACGTGATCATTTTCCACATTCACACTCGAGCAGAAGGCCAGCGTCAGATCGCATGAGCACTCATGTCAGGCTGTGCGACCTCCGACTGTGTTGATGGGATTTATTTACACTGTTTACAGCACACACATGCACACTGTAATTGCAGTAGGCAAGGTTCGACATTGCAAACGGTTCCAAAACAGTTCAAAAACCTTATAATTGCAGACTGTGATTCCATGAGAAAGTGCGTCACAATTCATGTTGTCAAGCTTTTAGAAAAAACATCAAATCGCTTAATTTATGAAGAAAAAAATGTTTAGATACTTCCACGTTTAATTAGTTGTTATTTTGTCGGATTACATATTTTCCGCTATTTTAACACATTTTCAGATGGTGCCATAAAGTTGAAAGTTAATTCAGGGGATATGTTTAATTTGCATTTGGAGTTCTACTGTTTTCAGTGGACGACAGCAATATTATTCCCCTTTTTTATTTAGGCCATCAAACCATGGGAATGTGATTAATGTTAGCCAGCCACTGGCGCGCGCGCGCACACACACACACACACACACACACACACATAACTGATACACACATTGACTTGCCGTAAACTGAGTCCAATGTAATCATAATGATAAAGCAGATTGCCTTAACACACAGCTGGGCCACACAACAGCTCCGCGAGCATGCGTGTTTGCGCATGAGAGTGTGTGTGTTTGTATATATATATAGATATATATATATCTATATATATATAGATATATATAGATATATCTATATAGATATATAGATATATAGATATGAGCGTGTGCCTGTGTGTGTGTGTGTGTGTGTGTGTGTGTGTGTGTGTGTGTGTGTGTGTGTGTGTGTGTGTGTGTGTGTGTGGACAACGCTGATTGGATTGCAGATTTATAGAAGAGGATTACTGGCGGAGCAGAGCGAGAGGGAGAAAGAGAGAGAGACAGACTTTCAGACACTCACCTCTCATTAACTTCCACCCCCTTCACCTCCGCTCGCACACACATACACACACACGCACACGCACACACTTAAACAGAAACAAACATACATAGTGGAGGTCACATGTCAATGCATATTGCTTCCTGCAAAACATTGGAGAGTAAGCACAGATGCAGCAGACAGTGGCACAGGCAGTGGGCCCTCCAACAAACCTGATTATGAGTGGATGTGAATTAGATTCCTTAACAGATGGTCCGGACACCAAGCTCGAAGGTGCATGGGCCAGAGTGAGAGGAGGGAGAGGAGGGGAGAGGAGGTGAGGGTACAAGGGAGGTAGAAGCAGCAAGATCAGGGGCAGAGAGGAGGAGAAATGTCAGCAGAATTTGACCATCATCATAAAATGTGCTGCGGCCAAATATACTGGGTGTTGGTTTCCTGGTGAACATTTTTCTTTCTCGTTCTTCACCTCCATGAACACAGCTGTTCCGATTAATTGGTAATATTAATATCTAGAATTGTACTGACTAGAGCACAGATTTAAGAATCCTAATGAGATCAACAGCAAACCCTAACTTTTTGTCGTGAAATGCCACACATGTCTGAATTATGTCAATCAGGAGTCAGACATTACTCACTGAGAAATGTCGAGAAATGTCTTTTCAGGGGGAGACAAAAGTGTAACAATAGAAGACATGACAAGGACCACAAGAAAACTGGACTGAAACTAAACTGAACCTAATCCAAACAAACAAAAACACAAATTACATGAACCAGAGCACATTTAGTGATTTTTGTGCCTTGCTCAATGGCACTGAAGCTCTCCCACCTAAACCTGGAACCTTCGTCCGATTTTCATCACGTTCTTTGGGTACTATTTTTCTTGATTAGAAAGCATCAGAAATGGCAAACGCGATGCCATAAACACCACATATTTTTAAATGTAATTCCATGAGAGCCATACAATATATTTAAAACTAAAAATACAAGTAATGTGTGCATTTTATGTAATTTTAACACTTTTAAAGTACAATAAGACTGAATGATTTTTAACAACATTGTTGTGCTGATGCTAATCAATGATTCGTATTTCTTACCATTAATGTGACTTCTCGTGCTGCATGGTTTTGTAGTCTGGTTGATACTTGGTGAGGTTAAGCTTCTTGCAGGCATTGAGACTTCCATCCGTTAAACGTGATCGTAGGTTGGTCTTAATGTTCTTTAGATGTGAGGCACATCGGCCACTATTTTCGACAGCAAATTACGGCAACCCCACTTGAACAGTGTCTCTGCCTCATCTGCATTGCTGAGGCAATTGATAGATGGATAATTAAACACAACGACATGTACGTTTGCCACTTTCCCGCTAAAATCGCTCTCTAGTCGCCGGTTCGCGCATGCGCAAACGAGTCTGATTTTTTTTTTCATAATTAAAGATTTTTCTGCGAGCCATATGCAGCCGTCAAAAGAACCATATATGGCTCGCGAGCCATAGGTTCCCGACCCCTGCTCTAGCGGCATGAATGGTTGCCAAGTCTCGGGTAGAACCTCGGATAGCTCACCCGCCACCCTAATGACGACAATTAGTATAGAAAATGGGGAGATGGAGGGAAAGAGAGAATATTTAGGGAGCATTTTTTTAGTTTTTGGGCCGGTGTGCCTTATTGCCCATCGTTCCGCTGGTCGTCCCTGACTGTGATGGATAGGTGTAAATCATGACAATCCTGTCGTGACAGCCCAATTTCCTCCAATCTGATCTGCTTAAAGAATTCAGCTCACTTGTGTCTCCTTGCCTCCATTTCTACTTATCCTCTCCTGCACTCGGCCCGCTCCTCATTCCCTCAAATGTACTCCCGTTTTACTGCGCACACTCCGCTCTTCGCTTTTACGGGCCCTCTCGCTCTCTCTCGCTCTCTCTCTCTCTCTCTCTCTCTCTCTCTCTCTCTCTCTCTCTCTCTCTCGTTTCCCTCCACATTTCCTCCTTGTCGCTTCTCCACATCCTGCCCTCCCCGCTCCCCCCCCCTGTGTCACATTTGAAAGCCCTGTCATATTTATGAGACTGGAAATCCTCTTTCACCATCTGCTTAATAAAAAAAATGTGCTTTTAATCCGATTCGGCATATTTTGTTGTTTTTTTTTTTAAGTGCTTATTTTTATTCTACTTCTGTGCAATTTCATCGGTTGCCCAGCTCTCTATCTTGTCCAAGTGTGACGGAGCGGGAAGAGAAATGTCACGGGAAGTGTGTGGGAAAGGCTCTTGCACCGCAAATACTTGATGATAACGCTTTGAATACACGCATACTCGCACACGTACACATGCACACACACTCTCACACGAGACGAACACTAACCTTGATTTCTGACCTTTCTTTTCTAAATGCACCAGCCAATTTCCATCCATATTTCCATGTGCATTTCCTCGGATCAAGTCACTACTCATTTACCTCAATTAGATTTTTTTTTCGAGGGGGGGGGGACACAAGTTGAGTCCATTTCATGACTGTGCTCGTAAGTCCAAGCACTTGTATCGCAAATCATCTCCCAGTTGAGATCAATGGAAATGTCATGAAACCATTCCTGGCTTTCCAAACAACCCAACAAAGTAT
Source organism: Hippocampus abdominalis (assembly GCA_018466805.1). Classification (NCBI taxonomy): domain Eukaryota; kingdom Metazoa; phylum Chordata; class Actinopteri; order Syngnathiformes; family Syngnathidae; genus Hippocampus; species Hippocampus abdominalis. The sequence continues at coordinate 16,700,362 of CM031696.1, forward strand.
TTTGGGTTGCGAAAATAGCACTCTATCATATTGTACTTTATGAAATGATAGCATAAAAGCCCATATTAAAAAGAATGTAAAGAGGGTTAAACAGTTGGTGTTTCATAATTAAATGCTTCAATTCAATTCATTCAATCCATTGTGCTGCTCCTTCTTGTTCTCCCTGCCTTGAACATGCAGGGCAGTATAATGCAGTCATATAGACCCAAATGAGTAAATAAACACTTCTCTCTGGGATTCAGCCAACTGGAATAATAATAGCTGTTTCTTTTATCACAGAGGATAAAGAATATATACCTGTGAGTATTGTTGTATCGTCTTTCGACATGTGTTGCCCCACTGTTGGTCTCCCAGTACCTATTTTTTAAAGGGTTATGAAGTGGCACGCTGTATCACACAGGCAGCTGTTTCTGATTATGTCAGTGTACCTAATATTGTGGCTCGTCGGTGCATGTGTTCATTTCTCCTCTTTTTTGAGGTTTTTGGCCGTGTTCTTCCAGTGGACAACCACCCTCATGAACACAATGGCACCCAGCTGATAAAAAAGACAGAAGGAGGGCTTTGCGAGGAAAAGCTGAGGGGTGAGGTGGGGGCAAAGGGAGAAGAGAGCGAGGATGGGGTACATGGTGACAAAGATAGCAGTAGACAGCAACACATTTATCAGCTGGTGCTCACCAGAAAATGACCTAAATCATTACGATTCTCATCTGACAGCGTTTGAACCCCAAACACGCTCTCCCTGCTCATGTGTTGACACACACACTGTCAAATCCAGCTCATCTTTTACGACACTCACACACTAGGAAGGGGAATGTTTCCATTTCCAATGTGGAAGAAAGCCCCTTCAGTGGGATCGGTTTTAACATCTGCACCGTGTGACAGCGGACTCCAAATTCCTCAGTCGCCAGCCGCTGTTTGGAAAGCTCATAATTCCTAATCAATAGCGTTTGCCTGAGCTTGCCCTGCGTGTGTGCGCGCACCCCCGGCTGCTCATCCATTCACTTGTGGAGAATGTGGGTGTGTAAACTTTACAAACCCCAGGATGCATCCTAATAGCCTCACTAGTGGGCCTCTTGTAAGTCTTAGCCCTCATCACAATGCACTGCGTGGCATCTACGTTTGTGTGTGTGCGCGTGTGTGTGTGTGTGTGTGTACAATTGTTTTGTGACTTTTCGGGGTGGGGGTCATACACAGGAACCCTGGATTGTTACAAACATGTTTGCCTTTACAAATGTTTGCCCCAATTTGCTCATGATTTTATTTTTTGTCTTTTTTTTTGTTTTTCTTCTGTTAATATTTTTGTAATTTATTGCTTTATATTCAAGTGGGATATTGAGGATAATTTCAATGATAATAATATGCAAAAAATCTATTACATCAATGCACATTCATTTTTGCAATCGTAAATTCAAGTAATCGCTAATTATATTACATGGGTCGCGCCTCACGTAACCCCCTCAATCCCAGCGCTTTACTGGATTTTGACTGATCTTGCAAGTCCCACAGAATATTTGGTTAAAGTTTGGACTCTCTTCTTTCAGCAGAAAAAAAAAAATGTTTCTATCTTTTTCCATTCTTCAGCAATCGGCATTACAAAATGGCTAAGTTTCTTGGAAATGGCGATTCCTGGGCAAAAAAACGGAGAAAAAGATATTTTTGTAAAAGCAAGCATTTCGTGAGGCAACACTGTCACCTACTGGTCGAGTTTTTACATGATTTACAATGCAAACGTCTGATTCTCATTCACAGATTGCATCAGACCCTCCTCCTCTCTATGACGCAAAAAAAAAAGACTTAGACGTACAAGTACGTCCTTGGTAGGCGGAACCTAATTTTAAAAAGACGTAGAAGTACGTCTTGTGGAATGAAAGAGTTAACAGGAGGCAGATTTTTTGGGGGGCTGAGCACCACATCGATTAACAGTCTAACCCTGCATCAACAGCGCCTCTGCTGGTCAAAGCCAAGTAATGCACTACACTGCCTAATTGCTTCAAGACAATTACTCAACAACCACTCCCACACAATAAAAAGGATTCGTCACAATCTTTTTAGTGCTCCTCGTGTAGGATTCACCACCGATGCTGTCCTGCCTTTTCTGGCAATAACTTTCTCACTTTGTGCTAAATTGGTTTTTAAAAAGGGCTGACAGCGCCACATGTTTCTTGTGTGTTCTCTTGTTAACCTGAAAATGCACGTGAACAGAGAATCACTTTCAGAATTACTCTTTCCATGTGTTCTTTTGAATTTACAATACCTGTAAAGATAGATATTCATCACTCCGGAACATAACGTCACACGTGCTGGTTTTACTGTCCGACAGCCCATAGGGCAGAAAGTGTGTTAGCCATTATGGGATTGATTGTATGTAATCAGGGGTTTACTTTGCAGCCAATGAAGAGAATTACAGGTTTCCTGCATGCCCAACACTGTAACAATTGATCTGCTCCCTGATGTGTGTGTGTGTTCGGTGTGTGGTGGAAAGAGTGTGTTTGTGCGAGATGTCGAAATGCCAAGAAAAGGCCCAAAAGATGATAGAAAGGGGGCTCAGTAGGAGAGAAAATGCTTTGAATCAACTCTCGCTGTTGGATTTTATTTTCCTCTATCCACTTTTATCCGGTGTAACAACTATAATCATCTACACAATGTGACTACAAATAAATAGAAGCTAACACACCAGCAAAAGGTTGCCCCCCCCCAAAAGGGGACTAATACTGCATTTAGTACTGCTGCAAAGTAGGAAATATCACACTTTAGAGCTTATGCAGTCCATAATCTTTATTTTTCACTTTTTTGACCAAATAACATCATACTGAGAGAATAGTACATTTTAGTGCACCCATTTCCATATATGGTATTGCATTACCTTTAAATACAGATACATATTTGCATATTTTGTTCTTTTAATATACGGTTTGCATTTGCTGCTCTGTCATTGGCTAGTGACTTGTCCAGGGTCTAGACCACCTCTTGCCCTAAGTCAGCTGGTATAGGCTGCATGGTTGGATGGAAGGATGGGTAAATGGTTGTGTTTGCATTACATCTTTGTGAATTTGGAATGGATCAATTTGTCCCCACTTCTAGACTCTTGCAATTCATTTGCACCTTTTGTAGTTTGAGCTCTGGAATTTCTGATTTCACAGTTCTCTTGAATTTAATTTTCATCCAGTGACAACTCTTCTTAAGTACCACCGGTTTAACCACCAATTTACTTTTTTACTAGTTTGCGCCGTCAACTGAACTATATGTACAAGCAACCGTAACTGAAACAACAGGGCTGATTCAATGACAGGCTGAGACACTTTTCAAATAGATATCCTGTATGGAATACATTTCCCTGTGAACCACCAGCATGTGCAGTCTGTGTGGTGTTTTGCATGCAGGCACCCTCACACAGATTGAACTAACCAGCTGACAAGCAGTTCGGCAACCCTGCAACACAAGCCCTCGAAAAGGCAATTCAGCTTATTGATGAAATCATTTTATTCATTTGACTATGGAAATATAAAAGGACTTTCTTTGACTTCTCTCCTTTGTCCATTCTTTAATTCAATGCATTTTCCCATCTTTCTTTCCATTCCAAAGCATTGCTAGTATCGTACAGATAGAATTGTGACAACTTTTTTTTTTTTGCTTATTGGACTGTGTGTTCTTATCAGCATGGTGAGCACAATGCTCGGTGTGATGGAAAGGTATTAGCCAGCCTGCGGTGGCGACATTGTCAGCACTTCTACCGTCTCTTCCTCTAATGCTTTCTTCAGCCTCTTTTGCTTTCCCTCGCGCCTCCCCCTCCTCCCCTCCACACCTCCTCCTCTTCTTCTTCGTATAGATTGGATTTTCTACTTATGTTTGTTAAATGCGTTTTCCTACAAATGGCTTTCATTGACTTACCGTTATTGTTTAAACAAAGACTTTTAGGCTCCCGTTCCCTTCACATTTGTACTGTTGAAAGTTTTTGTGTGGATGTTTATTTCAAGTATGCATCAAATCATATTGCTCTTATTTGAATGATGAGAAATGACTATCCTCCCTTTGCTGTTTTTGCGATTCTCTTATCAATTTTGGTCGGAACGACTGACGTCCCCATACACTTTGCGAGCACAGCGTGTGGCAATGTTCACTAGCAATTTTTTTTGAACAATAATCTGAGTTTTTGTATTGAATGATGATATATATATATATATATATATATATATATATATATATATATATATATATATATATAGGGTGGCCCGGTAGTCCAGTGGTTAGCACGTCGGCTTCACAGTGCAGAGGTACCGGGTTCGATTCCAGCTCCGGCCTCCCTGTGTGGAGTTTGCATGTTCTCCCCGGGCCTGTGTGGGTTTTCTCCGGGTGCTCCGGTTTCCTCCCACATTCCAAATACATGCATGGCAGGCTGATTGGACACTCTAAATTGTCCCTAGGAGTGAGTGTATATATATATATATATATACAGTATAGTATATATATATATATATATATAGTCAACATCCCCACACTGGTTTGATAGTAATCATAGTAAGTTTCAGTAATAATAGTTGTTTTTCACAATGGGTAATTAATACCCGTGAGCACTGTTGTATTGTCTGTCCACATGTTGCGCCACCATTTGTGCTCAAATATCTATTACAGTACTTAAAAGGTTATAACACCACAACACGGTTGCTATTCGTTACCCTGTCTATGGACTTTTGTATTATTTGTCACCATTAAACTAGAGTAAATGGATTTTCCTCAGGCGAAGGGATGTGGTATTCTGGTGTAAGCTCCTACACTACTCACTGTCAAGACATTATATTCCTGTACATTTTTTTTCCTTCTTTGGTGCTCCAGCACAACTTCTACAATTCTCAGACAATTCACACACAATTTCTGAAGGAAATTCAATTTGCTCTCAAGATGATCTTATAATGAAGGTCTGTGATTTGCTCCAGGGAATTTTTTTTCTGTTTCTAAAGGTGGGTCGAAAACAGTTTGGAGTTGTTTTCCGTCTCACTTTGGAGGCGGCAGTCCACAGACTTCACATAATAGAACAGTTTGCGCCGAAAAAGCACAGAGACAGAGTGAGGCAGAGTGGCTCTAATACGATGATTGTATGTTTGCCTCAGCCAGTTGTCAGGCCGCTGCATCAGGCTGCCACTCTAATGACAGCTTGTCATGGCATGCTGGACCACCTTCACTCACAACACCAAGACAAAACACCCGTTCCCTCCTTCTTCCGCTTCTTTTCTCGTCTCCAAACATTGCTCTGTTCTCTCTGTTACTCGCTATTCCCTCAAGAAGAGAAGGATAATAAACAGAGACAGAGCAAAGGCAAGAAAGAGAAAATAACAGGGATTGAGCAGGGAATGGAGAAAAGTCAAGGCAGTAATCTTGACCTCTTTTTGATGTGTGTGTTGGTATGTGTGGATGCAGTGTCTCACACTAAGGGACAGGTAAATTGACCTCCTCAATATTTGATTTCCAGACAACACTTAGGAGCTGTGCAACACTTAACTAGACATAAGGCACAACCGAAAATGGATCCAATCTGTCACTCCCCATTTAAAATAAACTTAGTTAAATGGTCCAGGAAGGAAGTTCCTCACCCCAAGACTGGAGGTTTTTTTCCTTGATTGACAAAGTCTGAGAGGTATTTAGTTAACAATGTGTTTATTATTGTGGTTGTTGTTGGTTGCGTAAAAGTTCATGGTGTGATCGAGAGAACTGCTGATATGTTGTTATCCACCTGAAGATTGGATAGCAGATTAGCTGGCATTGATAGAAAGTTTCCATGACAATGAAAATTAGCTCATTGTTACTTAATGAGAAAGGTAAAGTTTTGAACAGGAGTGGTCCAATGATTGGTCCCTGTGGGACACCATAACTAATTATTTCACATTCACAGCATCATTTTCGTGAATCCAACAAGGTGGACTTAATCGAACTCATGGCATTTTCTGTAGATATCATGTAATATGATAGTGCTTAGTAGATTTGCCGTACAGTTTTGAGGTTCTGGGGTCAACTCTCATCTCAGGAAGCTCTTCAGTTTAGCATGCTTCTCCAGGCTCTCTGCTGCATTCCCAAAAACTTAAATGTATGGTTAAATGACGACCAAACTCTCATTGAACACACTGAGAGTCAATCTAAACTATAAATATCAAGGCAACATATTTTGCATATGCGTTTTTATATTGGAGTTCATTTGATGATCAGTGAATGTGTGTTATGTAATGTGTTAATTCAATGTAAAACGAAACTAAACTCTTGAAACGACACAAGCAAAACAAGGATACATACTGGCATAGCCTCGTAAGGCTCAACTTGCGTCTTTGAGCGCAGCTCTCCAGACCTCCCCTCTTTATATAAATCTTTTTCAACACTTAAAAACATAAAGGAGAGATGAGCGCCAAGCCTTTCCTCCACTTTCAACGCTCATCCGGGGAGCACACAGGCACAATAAGATTGCTCTTTCAGCAGCGAGCCGCCGCTACATAGCGACATAATTATACTGATAACATACATACATAAATGCATTCAACCTCTCGCTCGGCACAGTGCACTGACTGATTTCTTAATCTTCTTTCCTCCACTTCTCCACCTCCTCGCATGTCCTCCCATTCTTTTTTGATTCCTCCCCCTTGCAGGGCCATTATTTTTCGTTTATAAGCAGGGAGAAAAGGTGCGAGGGAAGAGAAAGGTGCAAGAAAGGAGAAAAAGAGAAAAAATGGGATCTTTTGGCACTTAAACTCTTTCACTTAATGGCACTCGGAGAGATTGACGTCGGAAAGGGAGGGACACAAAAGTGCATAAAGAGTGAGATTAAATCATCGCCATCACGTCATCTGCTTAAATGGCTCTGCTGCCTTTTTTTTTCTGTCATCACTGTGTTTTCATTCCCTTCAGCGTATGAATCAGAATGATCCATCACCATCCCATCATTCATTTCTGCCACCCATTCTAATACCTTCCCCTGCCTGTATAGACACACTATATGTCCTCTTCCCTGTCTTGATTTGGTTCCAGAAACTTTTTCCTTCATCCTTAACCAAAGGCCTGCCTGAGCATCAGATAAATGGATTTATTAGCATTGCTGGATAGCACAAAGCTTCCATTAATGGACACGCTGAATTAGAAGGACTTGGGCAGAGGAAGAAATAGTGGATGGTTAAAATCAGTCTTTTAGTCTTTTAAGACACGCCTTACCATTCTGTAGCCGCCTTGATTGCACACTTTAATCACTCAGTGTAGACGTTATTTTCTGTTGGAATTAAGGGAGCAGAACACACCTGAGTGCATAAAATCTGCATCAATACCCGGGATCCATTTTCTGTCTCTTATGCACAGAGACCCTGCAAAATTGTAGCAATAGAGCGATAACAGTGACACCGCATTCCACAACAAAGTAATCACATCCCTTTTTTTTTGTCTGACAGCGACAATAGCTTTCAACACAAGGTTGGAGGAGAGGAGAATTCCCTTTGTATGTGGACAAAATTATTTGGATATTGTCATGATGTGGCCATCCATTGAGTAGTCTTACTCTGTCATTGCTCTGTGTAAAGGCTAACTGTAGGATGGGAGAGTACCAATACCGGGAAGTGGTGTCGAACTGATGCCCAGACTAAAGTAGTTTGTTGGTACTCACGACGGCAGCCGAAATCAGCACTCTCTGCCCTATTGTGGCCATTTTACAATCAATAACTAAAGGCATACATGTCTGACAGGTGAGCATGAAAATGTACAACCACATATTTTGATTGGGACTTTTTCTGGCCACTGCATTGTATTTTACAAACGTATGAAAAAAAAGACAATCGAAAATGAATTGACCTTTAATTAGATGCAACTTACAGAAAAATGTTATAGTGGGATATATCGGTCTGTCTTTTTTTTTTTTTTAACGTATGTATCAAAATACTAGTGGTATCGGTATTTGGTATCGGTACTGGTGACAAAGAGTGAATTACTCATCCTGGTATCGGTTCTAGAAAAAAGTGGTATCAAAAATCCCTTATTAACCACCATACTTGTTCTACCTTCAATCAATAACATGCTAGTGTCATTCCAATTAAATTCCAATTTTCTTTCCTGATATTGTCTATCTCCCTCTTTGGTTGTCAGTCAGCCTACCCGTTTTCCTTGTCTATATCCATTCCCTGTCCCCAACCCCCACTCGAGCCTTCCTTCGCCCAAGCGGGCCATTCTTCGTCAAGACACTGTCTGTGTTTTATGGGTCCCAGTAGAACGGGGATCTTTTACAGGCCGACTGGACTTTAGAAGCCCCTCGTTGAGCAGCGTCCTGCCTTAATTAAAAACCCCTTTTGTGCGTTCTGCCTTTAACAATGACGAGAGAGAGAAGGGAAAGGAGGGTGAGTTTTAGTGGCAGAGTGAGAGAAAGAGCGCGGCAATGCAAAGACCAAGAGAAAGAGATAGATGGCGGTGAATAGAAGGTGATAGGGAGACAGGCAGAAAGATAGTCAAGTGGACAAAGAATAGGAAGAGGAAACATCGACAGCAAGAAGATAGTTGTTAATTACAATTGGCATTAACAACACTCTCCTTTGGGAGTCTGTAAAAGAAGATTTGGGAGAAACAGGGAGAAACAATTTGATCCTGAAAGGAAATGTTATTGTTGTTTTGTCAACTATTCTGTGCAGCTCCTAAATTCTTCAGCCACCGGTGTGTATTTGTAAGCGTGGGTGAGTGTGTGCGTTTGGCTGTCTTTGTGATGATGGAGCAGCAAAGAGGCTGCTTACTGATTACCTTCATGTTGAACAAGCGCCTATTGACTGGCGCGTGACGGATGAGCGACCGGCCCCAAGCATGCTCATGTGCTGGCTGTGTGCATGTGAATGTCTGAGCCTCCCTACTGCTCTGTCCTACACAGGCTGCCCCTGGTGGTTCCCTGTTGTCCTTTTTTTATTTATTATATATATATTTTTTTTGCTACCACCGATATTCTCTTTGTCAAATGAAAGAGGGAGAAAAAAAAGCCTCACGATGGATGGATTTTTAAGAGCTTTGTAGCTTGTGAGGAAGCATACATAAGCAGAGAGACACGACCTGGAATCAATTAATGAATCAATTCCGGGATTGGTCTTCGGCCCCTTTGAATCTTAATTGTTCATCTAAGCAAGACATTTCGGACAAGTCTATGCTTCTTCTAACTGGGTGGGAACAATTTGGAGAAGGACGTTTTTCCTCTTACACAAGAGTGTGCTACATCAAGAAGAGCGGCAAAGAGTGGCTCCGTTACGCTCCGTTTTTCACTTCCAGTTGTTGTAATGTCCATGTAGCCCAATATTTGTCTTCAGAAGTTCTGATTCTGAACATATCAGTCAGAACGAAGAGAGCCAACAAAAAAAACAACAGTGAATCAGAGCACGACTCACCTGTATTTACTTCTCAGTATGTGGTTGTTGTTCAGGAGGCAACTTTTATTGATGAAACTGGGGACTACGACATAGCTAAAGTATATTCACGGCAACAATATTCCTATATTATCTAATATATTTATCGTCTTGTTATGATTCTGCTTTCCTCCCTCAGGCTTCTCTGCAGAATGTCCAGTAAGGAGCGCCACCTAGAGTCCAACTGTCCGTCCTCGTATATAAAGACTGAGCCATCCAGCCCCGCATCCCTGACCGACAGTCTAAACCACCACTCCCCCGGCGGCTCCAGTGACGCATCAGGCTCCTATTCGTCCACCATGAACGGCCACCCCAACGGTTTAGACTCCCCGAGTCTCTATGGCTCCGGCGCGGGGCCCTTGGGTCCCGCCGTCGGCCCCGGATCAAAGCGCTACGAGGACTGTTCATCAACGATCGGGGAAGATTCCCAGATCAAGTGCGAATACATGTTGAATTCCATGCCCAAGAGGTTGTGTCTGGTGTGCGGGGACATTGCTTCTGGCTACCACTATGGCGTGGCATCATGTGAAGCCTGCAAGGCCTTCTTCAAACGCACCATTCAAGGTTGGTTTCCACTTTCCCTCTTTATCTGTGAGCAATTTATCTCTTGTCTGCTTGCATTTCTGCCATTTAGATTAGATGCACTTAATGTCAAAGTGAGGTTGGTGCTGAAATGGTTTGAGGTTGTTCATTCATCCTTGTTCATCAGTAGTGCTTGGATGTTATACTGCTGTCCCTCAAGAAACCATTCTCAGTCCCCTTTTTTTTTACAGGTTTACCAATCTATAACAAATTTTTATTGGAAACGTTGACAAACAATACTTTCCCAAGCAATTTTTAAGTAACGTTTAAGCATTCCGTCATGCAAGTGTAAAAATAAGTAAGCACTTTTAGTCAATCATTGAAGCAATGCTCTGCAGGTTAGCGTGGCTGCGGCGTCTAACTTTTGAAACTTGTGTGAATGTAGAATAGAAAGTATTACTGTAAGAATAAAACATTAGGGCCTTAACTTGCTCACTAATAAATACGTAAATAAGCAAAATAGCCAAAGAAGAAATGGATTACGAAACTGTCTTAGTCTTGAATTGAAGTCTTGTGTAAAATGCTGTGGACGTGCGTGATATCATGCATGACGGTAATTAGAAATTCACAGTTTAGGTGACTTTTAAATGTGGTCCAAGTGAATCTTTTTAAAGGACTGTGCTGTGACAATACAAATGGAGTTACAAAAGAAAAAAGAATTGCTTTTAAATATTCAATCTTGAAGTTACAAATGTAATTGTAAAATACATTCACTTTAACATGCGCTGATCATGTATAGTGATATTATTTGCAACTCTGGCATTTTTTTATGAAATCACACATAATATACATACCGGATATGTAGCATATGCATTTGTTTCAGCTCTGTCATTTTAGGCATACTTGAGTCTAGCGTTCATGTTTCTCCCTCTGCTATTATTTATCTTTCCGAGACGCATGTGTCAACACACCCTAATACAAGTACCAATAGAGCTTCATGGCTGGATCCAGGCACACCCTCAGGTGCACCCTCAACCTTGACCTGTCATTTTAAGAGCAAAAAGCAATTTCCACGAACTATTTGCATTGACAGAACTAACCTCCAAACGTTTGACACCAACAGTGTTGGCAGTCAGCCTGGTATCTCGGTGATCATATCGAGTCACACCATGGTCACAGGTTATGTCTAGGGGCGAAGAGTTCAGGTTAGGAGGAGAGGAGAGAGGGGATGAGCAATAATCCACATGATGAGCGGAGTAGCGGGAATTAGGTTCGCTAATCCTTTGTGCCACTCTTGTTAAATCTTCAAGTGGGTTTGCACGTATTTGGACCACGCTATTGTCCTCTCAGTTACACTTAACTCTGAGCACTAAAACACAACTATACATCATAAATGGACCATTGATCTTCTTTTTTTTTAATGGTCACTTTTATGACATAATGTTCAAATGGCCCTAAGTTTTTATTGTGGCAAAGTAACCAAACATTAACAGGAAATGGGATACCTGCTGCAAGTTATTCAGCTATTTCAGAAAGGAGCGCAGTATTCTCAAGTGGAAGACATAAAAATATTTACAATTTCAAAAATGAATTCACTCTCAATTGGCTGGTGTTTTTCTTGAGGTCTACGAGAACAAAGGTATGGACCAGGGGTCACCAACGTGGTGCCTGCGGGCAAAAGGTAGCCCGTGAGGACCACACCAATAGCCCACCAGTGCTAGGATTGTGATTTGCTACTAGAAATTATGATTTAAAAATGCAAACACTGGCAGTATTGTGAGACATCTTTAAGATGATCAGAGCCTAAAATTATAACACATTCTAATATTATTAAATGTAATTTGTACAAATGTTATTTCAGACATGTATCAATTTGGTCGCCCTTCACACAATCAGGACACATGAAGGAGCTCGCACTATCAAAAAGGTTGTTGACCTCTGGTATAGACCATTTCTTTAGCGCAACATTGCAAACTGGAGCATCCTCCAATTGATTATGATACTTTATAGGGCTCAGAAACCTTTTTGAAAATGTAAAGGGCTTCCGGTTTGATACATATTCCTGAATAGCAATAAAACAAATACATTTGCTCAAATTACCTACAATTATGCTTTTTAATAATTACAGTGATCCCTCGCTCCAACGCGGTTCACTTTTCGCGGCTTCACTGTTTCATGGATTTTTTGGTGCAGTTTTTTTAATGCTTTTAACCCTTTAAATCAGAACGCGTCGGCGGGGCCGCGTGTCAACAGTACAGTATTTCCAAAAACTATTATAGGTATTTGTTGAAAACGTTTTTTTTGTTTTTGTAATTGGGCCTGAAATCAGGGTTTGGTCTTTGATTTCATTGTGTATATATAGTTAAGTATTGTGTAATAAATGTAAAAAATAAAGTTCACTACTTCACGGATTTCACTTATCACTGGTTCTTTTTGGAATGTAACCCCCGCGACAAACGAGGGATTACTGTAATGATATTTATCTACAGAATGTGGAGATAAAAGTGCACTGACAAATAAACATTACAGCAAATTTGAACAGGTTCAAATAAAACTGTTTTGTTCACCAAAAATACGAAATCCAATGTACTTTGGTTTTCCCAGTGGATGCAAAGAACAGTCTCTCTGACGGTGTCAATTAAAAAAAAAAAAACACATCTTAGTAAAGTCCACATTCATTCATTCAATTTTATTAGGTTTTCCAATGCGGTCGCTGGTGAATGTCGATTATCAACCAGATTAGCTCAAGTTAGTGAAGACTAATAGGCCCGTCAGTCAGGTCAGTACGCATGTCAGTCATCTTGCTACAGGAAAACTCTGCTTCCAAGCAGTCAGCCAGCGGTCATGCCGTCATTGATCTATTGAGTCAGTCAGTCAGTCATATCAGACAGGATTCATCTATCTACCATTCCATCCATCCACGTATCCGTCGCTGCTTTCTTTTGCTTCTGATAAGCAGCTTTCCCAGTAAAACCCAAGAGAGAAGGCCCAAAAGAGGAGGGTGGGGGGGCAAGACGCAGGGGGATGAAGGTCTTATATCCACGAGATGCTCACTACCAGCAGATGACCTGTATGTGTTTATTACGGGATGAGACCAGGCCACGGTCCCTGCCCGACAAAGAGATTGGGCCGCACACATGTCGAGATAAACGCACAAACTCCCACTTAAATAGACTGTCACACGCACCTCCCACGCACCCGTATACACATGACCTTGTAATCACGCCGTGTGTTGCTTTGACCCGTAATTCATTCGCGATTGCTGCCCTGTCCAAACTGTCCACGTGGCCCATTTCATTTGGAGAGCTTGTTAAAAGTTCAATAGGTGAGGACTCGCTTACAGATTAAACACAAGCGCACCGCCACTGTCTAGATATGATGCCGAGCTTATTTGGCAGTGTGACCTTGTGTGTCCGCCTCACTCTTGTTTCATCATTTTCACTCCACTTGTAATCCCCAGCCTTCCTTTGCTGTAGCTATATACAGCAGGTCGCGCAGGCTAGAGGTCACAGTATGTGAGTACCATAAGGCCACTGTCATGAAAGGTTCGCATATGGACACTTCATTTACAGTATTCAAAAAAATGTTGAAAGAAAGTTAATACGATGCAGCATACTGACAGGAGTTTCTAATGTTTTGGAAACAAAAGTACCTTGACTTACTACTTTTTGAAGTCATGAGCTGTCACTATGTAAATATTTTGAGTGTGTGTAGAAATCCCGAATTTTTATTTCGAGCCAGCTTCAGATTTGCCACCGCTTGATTGAAGTGATCAAAAAAAACTTTCAATCCGTTTACGCAGCTCAACTCATCTTTACATTATGCTTTCACAGCAACATTGACAATGAGCATGGCGACGTCGCTCGCACTGAACTATCCGTGTGGTAAATGGCCAAGCGGAAACAAAAACTTGTTTGCTATGTTACATTTATTTTATGGTGTTTTTACATTATATTTTACGATACAATGATGTTTTTCCTTAATTAAAAACATTTGTGGGCGTGGGGCTGGAAGAAATGCACGTTATTTCAATTCATATCAATGCGGACCAATTATTTTTCCAACTTGTTAATACCATTTTATGGAGATTTAGATATCATTACAGTTCATATGTTTGGCTTGCGTCATGTCTTTGACCTTCTGGAGCAAATGGGTCATGACATTATCATTGGCCAGCATGCAAGCCAAACTTTTCCACACAGTGTCTGTGCACATTGGCTTGCGTACATGTTAGTAATACCGGTGTGCACACGTGCCTGTGTTTATGCACGGGGTGTGTGTATCAAAGTTGTGCGGCTTGGCTGGAAGCGAGGCCGGGCTCAGATGGGCAGCGGCAGCCATATTGGTATGTTTCAAGCCATTAGCCAATAAAACCGCAGGTAATCACCAAAAAAGCACCTCCAGCTGGACAGGGAGGAGACTGTGCAGTGGAAAATAAGCCAAAGAGTGGAGCAAGAAGAGAAGGTGAAGAAGCTTTGGAAGAGACAATACCTGTGTAAGGGGATTTTTGGACTGGAAACGATGGAGGATGGTGGCCAGGCATGTAGATGTGTAGAGTTTGCGTTTTGTACGTTATGTGTGTGTGTGTGTGTGTTTGTGTGCGCATCGCAGCATGGGGGGAAGTGGCTGTGGCAGCTGCTGCTTCTGTGGCGTCAGTCCAGCAACACCTGACAACGTGCATATATCACCCCCTTATTGAGAGAGGGGGATACATAAAGACGAGTGTGGCTGTGGAATGACGGGATGAAATGAGATGAGAGCCACACAGTCAAAGGGAGAAAACCAAAGATGGCTTTCGCTCAGACAAAGTGGCAGTGAAAGACAGAATCATATTGTAAATATATATCAACTCCTAAAAGGTGTAGATGAGATGCAAACAGTTGGATTGGTAACTTGAGTGTGTGCTCAAGATGCAAACGACACTACCGGCACTCACTACTATGAGTCTATTCAATAGGCCTACGATGCTGCGATTTCTTCCAAAGGGAATATCACGTCAAACAATGAGGTTACAGTAAAACTCCTCTACAACGAAATCGTGTTTGCAGCAAGAAATTTTTCACAACAGGGGGTTTTTCACTGTAGCAAATTTGATCTCGGATGTAAACACACACACACACACACACATTAATGCATGAAGATTTTTTTCACACTAGGGGGTATTTTCGCCCATGTAGGTTTCGTTGTAGAGGAGTTTCACTGTACCATCTTAGTACCTTTATTAATGTCCATGCAGAGCCCTCACTTTGGATCGTCTATGCTTGTTTACATGCCTGGATAGATAACGCTTTTCGAGTTTGCAATGCAGTTGAAACGTCGAAACTCTTCAAAGTCCAGGTTGCAAAGACAAGTGCCTGCATACTGACATAACTCTTTCCAAAAGAAGCATCTTTATGATGAAGTTCTCCATTTGTTATCAGTGAATGACACACACAGTAACTAATTCTGCTGTGGCCACTATTTGACAAAATACAATCGCGATCTCCACACTGTAAATAACACAACTTGTATTTTTTGGGAGGATAAAACAGTTACTCATGTTGGAACATCTTTAAAATATCGATTATTAAAATTAATGGCAACAATGTTAGCTAGCACAACAAAGCAAGCAAGTCGATTGCTCCAAAACAATTTGCTGAGTTGGTTTTACGTATAGCTTGAAGTTGGGGGACAATACAAGGGCCAGTTAGTTCTGTGGACTCATATTTCTTTGTTGAAAAGGTGGGAAGGCTAATTTTCACATTAGCAAAAGTTAAAATGTTTTAATTGCCCAACTTCAAGTTGTATCGAAGTTTGCTGCCTTGAAATTTTGAGTTCACTCATTTTTTTTTTTCCCGTCATGTTCCTACTTGGTTACTGTAATTTCCGGATGACCAAGCGTACCCGATTTAAAGGCCCAACAGCTAAATTTAGCAATAAAAAGTGATATGTACATACATTGGCTGCTTCATCAGCCGCGGGATGTTATAACATGGAATATTTGCAAAGAAGGCGGCCCGGTAGCCCAGTGGTTGGCACGTCGGCTTCACAGTGCAGAGGTACCGGGTTCGATCCCAGCTCCGGCCTCCCTGTGTGGAGTTTGCATGTTCTCCCCGGGCTTGCGTGGGTTTTCTCCGGGTGCTCCGGTTTCCTCCCACATTCCAAAAACATGCATGGCAGGCTCGTTGGGCACTCTAAATTGTCCCTAGGTGTGAGTGTGAGCGTGGATGGTTGTTCGTCTCTGTGTGCCCTGCGATTGGCTGGCAACCAATTCAGGGTGTCCCCCGCCTACTGCCCGAAGACTGCTGGGATAGGCTCCAGCACCCCCCGCGACCCTAGTGAGGATGAAGCGGTTCGGAAAATGAATGAATGAATGAATTTGCAAAGAAATGTGTCACACAGATGGATCTAAACTTTGTTCTCTTTTTTTAATCACATAAAGCAGACGATAGCTAGTTACAAAGTAACATTCCAGAAAAGTAATTGATCACTGCGTCCATCGTCGTTTACGTACTTGAAAATGGCAGCGTCCTGCCAGCGCTCATCTGCGATGGGAGGACTTATTTTAATCCACTTCTCTGTATTGCGCTAAATAAAAAAAACAAAAAACAAAAACTCCATCTTGATGAATCACATGATGTTTACCTCGATCTGTTCGCCAGACGGTTGTAAAACATCTGTTCCAATTAATGCAGCGAGGCATGTAAACGGCACATTGGAATAGACCACGTCGGATGTAAACAGCATATTCATTTTGTTTGGTCATTCAGTTTCATTCTAATTGGAATACAAGGCGCCATGTAAACCATGACTCATATGAAGATACAGTTTGAGCGCGACCTCAGACAGGCCGCTGTGACATGTTCGGCAAATCCATTGGTCAGATGTGACGAGACGATCTTTAAATGTATTGGTGGAATGAATGCCATTCGTACGAATCCATAAATTAACTGCATCACATATTTCAAAGAGGGGAAAAAATTGCAGTTTGTAGTCTGGAAAATACAGTCAGTATTTTTTGACAAGCTTTTTTTTTTTTAAAATGTATTTTATCTGACATCCTATTTATGTAATGCCAATAGAATTATCAATCAAATGTATCAAAGGGTGGAAAGCATGTGCATCACTCCACAATAATAGCTCAATTGATCGCCTACTGTATATCGCACACTTTGTAGATTCAAAAGAGCAGTCATGTTAAACCGACTCCACACTGGTGGTCAATTGTCATGCAGCACGTGGACACACACACACACGCCTCAAAGGAGATTGCAGGGGATTTGAGGCCCTCATATATCCCCCCCTCACGGACACCGACAGTCTGCACGTTATACAAAGAAGCCTCCGAGAAGAATCATTGGGTTCTATAAGCCCAGCTTCAGTGTCCAAGAACAGGCTTCTAGGCAGGACTAAAGACACGCGCGCTCCTGTGGAGCTATTACATCCTGCTGTTCTTGTTCGTACATTTTAACCTCTCTCCGTGAAGGATGTCGTAGCATACAAAGAGCATCCAGCCTGCTCGCTATTCACATTTCATAGTCCTTCAAGCCGACATAATATGTTTACTATGTAGCATCCTTCTTGAAAACCAGTTTTGAGTCCAGGTGCTGCAAATCACCAGCCTAAGGGTCTCTTTAGCACACTTATTCATTTAGCTAGTTTGTGTGCACTAACGAGCCCCATTACGGCCTAAGGTTTGGTGTCATTAGCACATCTAGCCTTAGCGCTAAGTAATTGCTGAATTAATGTGCTCCACCCGTATCTTCCACATTGCGAGCTACCCTGTTCCATTAGCGGCGTCTATTAGGTTTCCCCAGTGTTTAGCATGTTTAGCCAGTTACTTTCACTAACATGGCCAATTAACGAGGGTCTTGTTAGCCATTAAGACCAGTTTGTGCATTTAGCCTTTTCCCAAGCTAACTAGCCCCCTTAATCAACAGAGTAATGAGAAAACATCCTCCCCACAGCAGCAGTCGATAGTAATCACTATTTATTCTCTTTCACTGGGAGACACTTGAGCTTACTCGGCTTCTGGAGGAATGTACTTCTGGAGAAACGAGAACATTTCGGGGTTTTAAAAAACATTTTTTTTTATGCTTTACTATTCAAATCACTTTTGTTACTGGTCTCTCTGAAATACATATCTGGCCTAACGTCAACTGAAAGTGGGTGCAAAACGTTTGAAAGGGAGCTGTAAATCACGATCAAACAGGTTCGAGATAAGCGACGGAAGAAAGAAATCACTTGAATTCAGAGGATGCTAAAGAAGAGAAATTGACATATGAAGGTGAATAAAAGTAGAAAAATACAAATGTTTTTGAGTATGTGGTTAGTTTACATCATCGCGGTGTGACACGCCAGTTATTTGGACGTAAAGGAATGGAACAATTTCTGCCGACCATTCTGGGATTTATCAAATCTCGCACCCAAATTCAACTAAGACAGACTCCAGCTCTCCGTAGTGAGGACAAGCCAGATATAAATTGGAATGGGCGATTTTGGTGATCGAGCGTGCTACCTATGTATGGTATTAGCCTCTTGGGTCTCTCTAATGTTTTTTTTTTTTTTCCGGGAGCCACGGTTTTTCACTGAACGGACTTAGATCAGTTAAGATTCTTATCCTCAGCCGTGAGCCACTGCTAGTGAGTGGTCTGCAGTTGGTCACGCAACCTCTCTTAGGCACCTGCACCTACACGCGTGTGAGGTGTATACAACGTACTTCAGCATAATGCACTTCTCCGCAAGTTAATGTACATTTTTAATTATGTTACACAAAATACCAGCCCTGTAAAGAAGCAGTCATCAGAATTGGCTCTTCGCTGTTTGCATCAAATGGATGCTCAATCTCATACAAGCTTATTTTTCTTCTCTTTGTCTCTTTCAGCTTGTCTACTACATTTCCAGAATATAACCGTCTCCCTTATTCTTTTCCCCCTTCCGCAGGCAACATCGAATATAGCTGCCCAGCCACCAACGAGTGTGAAATCACCAAGAGGAGACGCAAGTCATGCCAGGCCTGCCGCTTCATGAAGTGTCTGACTGTGGGCATGCTGAGGGAGGGTAAGGGAAAAGGTCTCTTCCTAATCTTTCTCCGTTAGCTATGAGCGAACACAACATTGCAGTCGCAGTAATGACGAGTGACGTTGCGTTCAAATACAGAACAAGCCCGCCCAACCAATCAACGGCGGCAAGGATTTAGTTGGAGAATCTGATCAAATGTGTTCAGTTTGCTTCTTTTTCCATCTTGAATTTGTTTATATACTTGTGGATGGCAATTGAATTAGTTCTTCGTCATATACATTTAAAATACTGTTCAGATGAAGTTTGAAGTCACATTTTAGCATAGTCATTTGTAAAATTATTGTTCTAACACTTAAAACTACATTTGTTGCATGAGTGCCACTTTCTGCGCCAAAAATGCCTCTTGTCAATTTAACACATTTTCTTTGAAAAGCAGAAAAAGTGCAAAACATTCTTTAAGCTACAGTCTTAGAGGCAAAGGGGAGTGTGAAGGGAGTGATTTTGGCCTCTGGATTTTTGTTCAGTCTTTTAGGTCCACATTTTCCTTAAAAGGTCGCATTCTGATTTGTTCAATAGCTTGGAGTTTCTTGGGCTTTCACTATTTTCAACTAATTCAACAACAAACAAAATAACACTTAAAAAAAAAGACATTGCCTAACTATATGTAGAAATGAGCTTGCTTTCATTCATTTGTTGCACAGACATTGTCTGTCTTCATGCGTGGCACTCACTTTCTCCACACACATACACCAGCATGCATACGACACGTATGTGATGTCCGAATGAGGTAACATTAGTTGCTCCAGCAGTGCTGAAAACGAACAACTGATATGACTGTTCTCGCACCGCTTTGATTAAATACACTCATTTCTCCTCTTCACACTCCCCTGGTACCTCTAACTCTTTCTCTGCCTTTGGTCTTCCCACCTCTGACCTTTCCACTCCCACCTCACTTTCTGCCACGCAAGGAAGAAGAGGACGGCCGATAGAGAAAGTCTAACGGCCGGGGAGGGAGGGAGGGAGGGAGGAATGGAGGAGGCTTGGGAGAAGAGATTGATTTATAGGTGCTGAGGAGAGGGGCCGGGGGAGGATGAGAGGCAAGGTGTGTGGGGGCGGTAGGGGATGGGGGGGGCGGGGGGGGGGGGGGCACGGTGGCCGAATGGAGTCGAAAGTGTGTGTGAGAGAAAGCAGAGGGAGAAGGAGGGTCAAGGTTGTAATTGATGGGAGACCTGGACGACACCTCCCCCCCACCCCCTCCCTTTTCCAGGCCGTGGTCAGAGAACGCGGCTCAGGCCGATGCACGGTAGCCTCCTCGCCATCCATACTTGTCTTCTTGTCCTCTCCCACTCATGCTTGTGCAACCACTTCATCTATCCACTCACCTCTACATTTGCGCTCCCCTCCATCCCGGCGGGGTGACGTACGCTCACAGGACACTTCATTAGGTACAGTATAACTTCACAGGATAGTGACATCCCATCAAAGAGATTTGATAGTTGTCTGAAAACTGCAGTTCAAAGACAAAAGCCGTCATGTGGCAATTAGACAAAAATAAGAGTCACGCCAACTTGCAGACTTTCCAATCATTGCATCGTTGGATGGGAAACTTCCTATCCGTGCAAAACCAAACAACTAGTATGTAAAGCTTGCCGATGTGCAATCAATGCGACTATTCTCTCCCTTTGAAGGGTTAGGGTTAATTCAAGTTAATTTAGGTTACGGCTAAGGGTTAATTAAACAGATTGTACCTCTTGTACACTCATCCGTTGTTCATTTTATTCACAAAGAAGTATGCTTAGCATTTCAATATCGTTACATAGTTGCCATGTGTGAATTTTGGGCTTGTCTGTTTGTGCACAGAATAATTTTCTTCGACTTCAGAGTTGAGTTGAGAGACTTGACTTGACAGACAAATTGCAAAATGAAGCTTTTAATTGCTTAAGCTAAATACCGAAACAAAATACTGTCAAACCTCGGTTTTCGTCCATAATCCGTTCCAGGAGGCTGTTCTGAAACCGAAATTGTTCGAAAACCGAAACCACGCTCTTTTTAAAATAAAAATGTTTACTGAACACGTCTGCTCACAATGGAAAGCAACACGAGGAAGCGACACTTCCTCATGTAAGGAAGGTGAGAGGAGTCAAGTGGTGCATTCAAGTGCGCTCAGTTTGTTCGAGAACCGAAATTTGTTCGTCATCCGAAGCCTAAAAACTCTAAATTTTTGGTCGAAAACTGAATTGGTCGAGAACCGAGACGTTTGAAAACCGAGGTTTGACTGTATTATCAGTGGTAACCTGGAGCCAGAAATGGGGGAAAAAAATATATTTAATTTCCCAAAAGATTGAGATGCTTTTGCATTTGCACTCTTCATGTGTTCAATTATTGTGGTGATGGTTTGCAGTGAGCCCCACCACATCACGGTGAAAGATGCTTTTTCTCTTATGTTGACTCCTTTATTGAGCAAAATAAGACAACCCAACATTAAAAACACCAATATTACGCAGTGCCCTGCAAACTACTACCACAAAAAATAAATATGAGTACCTCGGTGACAATTTTCTGATCCAGCTTTTTGTATAGTCTCTTTGACGTTGACATACTGCACCCATGAATAAGTACGAACAAAACCTTAGCAAACAGCTTGTAGATGGTGTTGTAAATAAGCGGAATAAACTATATTTTTTTTTTTCCCAAGAGTGCAACAAAACGCTCCACAATAAATGCCAACTCACCTTTTCGTTGGTTCCCCCGCACTTATATATCCCTCCCAACAAGCTGCTGCCGTCGCGTTTGTTCTCCCAGTCAATCTGACATTGGCAGAGGCCATGTTTCATCTCCCGTTGTGTACCCTAAGTCTGCTTGCATACACGTGTATTGGACCAGTACACGTGCAGGATATCAGCTCATGTATTATTGGCAGTTTCTACTTGCCTTAAGTGTTCACCGGGGCCATAATGTTTATTTTTCTGTCTGAGGAAATGTGAGAAACTCAACTAGAGGTTTGCAATTCTTCATTAAATGCTTCCATCGTATTGTGTTTGCATGTGTTCCCAAGGAGGGAAACAAATAGCAGCCGTTAGTGGCTGCACATGCATCATTCTCACACACACACACACACACACACACACACACACACACACCACTAGGCCTACATATATACAATATACATCAACCTGACAGACCACAGCCATCCCATTTGTATTGGTAGGTCTGAATTTAATACACGGGTTCCCACTCTACATAACAACGTGGCTCATTGAAGGTTTTTATATTTTCTACCCTAAAGCAAAATGGGAGGAGATGAATCGTACTTTAAAGGAACTTAACGTAGTCCTTTATCTTTGCTTTATTCTATCAGCGATAGCTTTTATTTCATAAGGTTGTTTTCATTGTAATAATTTGCCAATGATATTATTACCTAACTGTGATCACGCGATAATTGATACATTTGAAGAACACCATCCATGACACACAACTTTTCTTGCACATACAGCTTATAAAAGAAATGAAACTGTGATATAAAAATGTGGAGTAAAAGAAGACCCGATACGCCATCAGTGACCTTAGTGTTTATGCACTTAAATGACAGCGTCATTTAAAATTGCAAACACATTCGGCCCTTTAAAGAGTGCTGGAGGAAGAGGAGTAAACAAGCAGGGGAAGGCACTGAGCGAAGGAACGCGGGGATGCCCACCCACCAATATGTAACAGCTAATTTCTGGATCGAAGCAATTAAAAAGCCTGACTTTATGATGAGAACTTCCCCTCTGGCAATGACTGTCTGTCCATTTTTAATGAGGTCATAATGATGCGTCAGCTGAAGCCCAAAAGGTCGCAGGGGCGGGGCTTAGAGAAAACCATTTGCGTGTTGCGGGAGCGGGGATGTGTGATTGCAGGTAAAAGATTGTCTGAGAATAACAAAGCAGACATGGGTTAAACGATCACCTGGGGAGGCTGTGTTAGCGATTTGATTTGCTCCCTTTTAAATGCATTTTATGCACATTTGGACCAAAAAAATAAATAAAAGGTCTGGCATCACACATCAGAAATAAAGTGTCGTGATGTGAATACAAAACGCACATCAGACAATTGAACATGAAAGGGTTTGGCAGGAGTGGCGGGTGCATGTGTACCGTGCATATGCTGCTATTGACAACAGTGCGGCTTTGATGACGGCACGTCACGCGCGTCCCGCTTTAAAGAGACGCAACATGCCTGGGCCGCGACCAAAGCTTCCATCTCTATCAAGTCATAAACGGCCAGCTGGATTCAGATGGTCCACTAGCAGGGACACAAGACCACGCGCCGCTCATATAAATCCTGGCACGTGGCCTCGCGTACACACACACACACACACACACACACACACACACACACACACACACACACACACACACACACACACACACATATTCATTGCAGCTCGTGCCAACTTTTGCCCTGCTTCCCGAGACCTAAAAAGGGAGATTGGTTGAAATACCACAGTACGTGTATGGCAATTTCTTTCTACGTGTGTATACGTGTTTGTTGTCCGTATACAGCTTCCGGTAGGTGTCATAACTCCCGAGTTCAATCCTGACCTCTGTCCAGTCACAAATTAGGACCCAGCCGAAGACATGACATTGAAGAAGAAAAATAAAAGTCTTCAGCTACGACAATACAAAGTAACTACAGAGAGCAGCACACGGAAGAGAGCTGACGCTCTGGTAGAAAGCTCGACGTACTGACAACCAGTCACTGAGTGATCCGAGTTTATTTTCCGTGAGACATCAAGTCTATATCACAGAATAAAGATGCAAAGCATAAAAGAGCTTTAGCAACTGCATAGCAATGAAAACAATATGGAGGAACATATTTGGTATGGCGGGTTCAAAATTGAGTCTATTTATCATATATTTTCTGTAATTATGAATTCATGACTATGTTATTACCATTTATTGCTCGTATACAGTTATGCAATGATCTTACATACAAATTTGGGTCATGCCACCGCCGTGAGAACAGAACTGTGTCGTAAACTGAGAATCTGCTGTACTCAGCAAGGAAAGTGATTGTAATTCATTAAGGTAGTGAGTGTCCTGGACTAAACGGCTGGGCATGAGGCTCAGTACTGAGTGTCTTTTGCCCCTTAAGGGCCACCAAATTTGGCCAGGTATGGCAGTGCAAGCTATTTGACAGTGATGGAATTCACACTGTCCAATAATGCAAATTTCCCAAAATGACCAACCTATGTAAAATCTCACAGCTGACTCCTGCCATGATGGACAAGCACTCTAAAATCAAAGTGGAGGAAGGCACATATTTAGTAATAAATAAATAAATAAAACAGTCATATTATGCTCTTCTGGTTGGCATCAATTGCTTTTTGGGGTTTTGGTCTGCTAGAGAAACTAAATAGCAAATACTGTAGTTTGTTACCAATCATTGTTTGGACAAAAAAAACAATTGCATCAATTTCTTAATTGTAGTTGATGATGCGCAGCATGAACAAATATGTAAAAAAATAAATAAAGATGGACAATAATCAATATAAGTAGTTTTGTTGTTGCTCTTTTGTTAATAAGCCAATTTTCCATATTCAATATGTCCTTTCCTTTCCACTTTCGGCACCTTGTTTTAGTGATTTCATGAACTTCTTAGAACAGTTTAGTGAGAAAAATGGGCGAGGGAAACCAGAAGAATGTAAAGAATGAAGGCAAAAGTAGAGCAGAGTGATGCTGAGAGAGACAAGAGAAGATGTGGAAATGAAGGAGGAGAGAAGCGCCAGACAACCCGTGGCGTCTGGGGCTTCCTCATGGGAAGCTTGCAGCTAAATCTGGCCTGTAGTGTCTCTCCTCACTGAGTGTGTGCGTGCAAATGTGTGTGCGCGGCATCTGGTTGCAGCCCATCGAGAAAGGAGCGATAACTCTGTGGCGAGAGCTCAGTCTAAGTGGTCCACTCTGTCCCACATACACTTGATTTTATTTCGGAGGGAGCTTGCAGTGCGAAACCACAAGCAGACACCTCAGGGTGTGGATAAGATGGCAGAGAGAAGAAAATAGCATTTTCTCTTTCAAAATGTTCTCTTGGTATTGTCACCATTTTAGATTGGTTTAGAGGAAAGTTGAATTATTGTGTTTGTCTGTGTATTGAGTTATTTCCTATGTAAGTGGTGTCTTTTGCTGCCGCGCTAATTGTAATTAGCATTCAGGTCGTTTAGATTGTCCTTGGCTTAGTCTGTTTTGTTTTATAGAATCTTTGTCTGGTGTTTAAATTAGCTGTGTATGTATGTATGTGGCGGCCCAGTGGACGACTGGTTAGCCCGTCAGCCTCACAGTATAGAAGTGCAGGGTTCGATTCCGGCTGCGGCTTTCCTGTGTGGGGTTTGCATGTTCTCCCCGTGCGTGCGTGGGTTTTCTTCAGGTATTCCGGTTTCCTCCCACACTCCTGGTTTTAAAAGCAGGATGAGTCAAGATACTGCATGATTTGGGTCCGAAGAAGAGGGAAACAAATGGGGAAAATGTTTTTGACAGTGAACTCAAACACATGGCCAACTTCTCACACACACACACACGCACACACAGACACACACACACACACACACATATTCACCCAAGAGTGACCACAGCCACCTGCCCGCTGCCTCAGGCACGACTGGTCATATTTGGCCTGATCGTTAGCAAAAATAAATAAATAAATGAAAAAGTCACTGCATGACACACACACACACACACACACACACACATCCCTCTCTGTGCCCGAACCTCAATATTTCAATATCAGCTTTTTATTTTTATCTTTTAATTCAAGCTCTCCTTTACCTTTCGTCAAACTACAGCAGCAATGTAGAAAATGCAAATGCTGTCATCTTGAATGTCCTCGGCAGAAACAAGCACATTTTTATAACACTGGGTTGCAGTGTGGGCAGATCTTTTTCTTTTTAATAAAGTCCCAGGCTTTATTTTTTTTTCTGTCTCTCGGCGTTAGGTAAGGTCTTCTGTCACCCCGACCTCTACCTCTCTCACTCGCTGTCAGCACATTCTCACTGGGCTTTTTGTCACCCCTCAATCCGTTTGCCCTTACTCCCCAACACCAATCCCAACACTTCTTGTCTTACATCATCAGCCCATTGAAATCAATCCTTTCTGTCTACACCCTAGCATTTTTCAAAAGTGCGTCATCAGCCTTCAAAAAGATGCAAATTATGAACATTCTTTCTCAAGTCACATTGCTTCAACAGAATAGTCGGCAAGACAACATCACTGTTTCGCATCGTCGTTTTTTTAAAGCTTGAGGTCGACGTAAATGCTAATGACATGTTTTTGTCATCTCGCCTCAAAGTGGACAATTTTACCGAGGACTTTTCACTCACCCGTCCTGCTGATTTTGAGGGCTGTGAAGCAACAAAATGTGCGGCTAACAAGACGACACAGTTTTCACATCAGAGTCAGAGAGTACAAAATCGCGGGAAACCTTATTAGCTTCGGCTATTCAGTTCGCCGCTGGTCTTAAAATTGTCATAGTAGCGGGACCACGGAACTGAACAGTAGCATGAAGTGAAGTGTCATCTTTGTTGCAAAATAAAATACAGTTAAACATCGGTTTTCGTCCATAATCCGTTCCAGAAGGCTGTTCGAAAACCGTCATTTTTCAAAAACCGAAACCACGTTCTTTTTAAAATCTAAATGTTTACTGAACACGTCTGCTCACAATGGAAAGCAACACGAGGAAGCGTCACTTCCTCGTCTACCCGAGTAAGCGTCACTTCCTCGTGTAAGGAAGGCGAAAGGAGTCAAATGGTGCATTCAAGTGCGCTCAGTTTGTTCGAGAACCAAAATTTGTTCGTCATCCGAGGCATAAAAAACTCGAACCGAGGTTTGACTGTAATAATAATAATAATAAAAAATGAGAAAAAGAGTTGTGTGTTCCTGTGAACCAATGGGACACATGCGAACCAAACAGATTAACGGGTTTTAAAGCTGTTCCATCCTGAGTGTTTTTGCGTACATGTGAGTGAGGGCCAACTCGTAGGTTGACAAACGAAAGAGGCAATGAAGCAGTTCGAGTGAACGTTGAGAATGTAATTAAAGTCACACACACGTAAATGACTTTTTCTTTCGAGTAAAAAAAACCCAAACAAACTAAGGTGTCCATTCTTTCCCATCAAGTGATTAAGTCAATATCGTGAATATCGTGACAGGCCAAGCGATTACATAAAATAAAATAATAATAATAATAATAATAATAATCATTGGTCGTTTAACCCTTACTTCTGAGATCTGTCAAGTCGAAGTGAATTGCACCATGAGTTGTCCATCTGGGGACATTCTTATATCTCGTCCCAATTCACTCTCATTATTCACAAGCTTTCGTTTATGAGCAGTAACGTCATCACTTTATTTCTCCATCCTTGAAATTTCTTATTCCCTTTTACTGGGCCATCCATCTCCCGAGCCATGCTAAACTCTCTTTTTAATTTCGTCCATTGCAATCTTCTCTTCATTCTTCTTTATCAGCTTTTAGCAACATTTTATTTCCATTTCTCTCCCATAAACACATTTATTGTGCTCTCACGCCTGCGTTTTTTTGCCCACCACCCTTACATCGAGCTTACATTTTCTTTGCCCCCTCCTTCCCTCCGCCATTCTTTATGATTTGAAGGCTCATTTGTTAGGATGAGCTAAAGCACTTCCACTCTCCGCCCTTGTCCCCCCCCCCCACGTCCCTTTTTTTTTGTAGGCTTTGGAAATATAATTTTCAATTTTTAATTTGATTCATTTAGATTTGATCATTAATCAGCACCGGGGGAGAGTTAATTTGGTGGAAAATAGATGAGGTAGTTAGAGAGGGCTCTTTATGAAGTGACTGTCAGCCCTTTTAAGTTACAAGGGGGGAGTGGGGGGGAGGGAAGGGGAAATGGAACGCTTCTGCACATCACAGTTAGTCCGCAAAAAAAAAAAAAGTGTCGAATTCTTTGAGACCTTGTGCATCGGCAAACCATTATTCCAAGACGCCACTAAACGTTTGTCCGGGCAGGTGCGAGGTTGAGCAAGCTGCTTGGGTGTTACGGGTCACTGTCGACATTTAGTGCACGTACATGTGATGGAAGTGTTGTTTTACCTCCTGCTGTTAAGAGTTTCTTGACCGTTTGCTGACACCGCTCCCCCCACACCGCAGCGAGACTGTCAGACCTTATGTCGACTCTCTCTCTCTCTCTCACGCACACACACACGCACACAAACATACTGTAACATTGATGTTTTAGGGGGTTAATTCTTGGGAAAGCTCTTCCCGTCCTGACAACAAGTTTAGGAGGATTTTGAACAAAAGGTTTTCTCTGGATATATTGGGTTGCAAAATTTTGCGATTTTTCCTTCTAGTTTTTATTTTGACTTTTTTTGTCAGTTGGTTTTTAGAGGGGGCTTGATAGTTTTTATTAGTTGTTGATGTTTTTTGTTTTTTTTGAAAATGCTTTCTTTTAATTTTGTTGAGTTAGTATTACAAACCCAATTTCAATGAAGGTGGGACGTTTTGTTCATTATAAATAAAAGCACAATACAATGACTTGCTAATCTTCTTCAACCTACATTAATTGAATACATGACAGAATCAAACTATTTAATTTTCAAACTGATCAACGTTATTGTTTTTAGCAAATCATCATGAACTTAAAATTTTACGGCCGCAACACATTCCCACGACCTTTGAAGCCTCAACTGCATCAAAAACCGACATCAATGTGTACAGGAGATCACCACACGGATTTAGAAAACCAATGTCAGTAAATACAGCAAATATATCCAACTTCAAACTCTACGATACGAAGCAAAAGCCATTTATCAACACCCAGAAATGTCTCTGGCCTCCCGTGACCCAAGCTCATCGAAGACGGACTGATGCAAAGTGGAAAAGTGTCCTGTGGTCTGACGAGTCCACATTTCAAATACAGTCAAGCCTTGGTTTTCGTCCATAATCCGTTCCAGAAGGCTGTTCGAAACCCGATTTGTTTGAAAACCGAAACCACGGTCTTTTTAGTAAAAAATCTTTATTGAACACGTCTGTTCACAATGTAATGCTACACGAGGAAGTGACGCTTCCTCGTCTACCCGAGGAAGCGTCACTTCCTCGTGTAAGGAAGGTGAGAGGAGCCAAATGGTGCATTCAAGTGCGCTCAGTTTGTTCGAGAACCGAAATTTGTTCGTCATCCAAGGCATAAAAAACTGGAAATCTTTGGCCGAAAACCAAATTGGACGGAACCGAGACATTTAAAAACCGAGGTTTGACTGTAGATTTTTGGGAAATTGTGGACGCCGTGTCCTCCGGGCCAAAGAGCAAAAAAAGAAGAAGACGAGTTTCCGTTTCGATTCTCTTTCTCTTGGCTCTTGCTTTTGTGCCAATGATCCACTAATTCCCAATCCTTGCGTGAGTGTGCGTGGGGATGTGTTTGCAAGCTAGCAAGTGCAGCTCTTACACAGATTAGTTTTGCTTGTTAAAATAAGAAAGTAATCTTCACTGGATTATCCTTAAAATGCCTTCACTCTTCCTTACTTTTATACACACGCACACACAAAAAGTAGTGTCTTAATTAAACAAATGCGTCTGAGTCTTTTTTTAAATGATTAAGTCTTATTTTGTTATCTTGGTAGGCTTAACTCTGTGATTCTTTGGCTGTCCAAAACCGTGTCTGAGAAACAGACACACTACTCAAATAATCCCCAAAAAATTGAGCAATGGTGTACTGGTTTATATTTTTCTCATGAGAAAAATATAAATATCATTATGATAAGCCGTCTTGAAGTTATGTTGTCGTTTAATTTCTCTTTCTTTTATGTTTAGTTTGACGGTAAACTTCAGCTGTCAGAGGCAATAAAAATCTCAACGCCTCTTTTTTTTGGGATTGTTTACTACCTCCCAAACCCGTTTGTTGTGAAGTGAGCTGTGTTCATTGTCACCACGCAGCACTCCAATCATACATTTTTTTGCTTTTGAGTCAAAGCAACAAATCAGCCAAACAATGGCTCAATTCGTCACATTCCTAAATAGTACTTGCAAAAAATATTGCTACTAATCGCATCATATTAGTCTAAATGGTGTCCTCTTTTCCTGCAGGGCAAATGACACCTATGTCTTCCTTATCCATCTTTAAGTGGTAACCACGGCAACATCCAATACCCTGAGAGACAAGCCTAATTAAATTAGGGCTCCTTTGTGTCAATTAATTAAGGTGACTGAGGGAGAAAAGGGAGAGATAGCAATTGGCTTCAGAAACTGAAGCGGTGACAGAGTCAGCCCATTTACCAAAGATGTGTTGAGTTACTTCGGTCTCAGATTGATTTCGGTTTGTATTATTAAGGGCAGATCAAAGATTTTTTTGGGGGTGGGGGGTGTTTTCGTGTATATTCTACCCCAAAAAATAAAAACAACCATATAGAAGTTTTTACGATTGTTTTTTTGTTTTTGTTTATTTTTCAATCGTTTTTTTGTTTTTGTTTGTTTTTCGCACTTTGAAACTGTGATACATTGCGCCTTCAACTGCACCGAGATGGACTGTATTCTCACACTTCTTTACAATTACATCGTGTCGTTTGTCATACATTTGAAATATCCGAGGTCCGCGTGCTGCCAAAAGTCACGTCCAATTGCAAGATCAACTTCCACATAACACGGGTACATGGGCCTAAGAAATTAGTGAGAATCTGGATGAGTATATTTCGTCATATATCTGATTCATATCGGTCCATCCCAGATGAGTTTGGGGAAGAGGCGGGGGACACCTGCATACTTTTCTCCAGCCAATCGCAGGGCACATTCACGCCTACGGGCAATTTCGTCTTTAACTCATTCACTCCCAAAGACGTCTTTAAACGTCTTTTCAGACTTGGTCTAAAATTGGCTGGTACTGAATGAGTTAATGAACCTGCCCTGTCTGTTTTTTTGAAATGTGGAATGAAGCCAGAGAAAACACGTTTTTTTCCACACAGGAAGACCGGACTTGAGATTTGAATCTTCCAAATCTTCCTCCCCACTTTACTGCCACTGGCGTAAACCCACTGACTTCACATGAAACCCATCCTTTAAAACACAAAGTGATCTGAGCTAATGAACTCAACTTTTTTTTTACTTGTACTAAGTGACTGTTTAAGGTTTACGACTGCGATAGGGCTGTAATTAACACGCACTTTATGATGTCTCTGCGTTGTTTCCAGGTGTTCGTCTGGACAGGGTTCGCGGTGGAAGGCAGAAGTATAAACGTCGGATAGATGCGGACAACAGTCCTTATCTGAACCCTCAACTGGGTCTACCTGCCAAGAAGCCATGTAAGAACAAACTCGTACACACACACACACACATGCACATGCACAAATGTATTGTACACGTTGGGATTTGATTTCAAAGGTGGGAATCCTCATTCCTGCAGGAGTTAACTATTTCTCCACTAATATTACATAATTACACACAGACCGTGTTCATGTACACAAAAGATGGAATGTTAAAAACAAGGCTATAAACACACACACACACACACACACACACACATGCGCGCAAACACATAAATGGACGCAGGGTGGTGAGAAGCCCATCTGTTTGGGACTTAGTTTATTTCCTTGTTTCTACAGCTACCAGTTTAGGGTCATAACATTTTATACCTGTCATATTTTACTCTAAAGATATTCATTTAGCTTTGGCTGGATCTGCTGTTTTTTTTTTAACTGTCAAATCCACTCCTCGCCAAAACCTGATGATTGGAAAATGAACAAGAGCAAGAGAGGCAGTGAGAGGAAAGGAGGGGAGGCGAACCTAAGTGATGGGCTTTCTCACAGAGATGGAGAAGAGGAGGAGGAGGAGGCGTGGTAGGTAGGGAGGGACCAGCCAGAATTTTAATCCGGATTAAATCCAATCTGGCAAGCACATCAAACTCCAGTTAGCTCTCTAGCTAACCGTCTGGTCACACACACACACATGCAGACACACAAAGCATACACACAGTGCAGATTGAGCACTGTTTAGCAGCTTGCTCCCTAAAGCCCATTTTGCTTAAAGCTGGGGCATATTCTGATTTAGGCCAATATGCTGAGTGGCTGCACGACAGTTTAGGTTGACTTTGGTACCACTAATCATAGAAATTATAGCATCATGCAATTGTGGCCACGGTATTGTTTGTACAAATACATATACTCTTGGAGATACAGTAGCTTCCACTAAACCAATGACCAACTTCCCCCCTAAAATATCAACTACAGTCATACCTCGGTTTTCGACCATAATCCGTTCCAGAAGGCTGTTCGAAAACCGATTTGTTTGAAAACCGAAACCACGGTCTTTTTAGTAAAAAATCTTTATTGAACACGTCTGTTCACAATGTAATGCTACACGAGGAAGCGTCACTTCCTCGTGTAAGGAAGGCGAGAGGAGTCAAGTGATGCATTCAAGTGCACTCAGTTTGTTCGAGAACCGAAATTCGGTCGTCATCCAAGGCATAAAAAACTCTACATTTTTGGTCGAAAACCAATTTGGTCGAGAACAGAGATGTTCCAAAACCGAGGTTTGACTGTACTTTTCACCTTCTGATTTTTATTACCTTGATTAGATTTTGTTTTGACAATTTATGGGCAATTTTTGTCAAACTCCAGTGATATTATGTCTTCCTTTCATCTTTCCCAAAGCTAAGTACCATTGACTTGTTGGAAGGCAAAAACTTGATGAAGTTTGATCTTTAGTCATGAAAATAATGCTCTTTTCAAGTAGTGTCTTGATTTACCAAAATAATAAGATAATAACTTTCGTAAAATCTGAAATTGGCTGGCAACCCGTTCGGGGGGTTACCCCGCCAACTGCCTGAAGACGAGATAGGCTCCAGCACGCCGGCGACCCTCATGAGGATAAGCGGTTTGGATGATGGATGAATGGAATCAAACCATTTGTGCGTCATGATTTCATACTTCATTGTCCATTGGCATTGTGCCCCTTCTAGTGTGGCACCTCGTCCATTGTAATGCAGACATTTGTAAGATACAAAACAGTGTCATATTTCACAGAGGATGTATGCCTGTGAGTGTGAGTCTTGTTATATTGTGTGTCAACATGTGTTGCAGCAGTGTTTGTGTTCAAATATTGGTTGCTTAAACGCTATATATATATATATAAACTATCACCTTAATGCGACTTTTGGTAGCTTTGCTGTGTTGCGACGTATGCGAAGCCTGTAACGTATAACCCAAGCCAGTATCCACATTGATTGTTAGAAGAGGACAATAGCTCCGCATTTGGAAATGGGCTTGCATCGATTCTAATTAGGTAAAGATTAAATACGATTTGCTTGCAGATATAGCTGTACGCACGTGTGTGTTTGTGTGTCCACGTTTGCAACAAGAACAAGTGCGTGTGTCTAAACTGACATTTATAAACGCTTTATGGCACTCATCTCCTGCTTAGTTGTTTTAACTCCTCTTAGCTTTTCTCTCCTCTGTTGTTATTCCCTTGCTTCATTTGTCAGAGGATTAATTTGGGAGCAGGATATCTGTGTGTTGCTAATGGGCCATAGAGATCTCATCACCACATGTCACTATTAATGGCTGATCTGTTTGGCTTTTACTATTATCTCCTCCTTACATGTGTATCGATGAGCTTCTTTGAGGTGAGAAACGGGAGACAACACTGTGTGGCCTTTTGGAACATCTCGACAATAATGATGCTCTTTCGATTTTATTATTAAATGCCTGGATTAAAACTTTATTGTCATTGCACAAATAGCGGTAGAGCCAAAAGTAGGAAGGCTGCTTTTGATTGGTGCAAATGAAAAGGCATGTCAAATGATGTCATTCACACCCTGGACACTTAAGAAAAGTATGACATGAATTAGTTTATTTGTGATAATTATAAAATAATTGAATCTATATGTATTCAGCTGATTTTATATAGTGTAACCACTTGAAGAAATAAAATTGAGTAAATTCAACAAAAACCTTTTTCAGTGCATGATTGTTCATAAAAAAGCCTATTTTTTTTGTTTCCCATGTCCACTCTCGAAAGCAGGGGTGGGCAAATGACAACCCGTGGGCCACTTTTATCCAGCCTTTTGAACATTGGCATAATCGAGAGGACTGTAGTATTTGTTGCATTATTTAGCTTTTTTTTTTAAATTAATGGTTAAATCAAATATATTCACTAATCTTTTTATTATTTATTCACCTTGGATAATCAATTGGTTCTGGAATTATGTAAAATATCATTCCACATGATTATCATAGTTTCTTCTGCCTCGATTCCTTCTGTTATGTTCTGCATTCAATTCACATGATGGAAACTCAGTAGCCTATTTTACACTATCCATAAAAATGACTTGAGCAAATAATGAGTGTTTTGCCTGAGCATTTCATGGCTAATCAGATGCTCTTGCAATCATCAGCAGCATTATTAAACAGTGTGATTTATGATGTGAACATTTGTATCTGAATGATTAGGTATGGAGATGTATAATGTCAAATGTCCATATCATTGCTTTTGAGGTCTTTGCATTCACTCTCTCTCTGTCTCTGTGTCTTTCTCCTCGTCTGGTGGTCATGTCAGTTGCCTTTGGCTGCCTTGCAGATAACAAAATTGTCTCTCACCTGCTGGTGGCCGAGCCAGAGAAAATCTATGCCATGCCCGACCCGACAGTACCAGACAGCGACATCAAGGCCCTGACTACATTGTGCGACCTGGCCGACAGAGAGCTGGTGGTCAACATCGGCTGGGCCAAGCACATCCCAGGTAGGAGAAGCCTGCCAACCGCACGCTGCGAGACTACACACACACACACACACACACACACACACACACACACACACACACACACACACACACACACACACACACACACACACACACACACACACACATTCCTAAGGCTTCCTATTCACACTTAAACATTAAACATGTATGCTGCTACACTTGCACTTACGCCGTGACCTTTCCCCTAATCCCCACATCCAGACAGTTTGAACTCTTGCCACTTCCAACGGGCCAACCAAATGCTCTCACAACATACACAACATCTCCGTTCATGGAAATGATGGTCTTTTGAACAAATAAACCAAATCACCTTGACACCATTTGGACAACCATCCATCATGTTTGTGAACCAGGTGTTGGGCTGTACAAAGGGGATGGATGGATGGATGGATGGATGGATCAATCGGTGGAGTGGGTTGGGTCAGAGGGAGGTAGGTAAGGACGGATGGATGGTAGGGACGGAGCAAAGAAGGGATGGATGACCGACCAATGCATCCATCCCTACATCGAAAGGATGGATGCATTAAAAAGTCAACAAGTAGTGTTGGAAAAAGAGAGGGAATAATGAAATAGGATGTTGTGGTTTGTGACAGCAGTGAAGGAGGGAAGATGCGGTTCCATGCTAATCAGATTAACACAGATTAGCATGGAAGAATCCTCATGTTGATGAACATAGAATACAAAAAGAAGCTAAACGAACGATTATTCAAACAGCATCTAGCATTGTAATGATACACAGATTAGAATAGATGCTAAACTGTCTCAATCCATGACGATGCAGTCAATGGCGTTGGGAGGAATTGGCATTCTTTTTATCAATCAACTCAAAGAAATGAATGGAAAGAGGGAGACAGAGATGAGGCGAAACATGGTTTGTATTGATCGATGTACACACCGTTAGAAGGCATGCTCGTCATTGATCCACATGCCAATTGTGGCCAATGAAAAGTTATTTTTGCATTTGCAAACTTGACATTTTCATTCCTCTCCCACCAACACGTGTCCTGTTTCACTCTAGAAGTAACAATATTGAACTTAGAGCGAGTTCAGGCACATTTTACATATATCTAACTTCAAGTTTTAAACTATAGTGTCACCTATATGAGAGGCAGTGTCAGGGGCATTGCTAAGTTAAATTAACTAGTGGCTCGTGTGAGCATATAGCTTGAAAATGGCAGCCGAACAGTTAGTTAGCTCAAGTAAGATGCCTTTGGGTTGGAGTGGTCAAATCTAACAAGCAGCATGTTTAGGCCCAATCACCCATACTCATCTTCAAGACATTAAAGTAATTTACATTGAGGCCCGTAACACGTGTCCTGCTGTCTTTCACCTTTGCCTTTTTGCTTTAGCCCCTCCTCTTATAAGGGAGGAGGCCATCCTCAGGCTAAAGTGTGTGTGTGTGTGTGTGTGTGTGTGTGTGTGTGTGTGTGTGTGTGTGTGTGTGTGTGTGTGTGGTGTGCGTGTGTGTGTGTGCATGTGTGCGTGCGCACAGAGCAACGATTGCTCGGCGGTGGAGAGATGGCGTGATTAGACGAGCGAGAAAGGCAATCCACAGCTCTGTTTACAACACTGAACACTGATCTAATACTCACACGCACAACACACGACACGCGTGCGCGCGCGCGCACACACTTCTAAAGTGATCTCGTGTTGAGTGGAAAGGATTGTCAGAGCGAAATGGCGGACTTCAACATTTGTTATCCTCTTTCATGTAAGATAAGAAGGTTAACAGGTCTATTCTTTTCTTTTCAATAGAATAAATGCCACTCGATTCTATTCATTTGTGTATGTGTGTGAGCGCACTTCCAAGGTTTTCTTGGGAACACACGCGCCTACGTACCCGCGTGCTTTGCACGTCTTTTCATGCTATGCTACAGTAATTTTTTAATCAAATTGATGGAGAGAGACAAAGAGAAAAATGACAGAGGCAGAGTGAGGAGAGGTGAAGCCAATTTATGCTTCATGATATGGTTACGCAGCGCTGCTCTCACACACACACACACACACACACACGCACACCCGCGCGCGCACGCACACGGCGACACACACACAGAGGCCGGGAACAGTGGTAACAACGTGTCAAGGCGAGCGCCAGGCAGCTAATTTGAAGTCATTAGATGTCTGCCGTACTGGCAACAATTTGTTACGCTCACACATGCACTAAGGCCCGCACACAACAACACGACAGGCGCGCACGCTGAGTTAAGAGCCGTCTGCAGATAGCGAGGAGGCTAAATTGTAAACTAATTTAAACATCACTCAGCGTTAGAGAGGCTGCCTGCAAGACAGGCCCCCGGATAACAAGGCCGGGTTGTGTGCGTGTACTCACGCGTGTGCGTTGTGTGTGTGTGTGTGTGTGTGCGCTACAAGTCATGTGTTTGACACACAGGCTCGTCCAAGCTGGTGACAACACACGCACGCATCCATGCACCCACGCATCACTTTGATTGCTTCTTTTATTCCAAGGCTTCGCTTGTATTGCTTTGCACATTTCCATACTGATATGGCCTATATGCAAACATTTGATATGTCATTAGGGGAGGAAAATGAGGTTTCAGCGAGTGTGTGTCTCTTGATATCCCGCAAAGAATATTAAAGCGCACACAAAGTGCATGAGGAGAGAAATGTAATGGGAAGAGTAAAATCAACGGCGTTGAGGATTTACATACGTAGGCATGAATGCAGTATCCGGTACACACTCAAAGCTGCGTGTGTGTGTGTGTATGCGCATATACTGTATTGTATTTGCTCATTTAGTTGCTGAGCTTTTATTTACTCCACTGTAGAGATTGTCAAATATTTATTGGTAGAGCGAGAAGAAGGGAAGCCTTTATGTTCCTAAATGCATTTTGAATACAAATAAATAATAATATTGATGGCAACTGAATTGCGTTGCAGTATATGATACCATATTGCGGTCTTGTTTGTAAAGGAAGGCTATGACCCAATCAGGGAAATCTCCGCTGCCGCCCACCTGCATGTTTTATTCCCCTGGTTGTGACTTTGACTCTCATTCTAAAAACATGCATGTAGCGATAATTGCTGGCTCTAAATCCGTGGTCACCACCACGGTGCCAGCAAGCATCAGGTACCACATGAGCAGGCCGTGAGCCTGTACTAAAAATTGCTCATCTGTGATGGCGCATTATGATTTGCTCGGGATGTTCGCAAAGTGATCTTTTGAAAAGGTAAACACTTTAAGAGAGATTTATAGACAGGGTTTGACATGAAGCCTTTTTGGGTGCTGGCCCTTTTGGGCCGCCATGAGTTAAGTTGCGGTGGCCCTGCCAGACCTGGCACTGGCCCTGATTGAAATCAATACTTAACAAAGTCCATAATTATACTGTACTGTATATGTCAGCCTTAAAGTGGATGAAGTCGAGAAGTGTGTAGTATTATTGGCCAGAATGTACACGAGTATGTAGCGCCGGTGGGTGATCAAGGCAGCGGTTTAAATTAATATCCACACTGTCCACTCCCCAGTATACAGATACAGGTATTGTGATTTAAAGCAATACTTAACTAAATGTCTAACTATATACATTCAAACCTCGGTTTTCGTCCATAATCCGTTCCAGAAGGCTGTTCGACAACCGAAATTGTTCGAAAACGGAAACCACGCTCTTTAAAAAAAAAAAAGTTTATTGAACACGTCTGCTTACAATGGAAAGCAACATGAGGAAGCGTCACTTCCTCGTGTAACGAAGGCGAGAGGAGTCAAATGGTGCATTCAAGTGCGCTCAGTTTGTTCGAGAACCGAAATTTGTTCGTCATCCGAGGCATAAAAAACGTGAAATTTTTGGTCGAAAACCGAGACGTTCGAGAACCGAGACGTTCGAAAACCGAGGTTTGACTGTATATGTAGGCCTACCTGTGGATGAACTGGTGAAGCAATCGACAGTACGTACCACTAAATGTGTCAGTGAATGGGGGCGATCGAATGTGCACAACACCAGTAAAAAGAGCAAAGATGATTGCTGAATTGAGGTGAGTAAAACCCCAATTTTGAAAACTAGAGATTAAAAAAACAGGAACGCATTGCATCAGCTCGGGAAAAGCATTGGTGAACTTCCGGTGGCCTGACACAGTCACGAGTAGCCCCGGCCATCCAGCCGCCATTAATGTCGAATCCCTGGACATAAAGTGTTGATATCATCTTGATATTTATTACAGCATCATTTATT
Organism: Hippocampus abdominalis; assembly: GCA_018466805.1. Lineage (NCBI taxonomy): Eukaryota > Metazoa > Chordata > Actinopteri > Syngnathiformes > Syngnathidae > Hippocampus > Hippocampus abdominalis. The sequence goes on from CM031696.1 coordinate 16,739,210, forward strand.
TTTTCATGATCAGTGTCTTCACAGAAATAGCCAGGATAATTTTTTTCTGTACCGTTTCACCTCTCAGAGATCATAGTATTTATTAATAAAATATGTAAGTCATTTCAGTAAATATCTTATTGCAAAAATGTGTATTAAACTGAGAGACCTTCTCACTAACCGGTTCCCAAGAATTATGTTACTTTCAGAAAGGTTCTGCTCTAACTTGTCCTTTGGTGTGAATATAAGTGTGAATTGTTGCTTGTTTATATGTGCCGTGTGATTGGCGGGCAACCAGTGCAGGTTGAACACCCTACAAAGCACAATCGCTGTAGAAAATAGGAAATGAAACATTTCAGCTTTACAGGTACCATGTATGTTTTGCAAGTAATGAGTGCGGTGGTGAACCGCCTGTTATTGTTTTATCGAGAAGACGAAAAAGGGGTGTCCATTTCAGTTGTGGTATTTCTTTAAGTGCACAGCGCACCAGGTGATTAATTAAAGCAGAAGCTACTGTTTGAGAAAAAAATGCGATGTTATTATTCCCAGGGCGTGAAAGTCTTGTGCCGTCCAATAATATGGATTAGTGCAGAGAAGATCTCATTTTAATAGCTCTCCAGGAGACAACTGCACTTAGGTATTAGGCCGCATCTCACAGTCAAGTGTGCGTGTAAAAGGAGGAGGAATGGGGAGCAGTCAGGTGAGAGAGGAGGCCCGGCAAATATTTAAAGAGGAAGCCAATGAGAATGTGAATGGAAAGAAAAGGCCATTTGTCTGCCTGGAGAATTGGTCTTTTTATCCTCTCTCTCTCTGTCTCTCTCTCTTTCTCTCTCTCTCTGCATAATAGCTAAATGACTAGCAGCCAGTCATGCTGGTAGCTCTTATCTAGACATGGCCACACAAAAGGCCAAGACAGGCAGGCAAAGTGAGCACTTGACTTGACGAAGGAGCAAGGAAGCGAACAAATGAACCAATCAGCCAACAAGAACCTCTCATGCAGTATTTTACCAAAACCTGTGGCCTTCTATACGAGTGCTTTTTTTCTTTTTCTTTATTCAAGAAAAGAAATGACTCCCGCCCCCATTTACTTGCGTCACTATCTCCTGATACTTTGGTTCTCCTCATCCTCCACTTTCTTTCATTCCATTTCAATTTTGACACTCTGGATAAGCGGACCGTAGTGCATCGGCCGTGATTCATTTTGATTGAGCTGTAAAAAATGGCTGAAAGAGCGGTGGGGGTTTATTCTTTCAAGTGAGCTGCGGGAGGATTTGGGAGCTCGAAACTTTAAAGTACTGGAGGTGACTTGCTTGCTTTTGCTGTCTTTTGTTTCCTCTTCAGCAATTAGCGATCATTACCAAGTTACAACACAATAGCATACATGTAAACCGGGGGTCGGCAATGCGCGGCTCCAGAGCCGCATGCGGCTCTTTAGCGACATCTAGTGGCTCCCTGGGGCTTTCTAAAAAATTTTTGAAAATGGAAAAAGATTTTGATAGTAGGCTAATATAGCTCAAATAGATATAGATACATGTTGCAGCTCCGGAAAAGGAGCGCTGTGGTGTTTTTTTTTTCAAAACGTACACTTTATTTATGCTTTTAACAGTCTCGACAAACACAGACACGTCTGCGTCCGACTCCGTGCCTTCTTTCTTCTCGTTCGACTCGAGAGGCGTTCAAAGACAGCCTCCGAAAAACGGAAATTCATGATCACTTCACTGACACTAAGAAAAGCGAAAATAATGCACCAAAACAAAAAAATCAAGCGAGGAACACACAACAAAGGAATGAATCACATAAATCTGAGACAGTTCACTCTCCTACATACATAAAGCATGTGTTTCTTTCATTGTAAGTTTTATAGAAGGCTTTTATTTTTTTGCGGCTCCAGACATATTTCTTTTTTGGAGGGGTTTGGTCCTATATGGCTCTTTCAACATTTTGAGTTGCCGACCCCTGATGTAAACCAACCAAAAGTATTGATTTGGAGGGGGAAAAAAATGAAAAGAATTTGACCAAATTTGTACGTAGGAGGTTTTGACCTGGCATCATTGCTCGACCATTCCCATTATGCTTAAATGAAATCCCTTCGCATCAAGGTGTTTTGTTCACATAGCCACCTTGCTTGTTATCAACCACCCAATCAGTCAGTCAAGTGACTCCGCGGCCAGCCAGTCAATCGGTCAGGCCGACCCGCTCACACTCTCAGCAAATATTGATTCATAGAAGTGTCCAGCTGCTTTTAGCAAATCAAAGGTTGGGTCTCAGCAGACACCCACAGATATTCTCATCAGTGGCTGCACTTGACGGTGACACTCCAGCTCCCTAAATTAACTCTGACACTCATTATGACACTTCATTGCATGAGTGCGTGCGTCCGTGTGGTAGTGAGGTGACTCCTGGTGAAGCTGATGATGTCATCAATCGCTTGGTCAAGCAAACACCACCGTATTCATACATTTAATTATTGGGACGTTTTATGAGAGAACCTTAAGTCTTAATAATAAAATAACGATAAATAAAATACTCCTCACCACTTCAAAATTATTCAACAGTGCCCGTTAGTTGTTTCAAAGTGTATAAAGTTATCATCAAATTCTCCAAAGGAGGAAGTCCTGTAAAAAAAGACAGTCTGTAAAAAAAAAAAAAAAAGTGGAAAAAAAATTACATTTTTAAAACTTAAAATTCATCGAAGTCAAACATGTAGTTTATGAGTACAGTCAAACCTTGGTTTTTGTCCATAATCCGTTCCAGAAGGCTGTTAGAAAACCGAAATTGTTCGAAAACTGAAACCACGCTCTTTTTAAAATAAAAATGTTTACTGAACACGTCTGCTCACAATAAAAAGCAACACAAGGAAGCGTCACTTCCTCGTGGAAGGAAGGCGAGAGGAGTCAAATGGTGCATTCAAGTGCGCTCAGTTTGTTCGAGAACCGAAATTTGTTTGTCATCCGAGGCATAAAAAACACTAATTTTTGGTCGAAAACCGAATTGGACGAGAACCAAGACGTTCGAAAACCGAGGTTTGACTGTGTATCTAACCAGATTATACAACCAGATTAACAAAGGCAACCAACAGCAAACATGACCATGTCCACATACAGAATCGTATTGAAGAAATCCTTTTCAACTGTCGAAGCACTCTTATTTGTCATGACATCACGATATATTCATTCGTTTGTGTTCAAACTGCACTCACACACATTTCATCTGTGAGCAGGCCGGTGCTGTCGTCTCGGTGCCATTACCTGGCTGCAATAAAACGTCAGCTGTATACACAACATGCATGTACTATAAAGTCGGTGGCAGCTTTGGCCCCATTCTGTCCGCTAACACTAGTTCACCTTGACAATCACAGCATGCTCAATGCCTCCTCAAACACGCTAACGCTCACCTTGACACACACACTGCGTCCGTGACCTGTGTTTGTGCAGTCTTATTTCGTGTCGATTCACTATTTGAAGTTGTTGACAATAGAGGTGAAGGTAAGTCGAAAATTAGTCGAGTGATTCCTTATACAGTGCATCATATTTCAGCATTTGCAATATAATGGATCCTGAGATAAAAAGTGGATAGTTTCTCATATTCAATCAAATTTGTCTTCAATATATCATATTAGAAATTCCAATTGTATTTAGTCTCTATTTTGCTCTTCACTGCTTATCACCATGGATGTGGTTCCATTTGCTGTTGATTTTTGCTCAGCTCTGTTGGGCGTGTTTGATTTCCATACATGTTCATCCCTGCGCAACATAACACGTTTAGAGGCCAGTGCCTCAGTTCTAAATGTGTGTGTGTGTGTGTGGAGGTGTGTGTGTGTATTTACATGGACACCTTTTGTGGTCCATCTTATCTTTGCATTGGAGACACCCCATTTTCCACAGGCGCTCTCTTATTGCGGCCCGCACAAACAAACACGTGCCTGTTTGCAGATGAAAACAAATATTGGTGAAATCAAATTAGCGTGAGAATATTTGATATCTGATCCTTATGTTTGGATTAAGTGGGGCTGGCTTTATTGGGTTAAAGCTTGCAGGTATTGAAGCACGTCATCAATATGAGAAAACAAAGGATAGAAAGCATGTTCTTTTTTTTCCCCCTTCCATTGTTAAGCATTTATTTTGTAGTTCCTTCTTTAATGTTTCATTTGTGTTCGCATCTTTTTTTGTTATGCTTTATTCTTCATGTGCTCGCTAGCTACAACAAAATCCGACATGACAAAAATATATTCAAGTTTAATTGGTTACGTGGGTTTTCATCATAATAATAATCATAATAAAATGACAATGATATAAAGTGCATGATATAGTAATTTATGTATTCATATTTATGATCATCTAAGAATCACAGTGTAGGGTAAAATCCGTATTGCGCGAGTGTCAAACTTAAAACAAAAAAAATTACCATTCCTCAAAAATCTTATATGTACTAGAAAATAAAGTAGACTTTTTTTGTTTCAAATCAGCGCCAAATATATATTTACGGACACCAAAAGACATCTCTGTTTAAAATCTGCTGTTGACAAGTGTTATTAGAAAGCGTTACTTGTAGTTAGCAGTTAGTTTGTGCGCTGCATGTACAGAAATGTGTGGCTACTTTTAGACAAGGTGAAAAGATGAATGTGACCAAGGGCTAGTCTCCCTCTCGTGTCTGCTGAAGGGACAAACTTCCGTAAAACACACACACACATTCAGTTGGCATCACAGTGACACTTAGCTTCATCAGGTCACACGTTGCTGGTGACACACCTTTAACATCTTTGCAGCAGCGTGAGCTGACACATCACAAAGACACGCATATGCACACATGACTGTTACTTTCACACATGCGAGCAACTGCCACAATGACTGTATTCACGTGTGTCGCACCAGGTTAGAGCAACTTTTAACACCTCACAACATCTCAAAAGTCACCTGAGTAGTCGTAAACAGGGCTGGCATGTAGAGCCTAAAATGCATTCACTATAAGTGAATTCATTGTCATTTACAATGTAAAAAGGTTGAAAATTATAATGAAATAATTTTGAATAGGTTACATAGTACCCTAGTCAAGCCAAATTTATTCAAATAAATATAATTTTATTGTGCGGACCTCAAAACTAAAATTTTTATACAGTCAAACCTCGGTTTTCGTCCATAATCCGTTCCAGAAGGCTGTTCGAAAACCGAAATTGTTCAAAAACCGAAACCACGTTCTTTTTAAAATAAAAATGTCTATTGAACACCTCTGCTCACAATGGAAAGCAACACGAGGAAGCGTCACTTCCTCGTCTACCCGAGGAAGCGTCACTTCCTCGTGTAAGGAAGGCGAGAGGAGTCAAATGGTGCATTCAAGTGCGCTCAGTTTGTTCGTGAACCGAAATTTGTTCGTCATCCGAGGCATAAAAAACTCAAAATTTTTGGTCGAAAACCGAATTGGTCAAGAACCGAGACGTTCGAAAACCGAATTGGTCAAGAACTTTCGAAAACCGAGGTTTGACTGTACTTGGCAGTGCAAAATGGTAGAAACAAACACAAATAGCATTGCTTAAGTTATAAATATTTATTTCCTGTTTTCGTAAATGTGTGCCTACTGCGTAGCTATTATATTGTTTTTCTCTTAAGACACTAATGTTGGATTAATGGGTGCGAGGAGCGGCTCCGGGCCATGTTTATCCATGCTAGTTAGCCAGCTACAACTCCTAGCTTGTGTGGCACAAATTAGCCTAGCACCTCGCAGTCTCCTGGTAGTTCTGGGAAAGCTTCACGGATGGGTGACTTTTGGGTTTAGACACTTAGAAAAAAAAATCAGGCCAGTAACATGGTCAGACCTGCTTGAAGCCATTTTCATTCTGAATTACCCCATCAACAAGCCTTGGAAGAGTCCAAACTATTCTACCAGAGGCCAAATTTATACCGTCGCCTGTATATATAGCATATTCCACGCACCCCTCAGTTGTAGTGTTGGAGTGATGAGCTAGGTTCCCATTAAAAGCATTCAGAGTAATTGAGGTTTTAGTTTGTTGAAGTGAAGAAGCACTGCCAGTAGTTGTGTAAAAACCAATACTGCAGATTTGCACTCAACAGCCCATTGCTGTTTTATCTTGATTACATTAGCAAATCAAATCCATTTATCTGACAGCCTTTCCAAACCGAGTCTGCGATGTGAGCACAGAGGCTAATCTGCCCGGAATAATGTCTGTTACACAACCAGTGTGGACCTGTTATACGTACATATGCAAACATGCGCAGCATTTACAGTTTCACAATATGTGACATGAGATGAGTAGTGACAAATAAATCAACATCCGAGCCCATCATCATCATCCAAGTTGTCGCTCGCTAACAGTCATCTTTTACTACTTTCAATTTGTTTTGGTATGTGCGCCCGCGTGTGTGAGAGAGAGAGATAGAGGATGTGATGTGATTTGATATGATATGATGGCGAGGGGCATAAAGATAGATGATCGTAATTACGCACGGGCCAAACTCCATTTCAAATAATCCTCTTTCTACCCTGTCTGCTGCCGGCGTGCACATGTACACACCCAAGCGTAAACACACACCCAAAGCCATACAAAAGTTCACACATAAGTATAATGCTCACCTATGCACGCAGCAAATGTGGTGGAAGAAGGGAAGGGGTAGTCATGACATCACATTAGTTCTGTCGGTTCATGCAAAGTTCACGGACAGCCATGAAATAGTTCTCCCCTCCCTACCTCCTTTTTTTTTCTCGTGTATCTGTTTGCTTTTCCTCATTGTTTACCTTCTGCATCCTTTTGTCTCCTGCACTTCCTCATCCATATTCTTTCTTCTCCCCCTCTCCCCCATTTTCCATCCATTGTTCTTAAATAAGAGTCTGGAGGATTCATCCATTCCATCAGGGGATGAGCAGGTAGTAAAATGGGATTAGAGAGTGCCTGTCAGCCCCTGAGGAGGACGTATGGTTTGTACATATACAACACACACACACACACACACACACACACACACACACACACACACACACAGGGAAATCATCTAAATATCATTGATGCACAAACACAAGATGGACCTCAGGCAGGCACAGCTGCGGACAGGCAACAATTTGGATAATTGTATGTGCGTCTGTCTCCATATCAGGTATTGTTCGTTGCAATCCGTCAGTTGGCTCGTTTTTTGTCACTATGATGGTTTATGACCACTGTCTGACGACAGCAGTGTTCAACATTTTTCATAAAAGCACGCAAAAGTATCAGTTCATGCTAATCGGTTTATTCAAACAAAGTGATGGTGACTGGCTTTTGTTTGTTCGACTGTACAGTACTTCTCTTCAAGATGAGTGCTTTACAGAGGTGACATGTTGTGAAGGACAATTCTGGCAGCCACTGACAAAAATTGCTTGTTCCGCTCCATGCTTTGAACAGGAGAACGTGAATGGTCATGAAGAGGAGATACAAGGTTTTCCTTCACACAGCAGACTAACTAGAATTGGACTTTGCATGAGGTCAAATGTATACCTTTCGACACTAAATGATTTTCAGAAATAACCCAACTGCAATTTATGTAACCCGCTATTGTAACTGTAATTTTAAAATGCACTGATTTTTTCCAAGCTCCTCTTCCGATATATTTTTTCTAACACCAACAATAAATTAATTTGTATTACAATAAACAAAGTCAGATTTATGATACATAAATGTTTTAGATTGGGCATATGCTAAAATCAAGGCAGATGTACGATAAATGAATATGAAAGACAGTTCATCTATTTCAATTGGAGTTGTTAATTTACTCAACTCTTGCAGTCTTTTAAGCATTCAAAACAACATCTAATTCTACCAAATTCTACCAAACAAGTGTGGCATGAACCTAAATCCGTAAATCATGAGTCATCTTGCCACCATAACGCAACAAATCTGTGCCGATACCACTTCGCGTGTTTCATGAAACAATGACATGGAAACATGTGGATTGCACTGAGCTTGTCCATAAACAAATGATTAAATTGTGTGCTGAGCGACTGGAATGAAGCAAGATGTTTTTGGGGGGTTTTTTTCCCCGAATTGCAGCCTTTGCGATTTGCGTCCTACTAGATTGTGATGCTGATTTGAATTTGATCATTTGTTCAGCCCATGACACCCATCTCCTGAACATCTCTAATTTTGTCATTAGATGATGTATTTTTGATTGAGAAATTGAGCCAAATGATTTCTAGTGTTATTGGGGTCCCCAAATTTGATTGATTTTTCACCTACTCATGTCTGAGTTTTCTGCCAATCACCTGAATAGTTTTTACATACTCCTTTGAATTAACAGCAAACAAACATGAAAGTCTTTGCGATATTAATTTCCGAATCAACATACACCGTGTTAACGTGTGTGACAAAGTACCAGAAAAAAGCAAACTGGCCTCCATTAGTAAAAGTGTCACTATCTAAACCAACACTGTATGTATTTGGTGAGGTCCAGTCAGGTCAGAATCATCGGTCCTCACATAGCATTGCATTGCACGCTATGGCGTGGCTCCAGCGAGCATCCATAAAGGCACCCGGGCACACTCCAGCGCTCTAATTTACGACAAGAACGCACCATAAACCTTCTACATTTTCTTTGTGTTCGATCTGAGCACATCTTATAAGCATGCTGATGGGATGTTTCATCTTTGGACTACTATCACAGCTGTGTGCCTCATTGTCTGCCCTAAACGGATGGCGACAGTCTGCGTGACAGTGTAAGTGTGTGTGCTCGTGTATGTGTGTGCGCGCATGCGCGTTGGTGTACTTTTCAGTGATCGCGTACACCTTTGTTAAATTGTGTTCATGCATTGGGAGCGGACATGTTTATCTAAACACGACATGTCAATATGATGAGTCCACATACGTGTGTGTGTGTGTGTGTGTCTGTGTCTGTGTCTGTGTCTGTGTCTGTGTGTGTCTGTGTGCTGTCCATCAAGCCACACACTGAGCCGAAGCAAAGCATTGGCTTGCTTGCTGATGATGACATATGAGTTTCTGGCCATGGTAATGGCTGTTAAATCTCATAATTACACGCTTCTTTATTGCAATGCATAATGACCTGCAGCACTATTGGACAATTAATTAAGATTTTCAGACGGGAGCTTTTTTTTTTTTTTCAGGCGCAGATGAGGATGTGGAATGAGATCCTAATGTTCTTGTCTCCAAGCTAGGACATTACGGGGCGCTTAGGAGGCTCCACGTGTATCGGTTTTCATCTCTTCCCTCATTTTGTCTGTCTTCAATCCTCCCTTGTTGAGAATGTCCTCTTCCATGCTTGTCCTGAATGATGATGATCATGAGGAGGAGGATATTGGGAGAGCATATCTCTAATCTGTGAATGCTAAATTAATCCCTGTGGAGTTTGTGTTCTTGCGGCTCTATGGGAAGCTGCAGGGGATTAGGAAGATAGAATCAACAGGACCTCATAAACCCGTACACGGACACCACACCAGTAGAGAGGAGGCCATCGGAATTTGTTTTTTCAAAATCGAAAAATGTTCTTCACGCATGCAAATGGTTTGACCAGCGCTTCTCAAATGAGAAGTTTTTTTTTATAGAAGTCAAATATGAAGACACGTTTTGTAATTACATGTGCACAACTATTTTATTAAGGAAATGACTCGGCCAAATTTAACTACAAACAAAACTGCGGAAACCAGTGAAGGCCACCAAATCAGATACTTCTTTCTTTATTCGTCTGCCCATATACAATCATTCATGTCATTTTCCAAACCATTCACGATGTACTTTCCTCCAGTTGTGAGTTGCATCCATCCTCAAAAACTCTCAAGTTGCATTGCTTGTCGTAAATGGATTTGTACCATCTGTACATGCAGTACATATGTAAATATGGTGTTTACTCTCTTCTGGTTTTCAAGTCTTCTTTGTATCCATCTCACTATCTGTCCATCCATCCATCCATTTCCACCCAATTAAAGACAACATGTGAGTTAAATCACACACAAATCAGGAATGCAGAATATTGTATGATCGGCCTGCAAAATACATGTCTGATAATTGTGGGATTCGGCCTCTTCAGAAAAATAGGTTATTACAGGAAATTGTTCCAAGCGGGTAATCCAGCGAGCGATCAATAGGCAGCCACAACACCGTTAATTGAACAAACTGGGAAATGTGAATTCATTACAGATCAGATTGATACATCGATAGCTGAGTCGCTTTAAAACCCCTGTCTGAGCTCAAATCCTCTCAGAAGCCTCATCTTTTGTTTGAATGAATTTTCGTGGAATTTTTTTCCAGGAATTGCATTGTATTGCACTCTATAAACAAACAATAGTTGTGATGACCCAATATTTGCTGTCAGACAATTTTTGCTGTTGAGGAGAGAGAGAGAGAGAGAGAGAGAGAGACGGGCAGTTTTTGACACACGGTAGTATCCCCTCATTTCATTCCATGTACAATTAGGACAAAATCTGGGTGATCATGATCCAATCTCTGATCAGAAATTGGGGCCGAACATATAATTCAGATGAATGGTATTGGTTGGAAAAAAAATGTTTTTTTCAAGTGCCTTCTATAGTGAGCGGTGCCCTTGTCCCCAAAGTTTTTGATAGAAATGCCCACAAGCTTCTGCACTCATCTGCAGTTCGTTCTGGAAAAAGAGGCACAGAGTGAGATATGGAAACATTTTGCTTGCAAGGCCAACCGTCAGGACAAGTCAAAAATTAAATACAAGATCATTCTGCAAATCCCGATATTATTGACAGTATGACCAAACAACACTTTCAAAGACCTTAAAGGCGACAGGCCTTCCTGTGTGGGGTTTGCATGTGATCCCCGTGCCTGTGTGGGTTTTCTCCGGGTACTTTGGTTTCCTCCCACATTCCAAAAACATAAGTGGCAGATTAATGGAACACTCTAAATTGTCCTGAGGTGTGAGTGTGAGCGCGGATGGTTGTTTGTTTATGTGTGCACTACGATTGGCTGGCAATCGGTTCAGGGTGTACCCAGCCTACTGCCCGAGGACAGCTGTGATAGGCTCCAGTACACCCCGCGACCCTTGTGAGGATGAAGCGCATCAGAAAATGGATGGATGGCTTCTATATCCCTGGCTTTATATAACAATTTCCGTAGTAAACATATTTTGCAGCATTTTAAAGGATCCTGGTAGCTTTAAATCTTAAAACCAATAATATTTAAAAAATCAACTGTGACTTATGAGAACTGTTGAAGGAAGTGCAGGAATACTTTAAAAACACAGTGTTACAGTCTTCATTGTGACATTCCAACTCAATGATAGAACACATAAAAAATGTGGCTTGAATATGATACATTTTGGGTTTAAGCCGACATCTTTTTATTTACTGTGTATATATATACTGTATATATATAATTATTTTTTTACAATCCATTTCTTTTCGACGATGTCTCCTTTATTCCAGAGACCGAGTTACATTTTTTTGAGTTACTTGCTCTCTTTTTTTTCTCCAAATCTGTCTGTCAGCAGTGTCAGTTTGTGCGAGACCCACAGAGACTTAACGCATCCAAGCTACACACACACACGCACACACACACACACACACACACACACACACACACACACACACACACACACACACACACACACACACGCACAGTGGTCATTCCTGCCTGCATCAGCATTGAGCCATGAAAGGGGAGAGCAGCATGCACCGAAAGGAGGATGGAAGATTTCAAGATGGCAAAAAAAAAGTGCATTTAGTCTGTTCATTATTCTCAAGCAGAGCAGATGATTGTCACTAAGGTGGAACTCACGTCTCTGTTCAGGGCTAAGACCCAAATGGCACGAGCCTACACACACGCACGCATTATTTGACACAGCCCTGGTGCAGCTGGAAGTGGGTAATTAAAATGTAAATATTGATATTTTATTATTTGAAATGGCTCCACTGCAGTGCTCTTAATGTCACTCCATCTGGCGTCTCCTCAGAGACCCCCGGGCTCGCCCCCGACCATCCACGATGCCCGTTCCGAGGCGACCCGGGCACACCGACACCCCACGACCACCTTGGTGTGGCCGCGTCTCCGGTTTGGCTCTAATTAAGTATTAAATATGAGTAGCCGCAACCACAGAGGCAGTACACTTGACACGCGCGCGCACATACACACACTCTTCTCTGTTTCACACACACTCATATCCACTAAAGCAATGGGAAGATTTTAAGTGTTAATCTGCCAGTGCTGCTGATGGTGTCTAATGTATGCAATTAACAGTCAGCCAGGGCTGAGGGTTTGGTAATTAGCTGGCTGTTCACACTGATTAGAGGCGAGCGCAGCCCTATGACTGCTCCACTCTCCCCGAGGCCGCACACACACACAAAGTGGGGGTGCGGCCCAAGGAGAGGTGGCGGAGGGGGTTGCGAGGCGAAGGAAATGGAGAAAAAAGATTTTAGCCAACAATGTGAGAGGTGGTGAAGGTGATTATGTACATAATTAATGTGTTCCTAAGCAATAAAAGTGACTGATGTGGTGTCACTTTTCTCTCAATGTTCCTCCGAAAGTCATTTTATCATCAGAGTAGACCAGAACCTCACCTGTTCATCTTTTTACCTCTCACTTTTTAATTAACTGTACAGGCAAAAATAATAATAATAATAATTGTGTGAAAGGCAATATTCTAACGATTTTATTTCGGTTTGGAAAGTTTAGATGTGCTTTTGTTTGTCATTTTGGCCTCAGTTATAGCCTGACAGAATGCGTTTTTTTTTTTTTTCTTGCATGGACTGTTATATTGCGTTGCTCTTTTTCCTTTGCGTGCATAATAATAAACCAAACCACTTTCTGATCACACAGATAACCATATTGTCTCATTTTATGTTCCGCCTGCCACACCTTCGACTTGGCTCATCCGGCAGAAAACAATAATGTCCCACAGTCTTAGCATGATGTGTTTGGCAGGGTGATTTCATTGGGGATGCACCTTGCACATCTGCTTATTAACTTTCTCAATAGCCACACAAGTGTACAAATACATTGAGCACTCTCAAACATAAAAACTCAACTCCATGGTCAGGAAGCTCAAGATGCGAATCTGATGACTTCTTTTGATTTTCTCTTTGTTTTTTTCAAACATGTATAAAATGTCATGCATTTGTTCGAAAAAAAAAAAGACAATCCACACCAACATGTAAGCAAAACAAAACATTACATTAAAAACAACAAAAGAGCAGAACAAGAGCGTTTAATACTGTCATTGGTAACAATGTACCTGCTTTAACATACAGTCGTGTTCATGTTGGAAAAGAAGTCTAAATTCATGATTATAATCTTTTCTCACATTCTTCTCTCTCCTTATTGAAGCCGTGTCTTCTTTTGGAATAACAAAATGCTTTGTGCAACCCGAAAATCAAATAGTTGGCTCGCATTTCAAACTGCACAACCTGAGGGCCGTTTGCATGCGTGTATGTCTGTGAGTTAGGGTGTCTGTAGGTGTGCGGGTGTGTTACTTACACCCCTCTAAATTAGCTGGTTCTCTGGGAAGATTTGTTTCCATCTCGTTGCGCATCTCTGTATAATTGGGTCAGCTGGTGAGGAGTGTGTGTGTGTGTGTGTGTGTGTGTGTGTGTGTGTGTGTGTGGACTTTGTTTGTTTGGTCTTGGCCAAAGCGATCACAGGGGGTCCGTGTTCATTTGGGCTGGCGTCTGGCCTTATGGTACCAAACAGTTTGAGGTACACACACACACATACACGCTCGCCCTGAAATAACTAAGCACTCAGGGCAAACCTGCTTTCGTTCCACATCGTACAACAACAATCCGCTTAAGCCAATTCAAACACAAACACATATAAGGAAGTCACATGAGAGAAAGCGAAGCGTCGCCGTGCGCCATTGTGTGCAATGCAAACTTGCACACGCATACAGGGTGACAATGCGCCGCCGACTGTTGGGAACTTCACAAGTAACGCAATCTCGATCGCAGTGGACTTTAAAAGCTGCTCCTTGCGGAACACGACCCGTTGTATCACGTAAGGAGACGTCCCAATGACGGTAAACAACTTCAAACTTGTTGTAGAGATCATGACGATTCCATAATACAGTCAAACCTCTGTTTTCATCCATAATCCGTTCCAGAAGACTGTTCCAAAACCGAAATTGTTCGAGAACCGAAACCACGCTCTTTTTCAAATAAAAATGTTTATTGAACACGTCTGCTCACAATGGAAAGCAACACGAGGAAGCGTCACTTCCTCGTGTAAGGAAGGCAAGAGGAGTCAAATGGTGCATTCAAGTGCGCTCAATTTGTTCGTCATCCGAGGCATAAACAATTCGAAATTTTTGGTCGAAAAACGAATTGGACAAGCACCGAGACGTTCAAAAACAGAGGTTTTACTGTATTGGTTATGTTTTGGCAAAATTCCAACAAAATTGTGGGGAACATTGACAACGCTCAAGCTGTTGCACTTTTTGACTGAGCTATTGAAGCATTGCTCCTATTTTGGCCAGTTTACCCTTCCATCTTCTTCATGTGAATTCCCATTGGTTGGATTGTGTTCCATTTGTGTGACAATGTGTGAATCGCATTTCGACGCCGCTGATAACTGCATGAATCTCCACTGCTTCATTGTTCAGACAGTCTGATGGACTTTTGTGTTATTGTATCCCGAGGCTGCACTCTAATAGGACAGAGCTCAGTGTCATTGTTAGCGCAGAGAAGGTGCTCCAAGGCAGGATGTCTTTATATACTTATGAATATTTACCTTTTTTTGTTCACATGGAAACCAGGAACTGCAATGACTCTGTTTTTATATAGCAGAACATCCATTTTACATCACGCTGTACAAAATAAAAGATTTGACATGAAAATGGGTGCTTCTATCGAAGGAGCTATGTATTTTTTAATACATTCATAAACTAGGACTGTCGGATCAAAGCTAATATTAAGATATGATTAAAAAATATATATATTACCACGGCATAGAGCAGAAGCAAAGAGACTATTTTCACAGCCGCACGTTTGAGCTTCAACTTACAACTTCAACTTTTCCAAAATAAGAGCCGTCAATCAGCCGATTCTTTTTTGTCTTGGGCTCTGATCAAAAATTTGAATGACAAGCGCTAAATGGTGGCAACAAACTTCACAACAAGCAGCAGATAATTAAAATAAAAGCTCTTCCAAAAATAGGCCAAGCTGTAAAATGATATTCCCAGGAGATGTTTAAATCATCGTGCCTCCAAAATCGGCCCTTTTCAGGAGACCCCAAAAACAGCACGTTTCTTCAACCATTAAGATTGCGTCATCAAAGACAGCAAGCCATTCTCTCAACACTTTACATTGGTTTGTCATTTGTCAAAAATAACCCCCCAACAGTGTAAATTTGGGGGGGGGGAAATTATACCACATTCTGACAAAGGCGGTTCCGGGCCGCTGCCAGTGATATTTATGTCTGTATTATATTGCTCCTTATGACCAAGCCACACACACCGAGATGGGCTCAACATCAATAAGCATTAATGTATGAAATCACTTCAATTCTTTACATTTGATTTAATTGTACTCCATTTTCTTCACGGTACAATAAATGACAGTTCCAGTTTTCTTATGAAAGGCCCCATAGCATCAGAATACAAATGGTGCAGCCCATCATCTTATGTACAGTAAAGGTGTGCTTCTCTTTCTGTCAATAGTGTAGCAAGCCAACAATGAACAAAAATGTCTTTGTCTCTTATATTAACAATTCAGTTCAATCTTGTTGAAGTTTTCTGTTCTCTACTGAGTGACATTCAAGTTTTGGATTTATAAACTGATTGACACTAGGTCTTTTTCAGTTTCCTTTTGGCTTCTTGTAATGCATTAACATGTCCTCCAAGTGTCAAATTTGGCGACATTAATTCACGTGTTAATAATTGGGACCAGATCACCATTGCAGCCTGTTTTCACACCTGTCACATTCCTGAATGCTCACACCATCGCCTTCTTGGATGCCCCAGCTATTGCCCATGCACAAACGTGCACATAGAACATCACACAAGCTCTCACACACTAACACGTGGCGCACACACAGGTACTTAGAAGCATCACACGCAGCCCTCACTGGTTCTCATTTGCCCTGAAAGCAAAAGAAAACAAATGTTGGTGAATTTGTGTGGCAATTGGGGCATGAGAGAGGGCTATCCTGTGTGTGTGTGTGTGTGTGTGTGTGTGTGTGTGTGTGTGTGTGTGTGTGTGTGTGTGTGTGTGTGTGTGTGTGTGTGTGTGTGTCTGCCAGGCTGTTGTGCGGTCTCGGGTGTAAACGTGCAGTCAGGACTCATTTGGCAGACAAACAGGCCGCAGGCTGGCTGGGGAATCTACTTGTGTTTGTGTGTTTTTCTATGCTCGTGTGCGCGTGTGTGAGTGGGTTTGTGTGTGTGTTTGTATTTGATCGAGGAGAGGAGGAAGAAAGAAAAGAGCCTGTCAGAGCGAGTGGTGGAGGTTAAGTCTGCGTGACTGCACTTCAGCCTCTTTCTGTCACCCCATCAAGCGCGCGCACACGCAGACACACACACACACACACGTACAATTTACACACATGAGCACTTACTCTTTGAGTCGTCATAGCCAAAGCAACAAGAGTTTCAAATATTGTGGTTACCCTTTTCGCCCTTGTGCGGGCAAAATTATATGACGCTGTCAATATAAACTGTCAATATTGGTTTTACAAACTATGAACATAAAAATAAGCATATTGTTAAATGAATCGCTCTCTGGCTGTGTCAATTTAAAATGATCGTTAATACGTTGGTAAAGATGACAAAAATGTTCTTGATGGTCTCTTCAGACGCTACCTCTGCAATCGTTTGACTTTTTTTAAGCTCACGATTCCTGCTGCAGGTTGAACCGACTAATCGACTGATCTATTTTACTGGTCTGCAGCAACGTTTTCTGCTTGAAGACGACAAATCGCTAATCATGTGCTTTGGACAACTCGTCTTCCACTTAACTTGACAATAGATTTTCAACTCGTCCCCTGTCGTCACTCTGTGGAGCAGTAAAATGTCTGGCCAATAGGGCAGCACAGTCTACAAATATTTAATTTCATTTATTCATTCATTTTCCGATCCGCTTTATCCTCACAAGGGTTGCGGGGGGTGCTGGAGCCTATCCCAGCTGTCTTCGGGCAGTAGGCGGGGGGCACCCTGAACCAGTTGCCAGTTTGGAGTGTTTAATCAGCCTGCCATGCATGTTTTCGGAATGTGGGAGGAAACCGGAGTACCCGGAGAAAACCCACACAGGCCCGGGAAGAACATGCAAACTCCACACAGGGAGGCCGGAGCCCGGTACCTCTGCACTGTGAGGTCGATGCGCTAACCACTGGCCCACCGGGCCGCCATATTTTATTTCATTTTAGGTATCTTAGGTTTTTTTTTTTTTATATACAGTATATAATTTTTTTCCAAGTATCCGGTGGTTGCTAACTCGTGGAATCTTGATAAATTATGTTGTCAATTCAACATATAACATCAGCAGGCTCCAACATCACTGCAAAGGGTTAATTAAAAGACCGATTGTATGTCGTTACCGTACGAGCACGTCCACAAACACAGCACGAGATGCCTTATCAACAACGAGCAGAAAGCGAATGTAATTAGAGTCAAATAAGGAAGCCCCTTTTGTCCACCGAAGTCACAGGTATGAAAAAAAAAGGTTCTCCACCCTTCATCCCACCTCCCTCCCGCCTAGTTTTACTTTCTCTTCCCTCACTCATCTTGGTGCTCTCGCTCCGTCAATACCGCTCTCTCTCTCTCCATCATCAGCACTAAATTCCCATTGATGTTTCTTTTCTTCTGCCGTATCGATCGCTTCATGAGAAGGAGGCGGGGGTTGAGGAACGAGGGGGCGGGGGTTGAGAGATGGCGTTATCTGTTAATTAATTTGTCCTGAAGCTGGCCACCTATTAATCAGACAGATAAGAGGCATTGGATGGCTGAACGCCGCAGACAGGCTAGCGAGGAGAGAACGGGGGGGGGGCTCACATTTGCACACCAGAATACACACACACACAGACACTAGCAGTGTAGTTGCTCACAGATTGAAAACATGCTGATGAGACAACACCTTATGCACATTCTCACTGGCACATGTATTGTTGCACAGGAACAAGCGCAGGAAGTGCCTCAACCAGATAAAAATCATTGATGCACTTTGAGAAGAAATGCTGCACTTGGCCTCGATAAATTAATCATGAGGCTTTTAATTATGGGTGTTTCCCTTTATACTGGAGTAAGTGTGCATGTGTGCATATCAGATGGAATCGGAAGGGACATTTGTTGATGGCAGAGTGTGTTGGCGTGCTCGGGCTGTGCTTGAATCGGTGGTGAGTTGAATTGCGTAGCGGCTTACTCGTTAAAAATGAAAGCTGAATCAGAGTTATTGGTCAGAACGTGTCATCAAATATTGTTGTCAGGGAGCACCTCCTGTCTCCTTATGTTTGCCATAAATATGTGTGCAGTGCATGTGCGTAAAAGCTTCGTACGCACTACATGCGCGCTGACGCCTACATGTAGTTATGAGAATATTTGGCCAGCTAACCTCTCCGCTGTTGGTCAGCGAATGGACTGCTAGCAACAAACGAAAGGGAGTTTTCAAACTTGACCAGACCTGAGAGACAAACTAACTTAGCGCTAGCTAGGTTGAGGCTAGTAGCAAGGTCGATGGATTTGGACCAAAGAGAGAAAAACATCCTTTGTTCTGCCATTAGCCAGGGTACGGCACAGGATCCTCAAGGTGAAAGTAAGTTAAAATTTGCAGTTGACCAGTAATATGAAACAAATAAATATTAACTCATTCACTCCCAAAGACGTTTTTAAACGTCTTTTCAGACTTGGTCTAGAATTGGCTGGTACTGAATGAGTTAAAAGGTAACAGTTTCTTGTTATATGAATCTCAGCCAGTGTTCTTATTTTCAGATGATCACTTCTACGACATTCCAAGAAAATCACAATGAGCTATTTTTAGAACAGACCGGTGGGCTACTCATATGGTCCTTTAGAGCACCGCATTGGTGACCCCAGCTCTATCCAATCCTGTTTGATTACATAATAGGGAGAGGTCACTGCCATTTGGCGCTGGGAATCCCCCTTTCACTGTTTCGGTCGATATGTATTTCGCTGTATTTACTGTATGAGGGTACATGTGTGTGTTTGTGTGTGTGTGTGTGTGTGTGTGTGTGTGATTTTGGGATGTCAATAGTTGTAGATGGAATGAATTGGAGCATGTTTCAAACAATAGCCTGCAACCTGGACAAAATAAGACGTCTGCTATTACGCATCAACACACTGAGAGATAAGAAACTCCTTTGAATACACACACACACACACACACACACACACACACACACACGTGTACACGCACACAAACACACGCATACGCTGGCACGTACTCTCCCGTCTCGAGAGGAGGCGCACGGCAGCAGATGTTGAGGAAATATCTTCCTTCTCATCTGTGCGCTCCTCCTGGCAGGATGTGCATCCAAAACATACACACACACACACACGCACACATAGTGGAGTTGTGCGGAGCAGTCTGACAGGTGCGCTCACATGGGCCACCTCGCTTATGAAGACTTGCACACTCACACATGCAGCATACACACTCTGGCGCAGGTTTGACTGGACAGGTGTGTGGGGTGAGGACAGCTGTGAGGAAAGTGTGAGTGGGCATGTGTTCCATTAACAGGAAAGGAGGAGAGAGAGAGAGGAGTGCAATGTTGCATTGGACCAATCAGGACAAAACGTTATGTAGGTGGGAATGTGGATTGACTGGCAACCAGTCCAGGGTGTACCCAACGCTACCTGTGATAAGCTCCAATTCATATAGAAAATGGATGCATTTTAACTCATCGGGTATGTAATGGCATGGTGTCCCAACACTTTTGTCAATGCTGTGAATAGGCAATTACAAACTGAGTGGGTTGTCATTGAAGAAAAGAAGAAATCTGAAGGCACGGCTGCAATGAAAGACCTTGTTTGAGGGGTGCGGCAACGATGGGCAACATTGATCCAGGCAGGTTGTGTCAGGGGGAGATAAGGCTTACCTGTCCCCAGAGGACAACCCTGGGCACGGGGGAGGGAGGGCGGGAGGACAAGCAAGCAGATGAGGAGGAGGTGGAGGAATCCTATGGACAACTGGATAGATGCAGCGAGGAAGGCAGACAGGAAGGAGAAACCATTTTTGATCTTGTCCATGAAAACAAGATGTTTACCTTTTACTTTCAATTTGCAATCATTTGCCAAGGGGGAAAGTGTTTGCTGTTTTATACAAAAGTTCTCTGTACAATACTGTAATTCCATTTCATTAATATAGCCCTGACAGTGGTTAACTGGTTACTGCATCGGCCTCACAGTGCAGAGGTGCAGGGTTTGATTACGGCTCCGGGCTTCCCGTGTTGGGTTTGCATGTGATCCGGGCCTGCGTGGGTTTTCTCCGGGTACTTTGGTTTCCTCCCACATTCCAAAAACATAAGTGGCAGATTAATGGAACACTCTAAACTGTCCCTGGGTGTGAGTGTGAGCGCGGATGGTTGTTCGGCTATGTGTGCCCTGCGATTGGCTGGCAACCATTTCAGGGGTCCCCCGCCTACAGCCCGAAGACAGCTGCAATAGCTTCCAGAACGCCCCGCGACCCTTCTGAGGATAAGCAGTTCAGAAAATGGATGGATAGATGGGTGGATGGGTGGATGGATGGATGGATAGCCCTGATAAACAACTCGTTTTATCCAAAGGCATCACTACACTCTGGACTGGAGGTTTATCAATTGTAGGGCACATATTGGCAAACACCCATTCACATATTCACACCTATGGGCAATTTCGTTTCTTCAAAAACTTGACATGTATATTTTTGGAAAGTGGGCAGAAGCAAGAGCACCTGTAGAAAATAGAACTGAACGGGAGACATACTAGTCACGATTACACTGTGCTGCCTTATACTGACATAAAAATCAGCACTATTGCTAATTTGGACTTGTGTATGTCACTCAATATACTGTACAATACAGTACATATGTTTCATTTCTGGCTCTCTGGTCCCACTTATGACCAATAATAGTTTTGCTCATCTTCAAATGATCTAATGTTAGACTTATTATGCTCTTTGCCAGGTTTCTCCACGCTGTCTCTAGCAGACCAGATGAGTCTACTGCAGAGCGCATGGATGGAGATCTTGATCCTGCGCGTCGTGTACCGCTCGCTGTCTTTCGAAGACAAGGTTTGTATCGTTCTCCGTATTCTGGCTCTGCTTAAACATTGACGGAAGGGTCCTTGGTTATTGTCAATGTGGCATTTTGTGTTTGTGGCACTAGCTGGTGTACGCCGAGGACTACATCATGGATGAGGACCAGTCAAAGCTGGCTGGACTCCTGGACTTGAACAACGCCATCCTGCAGCTGGTCAAGAAGTACAAAACGATGAAGCTGGATAAGGAGGAATTTGTCACTCTGAAGGCCATCGCGCTGGCGAACTCAGGTTGGATAAAAACTATGCGTGTGTGTTTTTGTGAAGTGCAGAAAAAGTTAATCCCGGGAATCTCCATTCCTGAGGGACTCATTTAAACGGAGCCAAAAGAACTCCTTTCAATTCTCTTGATCCAAACAGGCATGACTCACACTTCCACACAAATGGAGGTGTAAAATCATTTACAGACCCCCCCCCCCCCCACACACACACACACACACGCACACACTCGTGATGGCCATCCCTTTTATAATTAGGATAGTCGTCTCTTTAGATGCCTGTTAAATAAGGTGAAATCATTGGGGCTCAAAGTCTGTCGATAAAGGCCCCTCTCTGATGTGTCCGGCTGCATCGACAGCTGACTGACACACACGAATAGTCACACACGCACACTCACACGCACACACACACACACACACACACACACACACACACACACATTCACACACACACACACACACAGGCATGCACCTCGCCCCACCCCTCCAATGACCCGTCTTTTGAACTTTGTCTTGGATGGCGGCCAGCTCTTCAGTACCCTTTAATTACAAGGGGGAACTGTCAATACAATGTGTTTAAATGGGAGATGCAATGGAGGGAGCTTTGAATGGCGAGGGAGGGGCCTTTTGTTCGAATCCTGACACCATCAATGCACTGACATCCCAAATCTGCCACTCACATGCACACTTTTGAACATCCCAATTAAATTGTCGTGAAACACAGATTTGATCCTGCTCTAATGTTCCTGAAATGTAAAATTAGAATCATTGCAAATGTGCATGAATATTTATAGAGTTCATACTATCATGCAGAAATATTGACCTTGTTTCCGGGTTGGTTTATGTGGCACTGGCTGTGTTGGCTCTGCCTGCTGTGTGTGTGTGTGTGTGACATCTCATTGGTTTGTGGATTAGTGGCGTGCAAAGGGGTGGGGGGTTGAAAGGCTGGTGGCCCCGGGCATCCACACAGTTTCAATAGACCGATATAATACCCCAGACACATGTCAAGCATCCTGGCCCCACCCCCTCCTCAATGAAAAATTCCTTGGGGCATCCATATTAAAGAAAGGGGCATCCAGCCGTGCAGCCTAACGGACAGTTTTTATGTATTGACAGTTAGTTTCATGTTCTTCCCTCTGACCCCTCGCCAAATATAATTTTTCCACTTTGTAAATAAACAGCTTACTGATCTGTCGTTGTCAGCATCCTCTCCGTGCTTTTTATGAATATATTAAACTCCCCCCGGGTGGCAAAGGCACGCGCACACTAAGGAGCAGCAAAGGTCCATTGAGTTGAAGCATAAAAAAGTTTAATATCTGTACACTTGAATCAATTATGTCACTAGTGTAGAATTTCATGAAGTACAATATTATAACGTGCTAATTTTCTTAGTAAAAAACACATTACAAACATTTGTGGCGTATTTTTCTCCAATTTCTTTTGAGCATGGTGACATGAATTAAAACTTATGCACCACTTGCACGTGTACACATGAATGTGACAAAACTGCACACAAATTCACTTGAGAATTGTTGTCCTACAGGGAAAAAAAATAATAATGAAAAAGTTCAATACAAATTTACCAGAACGGGCTGCTGCATGTGATCAGTTAATACCCAAGTCCCTTCCTGTAAACACAGTTCTCTGTATCTGAAAACAATTGTGATGATTATGAGTCCCCTTGAGGTGCCCTCACTGCTGTTCCGCTAATCCAAAAACCTGTGTAGCGCACCTGAAAGCTGCTCTTATCCATGCACTTCTCTTTCATGCGTGTTATACCGGAGTCAAATTCCTTGTGTGTTCTCCATACTTGGCCAATAAAGCTGATTCTGATTCTGATTCTGATGAAATGACAAAAGACATAGCATAGACTTACAGCAGTATCAGAATAACTTCAACATGTTAATGTCAAAATTATGTATTTTATTTAAGATGCCAATCACTCTTAAGAAAAATATCTGTGAATCACACATCTTTGCAAGTGCTCGTCAAGACAACAGAGCGCTAGCATTAGCATTTTGAAGGGCACGGACACTAATTAATTCACGGGATGCTAATCGTCTGCATTAATGAAGCCAAGCCTTAAGAAATGTTAGCAAACGTGCCCCACATGTAAAGACACTTCAACTAGCCATGGGAAACAGGAGGCATGTGTGTGCACGCGTGTGTATGCGCGCGCATTGTGTTCCGTGTTGTGGTTTAACATCTTCCGCTCATTAAGTTGTGCCGTTTAGCTTGTGAGTGTATAGCAGCAGCCATGACTAGAAGGCAAAACACTAAACACACAACATTAATTACACCTGCATTGAGTTAATCTAGCTGCGTTTATTTGTGTTTTGGATATTTAGCAATTCACATTTTCAGTTAAAGAGAAAGAAAACAGCAGGTGTTATAAATCTTGTGTATTGTCATGCGAATAAAGCTACTCATGATCTAGTAAATTAAAAGCTAAGATTGGACTGCCCCCATCCTTTATAAACTGAAAATGTTTGAGCTGAATTTTCTATTGATCCTTATAGGACAAATCCAAGTGGTCTGCTCCTGCATACTGATACATGCATTACACTCTATAGATCCAGCCTTGTGTATATATGACATCTGTGACTACCTCAGTATTTATTGTAATCCATCGAAAACCATATTGTACTCTAAAGGCTGAGGCAAACAACACACAAATTTATGCTCAACCTCAAGAACAAACATCGTGGTCCTCGCTGACAGTGTCAATCAAAACTGATTATTCATCAATATTTTGGAATATAAGGATCTTGGATATTGTTCAGGCAAGTCCAATAGATTGGGGTATTTTTTTCAGTCACACTAACTACCAACATTCCCATTGTGTGTGTGGGAGGTAGTATGGATCAGCAGTTGCCTTGTGATTATTATTTAACATGCATGTAGCCATTGATCAGATCCATTGATCAGAGGTTAGGAGCGAAAGGCCAGCTCACATTAAGACTTGGCCTCCCCAAAGGGCCACGATGGAGCATTATCATTGAGGGACATTCGCAGCCTGCACACTGCCACATATGCTCAAGCACAACATGCCACCTACAAGAGGGATTACGTGTGTTTCTGAGCACACACACATACACACACACACACTCACACACACACTCTAGGTGTTCCCAAATCTCTCCATCATCCTACAACTCCATCTTTTTTGGACTCCGCCCACCTGTCTGTGCGTCTGTTCATTCATCACGCCCACTGCTCCACACTTTTAAAGACACACACTCGTACAAGCTCTGAATCTAAAAAGCCACGATGAGGGTTTTTTTTTTTTTTGTATTAAGGTGCCAGATAACACGTGTCTCGAAAACAAATGCATGTTCAAAGTGCACTGGCTTTCACTGTATGTAGTATACCTACTGATGTTTTCAATTCAAATGCAATTTCCAAAATACATGCTTCTTGGGGTAACTCGACATTGTTAGAGATGTAGTGAGTGTGTGAGAGTGTGAATGATTGTGTGTGCCAGGCATTTGGCTGGTGTGTACCCCACCTCTAGCCCAAAGTCGCGACAACTCATCCTGTATAGAAAATAGATGCATCCTGTGTTGTTGTTGTTGTTTTTTTTTTTACAAAATGAATATATCTTTCAATCAAATTGAGTTTACCAGCTGCTCTGAAAACACAGTCACATTTATACACAGTTCCAACATGTCGGATAATATGAAAAATCATTTTGTTTGCCTCGTCAGACTCCATGCATATCGAAGACGTGGATGCGGTGCAGAAGCTCCAGGACGTGCTCCACGAGGCCCTGCAGGACTACGAGGCTTTACAGCACCAGGAGGACCCCCGGCGGACGGGCAAGCTGCTCATGACCCTGCCACTGCTCCGTCAGACCTCCACCAAGGCCGTGCAGCACTTCTACAGCATCAAGCAGGACGGCAAAGTGCCCATGCACAAACTCTTCCTGGAGCTGCTCGAGGCCAAAGTGTGAGGGCGCAAAGTCCAAGCAACTCCCCATGTTTTACACACACATACACACACACACACACACACACACACACACGAACACACACACGCACGCACCCAAAAACACATGATAATATTTCCCTTTCAGTACGCCCACTATGACTAAACAAGTAAGATGCTCGTCTTACCTTAAACCTCTGCTGTCTAAGATTTGAAGGTAAAGGCTGTTGACCTTTTGTATGTTGGGAGGTGGGAGATGACTGATATGATGCTGCCCCCTCTTAAGGGAAAAGAAGACACTTCCTGCTGTTGTTATTGTTGTGTGCAAAAACACCGACAACGGCAATCACATATGCATTTAATGATATTACTAATAGGATCGTGCTCAAATGAGGACACATTGAACAGAAGTTCAGAGGACTGATGAGACTTTTCCCCCTTGCTCCCCACCATATAATTTTTTAAGTGTTGGAGAAGATAAAGGGAAAAAAAAAACTAAAGAAGTATCAAAGACATTTGTAAACACATGATGTGTACATTGACATTTGGATGGAAAAAGAAGACGGTGAGAAGATTTGCCTGTCAAAAGATGGAACACTTGCATTCAGCGGATGCCAGCAACTTTATGCCATTACCCCAAATTATTTAACTTTTTTTTTCTTAATATATCATATAACAAGATATAATTCTGAGGCCCTTAACTGTTGTTCTCTTCTATTAATAATTCATAAGTGGTCTACTTGTGCTGATAACCAGCAGGGAGCAGACACGTTCAAGGATTGAAGTTGGAATTGGTTGCTGTCAGCACTTGCAAAATTTAGGACCTGCTTCCCGAAAAACTCACCAGCTTGTGATCTGTTGACACTTGTTAAAGCTCAAAATCATGTCAGACTTGCAATTGATGAATTGAGGAGGGAAAAAAAGTCCCTTTTCCTCTGCATTGTACCAGCTCGGCTCACTATTCTGCTTCAAACTACTTCCGTGACCAAATACAGAATCCACATTGCATTGAAACATGCATTGAACAAACACCAAAGCCTTTAGTCGAAACGAGACAAGCTAACAAAGGAGACAAATTTAATTCCAGACAAAGAATGTGTGTGATTTGGGATGGTTTTGCACTTAAAAAAAGAAGGCAACAAAGTGGAAGTCACAATATTAGCCAACTGAATACAGCCTAGAACCTATTGTAATGCCACCATGCAGTCAAGGATACACACATCCATTGGTGCACTCACAACTGTTTTATTAAACAAACTGTAGCTAAATAAACACGTAATAAGCACTTTCAAACAAGAGCTGCTACAGCCACATCTGACACACAGGCAGGTAACGTTTAGCCGGTTAATAGCCAGTCGCAAATCTGAGCTCACGACAGCTAACTGTCCACTCTCATTCTCTGACTCCCACATCACTCACCGGTCAGCCCGACCTTTTAAAGTGACATACACGCCAAAATACTGATATTTCAGTTTGGAGATTGCAACCCCAAATACAAAACTAGACTGTCATATCTCATGCCTGCACCTCACATGCACATTTTCTAAATCATTAAAGCCATGGGAGCTTAGTTGGTAGCATGCAGTGCAAAAGTGGCAAAAGGTCCAACAACTGCTCATATTGTCCACTTATGTTTGTCAGTCTGCAGTATTTTCAGCTCCGTGCAGCTGACCGTCTCACACGCATTTCACTCTTTGAATGTGCCATTGAGACAGTCAAGTGGCGCCTCAGTGCTTCCCTCCCTTGCTGAGCTTCCTTCTGAAGCTCCACAAGATCATCTGAACAAGATGGCCTCAGAGCAAATGTTCCCCACATGCGACCCCGCCACTGTCAGGACAGAAGGTGACTGAAGCATTGCTTTATTTTCCTTTCTTCGCTTCTATCTCAAAATTATTGTCATAAAGTACTAAAACTAGGCTTGTAAATAATAACAAACACCCTGTATATGATGTATAACAGCAGCTTTGTTTTTCTTTGTCTCCTTTAACCCCCAAAACACACTTTCCTCTACCAGCTTGACAACACTCAGTGGTTATCATGTATGTATAAATATAACGAACTTATCATGTATTAACAAATCAAAGTTTATCTTCGGAGCTTCCAAGCAAGAGTGCATTGACAAGAGAGTGCAAAGACGGGCTTTAGGAAGAATATGTAGCTTTTGTTCTCTTTTGTGAACCAAACACTTCATCTTAACGATCCATTGCAGTCATGACATTGTAGCATGGAATTGGATTATGATGAGCGTGACCACAAAGCAGTGTTAGCTTCATTTAACTTTGAACATATACTATTGATATTTGCAACTTGTCAACATTTTCTCCAAAGCCAAGTAAAAAAAAAAAAAAAACAACAAAACCCGGGGACCGTTAAAAGCCATGTTTCCACCAAGTGCTACACTTCACTTCTGTTTGGAACCATAAACCTGTTTTGGTGTGATTTATAGGCTGCATAAAAATAGTGCGACATAACAAGAGTGAAACCAGCCAATGAATTCAACAACTCAGAGGAACAGTAAACGGATGACGACGGAAGTAGTTTTTGTTCTGTTTGAGAAAATACGGCTTTTGGGTTTTTCCCGGATTGTTTTCTGTCAACTAATCAAGAGACGAAAGTTTATTCAGCTCTGCCCTTTAGGTACAATATCACTAGTTGGTACCAAGTGGAAAGGTGTCAATCCTTTGCACTGCCAGCCCAGTCGGGATTTGTCCACCTTTCTTCCGGATTGCTATTCTGTATTAGGGGTGGAACAACTGAAGATATTTTTTTATAATCGACCATGTGATTAAAGTCGAGCTTAATTCCTCATCTCTGTTTGACGCTGACGTTTCGACTGAATTGTAGCGCTTGGTGGAAGTGCGCCAGAGATAAGCAAATGCGTATTTAAGCTGTGGAAAATGGTGCTAAAACAAATCATGATCACACTGACGCGCACTGATTTTGCCCGGTTTGCAATCCCACCCCCCTGTTTTCAAACTTTTAATTTCTTAAAGTGCAATCAGTCTAAGTGACAACGATCAAAACAAAAGGCACAGCCTGTAGTATTCGTTATTCATTCACTTTGCATTTGCAAAATTGTATTTTCTTGAAATCCAACCTTAACCCACAGTAAGATTTGATCACTCCTTATAGCTTTACCAGTTGGAGATTTAAAAATCAATATATATGTATGTCATTTGCAAAGCTGGATAAGAATGCCAAATGTTTATCCAACCTATTAGAGCAGCTGGCACCTGAGAAGAAAAGTGTGTAGTCCATCTCTAACATTGCTCGCAAACATCATTAAACCTTAGGGGCTATTTTCTCAGCCTTCGTTAACATTGTAAATTGTAAATAGACAGATTACAATTCTAACATAAGACATTTTATTGCAAACAACACATTTTTAAAATAGCAACAAAAAATTAAACAAAACAAAAAATGTAGCTTGACCACATTCGCCGTTTTTAACTGCAGAGGAAAAAAAAAAAAGTTGCTTGTGATTCCCCAAGTCTTCTTTTTTTTGGGCTCTGTCCCAATTTCCATGGCGCACTCAGAGGCGTGCCCGCGTGCTTCCCTTCTGCCGACGACTGTCCTCGTGCAGTGTGCTTCCCACTTCTTTAGCCAGCACCGAGTAGACGAGAAGCCGCGTGGTCTGGTTGTTGGATCAGTGCGCCGCGGCAAAAAACTCTTCTCGGGTTGAATTACAGGATTCAACTCTTACCTGACGACACATATTTAATGAATTATTTAGTATCTAAATGATCAATGCAAGTAATTCAAGGAAGAGGGTCATTTGTGTAACTTTTCTGTCAAACAAACGGTAGTCTGTATATATTTTAAGGTTAAATAACAAAGAGTGAATGACAAGGGGGATAATTGAACACCTTTTGATAAGCTTATTGTACATACAGAACTACTTTCCACGCAGCTTGACAATACCGTCATCATTTTGTTCATTTTCTTGAAATTATCCGATGATTTCTTTTAATATACATCTTTCATTAAATACAGAATGAGGACTAAATGCTTATCTTTCAGTTATTGTCTTATTCGAGATAGTGTGACTCTAATCCTACAAATGTAAACTGTAATGCTCATAAGATTCCTGAAGTTCAATTTAATGTAAAACGTGCATTATTGTTTGATTCTCTTTCATACATTAAGACAAAAGGTGCTTTCAACAACAACACAAAATGTTCAAAGTGTACTGTTAAATTGTCACCTGTCAAATTAAACCCAGAAAAAAAATACTTCAAATCTCCCAAATGTGCTCATTTGACTTGATTCAGTTCTTGGAAAGCGGCGATATTGAAAAAAAGTTAATGTCACATTCATTTATAATCGGCCAAAACAGTTGATTGCAAAGTTTTACGACATCACACGTATTGCCCAAGAAATGCATCATGATGCAAATGCATTAACTTTGTAAAAGTTTTCCTTTTGAGAAGCAATATTTTTATTGACTAAACGCTTGACAAGTTGCACTTATGACCAACTATTGGAGTTTAAACCCATAAAAATAGGCAGTTTGCTATTTTCCATAAGGTGCAATGGGAAAATGAGTGGGGTGTTTTGACCAGGTTGCACTTTAAGCACCATGTTGTTTTCTTTCATCTGTTACTGAGACCCATTAACTGCAAATATTGTATGTAATCCAACTATGACCTGTGTAGCTGAAGCAGCAAAGGATTGTCCGTCCCAGCTCGACAGTCATTTTGTCGTATTTAATTGTGGCCGCCACTTGCGCTGCATTCATGGATGAGGGAGAGTTTGGATAAAAACTTTTCAAGGGGGAAAAAAACAAAAAACAAAAAGACCCTTGCCTTGTGAAGAATTCTGGACGAAGTGGGAGAGACCCTGTATTGTTATTAAAACGATGTTCGTAGATTTTAGATGTGCTTCACATCAGAAAAGGAAAAAGGAAAAAAAAAAACTACCTGTATATTTTTGTGTTGTGTATCATACAAGTGTGCTCCAATGATAATGTCCATTTGTGTAAATGTATTTATTTCACACTGTATATATTGTTCAATGCAAAAAGAGACCTATGATTCTGTAAGTTAAACGAATATTGTTTGAAGCATTACATGTGTTACTCCAGACTATGCCTTTCAGGATTATTACAGTAGAGCAATATCGATTAAAACCAGGCTTCCAGTTTTTGAATCTTGTTCTCATCCTGTTTCAAAGAACACCACATTTATTTTACCTGTCCTATCTCCTCTCTCTCTCTCTCTCTTTCCCAGTACATACATATATATATATATATATATATATATATATATATATATACAGCCACACCTTGGTTTTCGTCCATAATCCGTTCCAGAACGCTGTTCGAAAACCAAAATTATTCGAAAACCGAAACCACTCCATCTTTTTTCCGAACCGCTTCAACTACAAATGTAGGCGGGGGACACCCTGAATTGGTTGCCATTCATCCACGCTCACACTCATACCTAGTCTGCCATGCACAATGGAGGCCGGAGCTGGGATCGAACACGCACTGTGAAGCCGACGTGCTAACCACTGGACTACCGGGCCGCCAACCGAAACCACTCTCTTTTTAAAATAAAAATGTTTATTGAAAACGTCTGCTCACAATGGAAAGCAACACGAGGAAGCGTCACTTCCTCGTCTACCCGAGGAAGCGTCACTTCCTCGTGTAAGGAAGGTGAGAGGAGCCAAATGGTGCATTCAAGTGCGTTCAGTTTGTTCGAGAACCGAAATTTGTTCATCATGCGAGGCATAAAAAAAACTCTACATTTTTGGTCGAAAACCGAATTGGTCGAGAACCGAGACGTTCGAAAACCGAGGTTTGACTGTATGTATGGTGGTACAGTGGGTATCGCGTCGACTTTGTAGCGCGTCGTGGGTTCGATTCTGGCTCCGGCCTTCCTGTGTGGAGTTCGCATGTTCTCCCCAGGCTTAAGTGGGTTTTCTCCGGGTACTCCGTTTTCTCCTACATTCCAAAAACATGCCTGGCAGGCTGATTGAACACTCTAAATTGTCCCTGTGTGTGAGTGTGAGCGCGGACTTTTGTTCGTCTATGTGTGCTCTGCGATTGGCTGGCAACCGGTTCAGGGTGTCCCCCGCCTACTGCCCGAAGACGGCTGGGATAGGCTACAGCACCCCCCCGCGACCCTTGTAAGGATAAAGCGGATCGGAAAATGGATGGGTGGATGGATGGAGATAGATAGATAGATAGATATATTAAATATGTGTGTGTGTGTAAGTCCGTACCCACATGGCAAGGAACAAATACGAGCATAAAACAACATGTTTTCACACTGTTTAAAAATATACTCTTAATTCAATTTCATGAGTGTGCTCACAATGGGGCTGTCTAGGCCTATATGAGTGGCCCACGTCTCAAACTGAGAGTCCTCAACATGGGGATGACTCCAAAGATGGAAGGAGGGATGGATGGATAGATAGAATTGCCATAATAAGCCATGTGATCCTGTGAGAGATAAACATTAAGAGACAAGGTTAAGGTAAAAGTTGATTTGCCCTCACGTACCGAGTACCAGGATCGAGTTTTGGGGGGAAGGCAGGAAGAGGTGTGAGGAAGTGTGAACAGCTTGCTCCAGTGGGTGGCTAACTACTGTCCATTTGGAAAAAGCTAGATCTTCTCCTCTTGCCAAGGGCACCACACACGCACACGCACACGCACGAACACACACACGTACACACACACACTCGGGATGTAAGACATGCTGTGTGCAGTACTAAACAGACGATAACATTCAGCCATGTCTGTTGTCCCCTCCCCTTTTTATTCTCTTCCTTTTCCCCCCTCTAATAGCCAGCAGCAGTAAATGGGATGCAGAGGCCAACTATTTAATGTAGCAGAGAGCCATGAAGCCTTTTAAGAAGCCTGCTTCACACAGGAGGGTTTGAGGGTGCGGGTCTGACCTGCAGGCAAATATTTTTCAACCAGATGACATCAGAAGATTTCACCCGACATGAACAAGATTCTATTCTTGGGTTTTTGTTTTTTTGTTTTTTTGTTTTTCGGTCTTCTCGGCTTTTTTCGGTCTTCTCGGATTCCTCTTTTACTGACCCCACCCCCTCCCCCCAACACACGGGTGTCTGCCTGCTCACCTTCGTGTGCATATGTCTCATTTTACCTGCTTGCCTTTTGGAGTTCATTTATTTTATTTTATCTTTGATTCATCATTATGATACGATAAAAGCTACTTGAGCATTTCAGCTGCCGAGGGGCCCTTATCGTTAACCTTGTGGAACGCGTGTAAGAGTGGGCGCCGCACGCCGCATCGCTAATGGCCGACTTAACTCTTCCCTCCTCCTCTCCTCCACCTTCTGGCTTCATCTACATCTCTCCTTCAATCTGAGTCTCTCTGCAAGCATCTCTCACATTCTTATTTCTGTCTGGGATCAGCTCAACGCTCTAATGGTGTCAGTGAATTCTCACTGATTTTCATACGTTTTTCATCAACTCAGTGGAGTTCAAAATATATACAGGAAGAATTCACAATGTTTGCATGTCCCAACTAAGTGCAAAAGACACCTACACTTTAAATTTTTAGGTATATATTTTTTAATATTATGATACTCATGTCCTGCGACTCTTGTGATGACAAGCGGATCCGAAAATGGATGGATGATACTCATGTATCAACCTCACCATTGTTTTGAAATTAGGAGCATTTTATGTATAATGCATGAAGCACATAAAAAAAAAGTGCTCCCCTCACCCTCCGCCAGTCCCTCAGGGTAGCAACCATCTTTGTATGAGGCATGAAAAAGTGTTAATGTGCAACTTTGCACCAGTGGCACGAGCGTAACCTCTCAGCGAGTCTGCCTGTGTGTGTGTGTGTGTGTGTGTGTGTGTGTGTGTGTGTGTGTGTGTGTGTGTGTGTGTGTGTTTCACCGTGTATCAGTTGGGTGGTTCCCATGGGTTTCACAGGCCAAGTGACATGGCCTGATGGTGGTAATGGCCTTTCACAACACTTAGCCCCCCTGACACACATACAAACACACACACAGACACGCGCACACACCCTTGGCACACACCCTTGGATAAAGATTGATTTGCACAGTGCAAATATGAACACCGAAACAAAGGAAATACAGTGTATCTGAGCAAACAAGTGAGGGTGTAGATTTCCCTCCCAAGAATTGCGACGTATTCAAGAACCAAAACATGCCGATTTTCTACCGTTTTGCAGTTGAAATGCTGTCGTGTCATATACATTGAATACGGTGCCATAATTGAACATGGTCTAATCTAAAATGTTTAAAAATGGGAAACTCGCTCTTTTATGTCATCTTCATTGTATTTTTTCACACGTGTCATTTGTTTTCTCAAAGAGAAATGACATTTTTCCAGACGAGTGTGACATGGGGAGAAGAAACCATCCCAAATTGGTTCTGATCTCACAGACCATAAGCCAGTCTTCACTCTCAATTGTTTTGACTGCCATTATGTAAGTGCTGATTCCTGCCATCTACTGGAGGGGGAAGCTTTTCCACCGCAGTTTCGTGAACATTCATATTTATAGTACCGCTCGGTGTTATTCTGCCTTGGCAGAGGTCTGCGCTCTGCTGAGTGCTCTTATTTTGAATGTACTTGCAGATCCCCTCGTGATGTATGGTCAGCCACACCCTCCCTCCATTAGCTTACATGCTATCCTGCAATTAATGTCCACACATTTGCGCAAACCTCCCATGATTGATGCGCTCTTTGCTCTCTTCTTTCATCAGTTTTTTTGACACTTCCTGTTCACTCGGATCTATTCTATTCATCGTCGCTATAAATTGTCTTTGCTCGCTTCTGTCTCCATCCACTTGCATTTCCAATGACAGCCCCCCTTTTTGTCTTTCACATCACTCCATTTCCCACCAGTCCCTATCCTTTTCCCATTCCAGCCTCCCCTTTCCTCCATCTCCCGGGGTGTAAAGTGGCATTGGTGGCTGCGTATCTCAACTGCATTTGCAAGCTATAAGAGGGTCAGATGTCTATTTGCACTTTTAACGTCTTAACTCTATACGATGGGCCATTTATTCTCACGCACTCCTCCCTCTTTACCACCCTCCACCTCCCCGCGCACCCAGCTTGTGTGTCTATTGCGCTTGATCTCTCTCGAAGGACACTAAATGTTTTAACTCTCCATTCTATGGGCCATTCATTAAGTTAGTGTACTTTAATAAATAGTCTGACGTGTCACTGGCCAGTGAATTAGTGGCACTTTAAATCCCCTGCTCGCGGCCCAGAGATAGCCAGAGCGTTTGATATGCAACCACCACTTTTACTCAATGAATCAATTAGAGCTTACTGGAGATGGCACGAATGCTATGAAAATTCCAACACCAAACATAACAGCAGAGACTTTACCAGGTTAGTTACCTACAGTATATGGAACATCTAACAAGTGCAGGGATCACATTAGGTTTCACATGTTGTTATTATTATTAGTAGTAGTAGTAGTACCCATCCATCCATTTTCAACACCGCTTATCCTGAACAGTTTCACGGGGAGTTGCTGGAACCTATCTCTGCTGACTTTGGGAGAAAGGCGGACTACCCCCTGAACTGTTTGCTAGTCAGTCGCATGGCACATGTCGAGACGAACGACCGTTCACACCCACATCCACACCGTCACTGAGTGGGAATCGATCCCACTCTGCCCGCACACAAGTCAGGCGAGAGTACCACTACACCATCAGCGACTTCTCTATAATTATTATGATTATGATGATGATGATGATTATTATTATTGCTGTTATTGTTGTTTTAAGAAACAAACATGGGTCATAAGGTTGTTCCTTTTTTTGTTGTCGGGGAAGATCACATTCTTTGTATATAATTGGTCGATAGAGTAATTGCCTAATTCATTCAATTTAGCGTCCCAAATACTGTAGTAATTAAAAACTGTATATCCAGATCATGACAATCCACAAAGGTGGAATCCAGGCAACTGGACTCTTCTTGTTTGTTGAATTGGTTGTGTGTGTGTGTGGGGGGGGGGGGGGGGGGGGGGGTCAAATGTTTAAAAAAAAATGATTTAAGCATGTATGCTCTAAGGATAACCATCGTCATTTTTTTTCTTTTTCAGAATACCTGAATAACCCAACCAAATACCGATTTTATTCATTAATAACCTCAATGCAGGGGGTAGAATTGAATGATCTGTTCACCTAAGAATGTAAGTGACCACCCTGAGGAGATCTTTGTGGCAAAATATATATTTTTCTTCAAAATACCACTTGGGACATTATTTTAAGAAGTGATGATATGAAAAGATTTTGAATGTAAAACATATTACCCACATGTTCACTGTCTGAGAAAACAAGCTGATTTACTTGAGAAGTATTTGACTCAAGTGAAAATATGCAATCGGAAATACCGTATCAAAACTGTGCACAGTTTACCGGGTGATGTAAGCAACACTAATTGTAAAATCGGCTCTGAAATACCAGTCTTGACAGGGAAAAGGTAACTAGCATAATAAGGTGTGTGTGTGTGTGTGTGCGCGCATGTGTGTGTTTGTGTGTGAACGAGCACGTGTGTGAGGAGAAAGGATGATTATGCGCATGTGCGTCGTCGAGAGAGGCAGGAGGTTAATTCAATCCTATAGACACGCAGCATGGAGGGGATTGGACGGCACAGCCCTGAGGGCGCCACTGGCCCCAGCCCCAATAAGGGGCACACAGTGTGCACACACAATATGGACATTGTGACTTGAGGGTATGAAAGCCCAGGAAAAGCCAAATTGTTTTTATATCTAGTTTCTGGTGCATTTCATTTAGAGTTTAGGTATATGAATGATAAACATGGATTAGAATATATTCATTTATGTCAAGAAAACGATGAATAAAACAGGGCCATAGATGGGAGCACATTTAGAAAATTGTGAGGGATTGAGGGCATGGTGAGGGGCCGGTAGAATGGAGCAATGAATGAACGGAGTTAGTGGGAAAATAATAGGTGTCAGGTTTGAAAGGTTTAAAGACAACTGAAGTTGGAGGGTATCCATCTTCCGAGGCCTGAATTATGGCCGCCACTTCCGGTATGAACTGGAACCGACATTTTGTTTACATGGTAACCGGTTAATCAAATCCACTTTCAGCGACCGTGACATAATTAAACAATGTGCGAACACGACTTGGTGCAGCTTAGTAGAGAAAACATTTCAGTCCCGCTTCCTGGTAGCGTAGTGGGGTCGGGAGGATTATATCAAAAAATGGCCGGCGACAATGTACAGTCCCATGTTTTGCTACTTTCTGAACTTTGTCGCTTCAGACGGTGAGGCGATGAGCAATCTCAAAAGCTCTGAGGCATATCACTACCTACACAGTAATTCAGAAGAGGTTGGACACTGTTTTTTTTTTTACCTTAAAATAAATGTAGGACTCAGCCAATCCTTTATCTTACTTCAATCCCACTACTTTGCACAAAATGGACTTGCATTCACATCCCACTACTATTTTCCAGATTTGCCATTCCATGAAGACCCGAAAAAACTCCCTTGTGATAATCTTCCAAGAGGACCGGGTAGTCTGGTTTATCTCCAAGGTGGAGTGATGAGGACCCTCATTGTTGAATGCACATATTCCAGAGACATGTGAACACAGCTAAGCATGCAAAAAAGATTTCGACAGATCTAGCGTCACGGGATTAACAACAACTGTCTTCTTTGTCATCAGAATGCAACAGAATGATAAAATATGAAATTTCATGTGCATGAAATTTAAATACAGCCTACAAAATTATATATGCGCACAGCTACTGTCTGGATATGTCCTAATCAGCTGTGAGGACAAAGATGGCTCCACATATCCATGGTGCTGTGTAGATTCAGAGAAACAATACATTTGCTGCTGCACATTACCATATTCCGCTTAATGTTATTAGACCAGCAAACACAATTTAATCAAATGTAAGTCATACATAAGTAATTTAGAAAATGAGACATTATTAATTGGGTGCTCCTCTTCCAGTTTTAATCCGGTTTGTGAGATAGCACTTCTCTGGAATTGAATGCGTCTGGCTGAATAAATTAGTGCGGCAAAGTACGACGAGAGGATACATTCTCTCAAAATGTCTTGTGAGGAAACCAAGAGATATCTTGAAGTGCCATCCATGCATCTTCTTTTTCATCCGTTCACCCATTAGTCTGGCGCTGAAAACATCCATTCCACAGGCATCCATTCATCCAACCAGCATGTTTGCTTTTATGCCTCCATCAATACTCATCTGTCCATTTTTGTACCAATTATTCTTGCATCTGAGAGAAAGTTTATCACCCCTCTATCTATCCATCCATAAATTCATATTCAAAGAGCTGGATGTTCATCATCATTTAAACTACCAACACTTTCATCCATTCATCCATCCTTGATCCATCCCTCCAACTAAGCCTTATATTCACCCATATAGCACTTTTCCTTCCATCCAGTCATCCATCCATCCAATGGTCTACCATTCTTCATATCTAGGATATTGATTTCTCTAATTATATTTCTCATAATTGCTTTTAGCTAATATTTCAGATCAAATGTGTAGTGTGATTCAGCCTGTCTCTTGCACTCACCTTCCATTTTTCCTTCCAACATCAATCAATTTTCACTCACCCCCAACTTCCTCATCCCTCCTCCCCCATCTGCTTTTTCTCCCTTTTTTCCTCCACCCCGTTTCTATCTTCCCCAGCCCCTAGTCACCTCCTTCCTTTCCTGCTCCCCTCTCTTTCTTCCTCTCTGCCTGGTATTGATTAGAAGGCGAACCTCTAATCTGCTTAAGGTCATTAGGAACACTTAATTAAAACCTAGTTAGAATGCCTTTGTTCAACCAAAGCAAATTGCAGCTGTTCAAACGTGATTAGTATGATAACAAAACTTGTTAGTGTGGCAAAAAAATTTGTGTGAATTTCATTTTTTTTCTTTTTCCTATGAATCTTTACATAATGTGCCGGGTGCAATTGCAATTCCATCTCTGCCCTCCTTGGAGTTTGCATGTTCTTCCCGTGCCTGCGTGGGTTTTCTCCGGGTACTCCGGTTTCCTCCCACATTCCAAAAACATGCATGGCAGGCTGATTGAAGACTCTAAAGCAGGGGTGCCCAACCAGTCGACCGTGGTCGACCGCGGACTGATCCCAAGGCGACCGCGAAGTGTAAAGGAAAAAAAAGTGTTTTTTTTTCTTCATGACATGACAGGAAGTCAGTGTTGCCAATTTAGCAACGTTGACACTATATTTAGTGAGTATTCAGACCCTCTAGAGCGACTCTTTTTTCAAAAAGTGACTATTATAAGTTATTCCGTGCCAGAACCAGCAGGCTCAAAAACAGTTTCTTCCACCGGGCGGTCAGGAGACTCAACTCCCTCCCTGCTCTCCCCACCCTCTGCCTCTGCCCAACCCCTGCCTCCTGTCACAGACTATGACCCTCCCCTCATTATCCATTATCCATCATCTGCATACTGCGAATTGCGTATTGCACAACGCACTACCTCACTTTACTTGTCCATATTGTCCATATCCATATTGTCTATATTGTCTATATTGTTTATACCGCTCAGATTGTACATTATGTCCTTTATACAGTGTAGCTGCTATCTTCTCAGCTGTGTGTTTAATGCACAGCATGTTTGCATGCATATTGCACGGAGGAGTGAGAGAAAGAAATTTCATCTATGCTGCATGTCACATGTAAGCATATTTGACAATAAAGATGACCTTGACCTTGACCTTGACCTTATTGGAGACTTTTGGAGTCTGTGTGGTGAAAGCACATAGTTCTCAATGAGCAGCGCCGGGTGCTGTTGTGGCCCCTCCCCCAAATGAAGCCACTGCTGGCTGATGGCGCCAGGTTTACAATCTGGGCTGGATGTGCAGTAAATGTAAAACTTTTCTCTTTAGAGTCTCAAGTGTCCCTAGGTGTGAGTGTCACCACGGATGGTTGTTCGTCTCTGTGTTCCCTGCTATTGACTGGCAACCGGTTCGGGGTGTCCCCCGCCTACTGCCCGAAGACAGCTGGGATAGGCTCCAGCACTCCCTGCAACCCTTGTGAGGATGAAGCGGACATCCGAGAGAGGCTCAGAGTTGACCCATTTCTCTGCCACGTCGAGAGGAGCCAGATGAGGTGGCTCGGGCATCTGATTAGGATGCCTCCCGGACGCCTCTCTGGTGAGTTGTCCCGGGCATGTTCCACCGGCAGGAGGCCCCGGGGACGACCCAGGACACTCTGGAGAGACTGTTTCTCCCATCTGGGCTGGAAGAAGTGGCTGGGGAGAAGGAAGCCTCGGCTTCCCTCCTAAAGCTACCGACCCCGGATAAGCGATAGAAAATGGACGGATTAACAAGGTAGGTTCAGGCCAACATTCACATGAAACACTCCTCCAACATTTCTCGGAAATCACAATGTCTCATCACTGATGAGGTATGTTTTGAACTGGCCCTTGAACTGGCTACTCATGTTGCACTTGGTAACACCTGGTGCTACCTTGAATAATGATATAGATCAGCAGCTGATGTAAATCATCATTCAAACCAACCCTGTTTTGTCACTCACTCTGCAGTGGTCAAATGACTACTCGGAAGTACACGTGACGTCACGGTGAAAGGAAAAGGTCCATAGTTTTAATCTGTGACATAACTCATGGTCGGTTCCGGTGGCTAGTAATAATCTCCGTTGCTACGTAACGGCGTCCACTCCAACGTGAGAGCCACTTAAGTGACAGCTTCAACCCACACAGGTGGCGGTGTACCGTCAGAACATGACTGAATATATTAAACGTGCGGCTGTTGTTCGTTTAGAGTTGTCTTCTTCCAACCGCTACAGTTACTCGTGTCGGAGTAGTGCAAAGTGACGTCTTGGTTACTTTGAAATGAGCGCGGCTTGTTGCGCCACTGACCAGATGGCGGCTGGCTGCTGCTAATCTACTTTGGAGCGTGTTGTGAATGAGATTGCTCCGTAAGAGACGACGAGGAGGAGGAGGAGGAGGAGGCGAACCCAGATAACTTCGACATTGTCTTGCGGGATTTATTTTTCCTTCATAAAACCAGAAGCTCAGCCAAAGGAACGATATATTGCGAGTCGAATAAAGGACTATTGTTTCCCCTGTCTGATTGTGGGACAGGTGTTTATGACTGTACCTGGTGTTAGCTAAATTGCCCGAACTACGTCGAATCAACAAGTCGGATTTCTATGGTTTAAAAACAACTTGTGAACGAATTGTGCAGCGGGAGTCAACAGCAACAGGTGAGCCACGAACGGTACCCTGCTTTTGCTTATTTGTGACAAATTTGTGACCGCACACCGCAACAGATAGCGACCGTTATTAGATACACTGTGTCCATCCTCTCTAAGGCACATTATTGTGAGCGGGTCCAAATAATTCAACACTTGAGCCTGACTGCTCCGCTGGCCTCCCTTTGTGTGTGTGTGCGTGTGTCAAAATGTGAAATTGAAGCTGATAAGCATTGCAATGAAGAGAGATTTTGACATAAGCCCCAATTTCCAGCAAACCAATGCGAAAAAAAGCCGCTGAGTTGTATCAGAACCTGGAGGCCAGATGCCAGGAGGAAACAGGGCATGTTTAATTCAATGGGGAATGAAGAAAAGGGGGGGAAAGTGATGTAGCGGTATCAGTTGAGCCGTGCCTCCATCAAGCTGTACATGATAGTGTTGGCTTTGGCCAGGGAATAGCCTGCATGGCATTTCACTTGCCTCAGATTTGTCTCATTTTGGATTTTGGTCTGACCATATCTCTCTGCCGCTCTCTCTCCTTCCACAGGTTGTGAAATCCTAGCTATCATGCGAAGGCTTTGGTTGTGGTCGCTGTGTGCGGGGGACACAGGCAGTGTAACCGAAACCTAAGCTTTGCACCTTCACCCTTAGGGGCATTGGTAAAAAAAAGTGTGTAACTCGGCCACCATGACACCATGCCAGTCATCACTTATTCAAGAACTGTTGGAAGGCTTCCAAGGCATCTCCAAATTCTGGAACATCCCACTGGCCTCAGGAATGTTCCATAAAGTCACATCTCCCATTTTAGAACCTCAGATTCAACCATCTTTTGGGGTCACAGGAGGCCACAAACATGACAGAACAGCAAAGAGCGGAATGCTTCAAATGAAGAAAACATGGAGCACGACAATGAATAAGAGACTGGGAAGACACGATCAATTATGGATCGACTGCAACTGCGAAGTTGGAAAAGTTGAGGAAGAAGCTGCTAGGATTTCATTAATTGGAGTAGCGAGAGAAAATGAACTCCAACAGGACAAAAACAAGAGCAGGAATCGTGAATATCCTGTGAAAAACAAGACAGAAGAACATGTTAAGAGTGACTATAAATTCATGTTGGTGATAAGGTGGCAACCTATTTTCTTCTGTATATGGGGCCTCTTCATCGGTCTGTGTCCAAAACCTGCTTCATCACAGGTAAGAAAACTTTCAAGCTTGTTTGTCAATCATGTCATTCTAATACACAAAATAAACATACAGGATCCCTATGTTGTATTACAATAAACACATGTGGGTGGACATCAATGCCCTTAACTTGGCTAAATGTGACTGTGTTTAATGGTAGTTCAACACTGAGCCATTTCACAGCCAGAGGCAGATTATTTAAGACTCTGATTTGCATTTACCTATTTTACCTATACTGGCTGCTAACTAATTGCAAGGCACATCTAAACAACCAGTGACCCCTATTTTCACACATACGGACAATTTTGAGTCTTCAATTAACCTAACATGCATGATTTTGGAATGTGAGAGCAACCATAGTACCTGGATAAAATCTTTGTAAGCATGAAATCCACAGAAGGGCCTAAGCCAACATTTAAACCCGACTGAAAGCTGTCAAATTGGAAACGTATGACATCAGTATCAAAACGTAGAAATGGAAGGTCGGAATTTTCTACTGGTGAACGTGTGGAAAATCAATATACCGTAATGCCACACAGCAATGGTGACTTCTTCTGGCAATAGAAAATAGCCATTACTAGGGGACATAAGGTATTTGTATTTCCTGGTTATTCCTTTTTTTTTCGGTACCAGTTGCAGTTTTAAAACTTTGAGTATTCTATGAAGTTCATATTCAGTAATGTCATTGATGTTCAACAAAACATCCTGTTTTTCACAAATATCATAATTTGCGTTGAAATGTCTTTTCCTGAAAGCAGCACTTGGTACAGCTGTTGTATAATTTCTAGTTTTCATGTTCTTCTCCAACACATTTTCAGTGCATGTGAGCAATGGTTTGGATGAGTTGTATGTACATTAGTTAACGCGCAGGCCGTTAAATTGTGTGGTGCTCAACGAGATTGTCATTATTGTATCCGAGAGTGTCGGGTTACTGCTGATAAGAATAAGTACATGAGGTCCAGATGAAATGGGAACGGTCACACTTGTTCAATCCTTTGTCGTTATTACAGGGACATTTCCCGCCAATGGAGAACATTGCTGCCTTCAAACCCGTGTCCACTTCTCCAGCTCGTTCGAGCTGTGGGGTTCCGGATCGGAGCTTCTACTGCCAGACTGCTTCCTCACAGGCTGAGCTTCTGATGTGTCATCAGGCCTCTTGCGACCAAGAGTGTCCCTTTAGGTCCTCCACGCCACCTTATGCACCACTGCTACTGCCTGCATACAGGTAATCAGATGTTTAAGGTGGTACCGCTAAGTGTTATTTTATGCTTCATAGTGCGCCACATATTTTCAATGGAAGACGGGTCTGGACTGCAGGCAGGCTAGTCTAGTACGAGGCCACGCTGTTGTAACACGTGCAGGATGTGGTTTGACATTGCCTTGCTGAAATAAGCAGTGGCATGAAAAAAACATTGCTTAGAAGGCAGCACGTTTCTTCTGAACCTGTATTCAGCATTAATGTTACCTTAACAGATATGAAAGTTACCAATGCTATTGGCACAAACAAAGCCTCATATCATCACAGATGCTGGTTTTGAACTTTGTGTCCATAACAGTTTGGGTGGTTCGTTTCCTCTTTGGCCTGGAGGACAAGACCTCCACAATTTTCAAAAACATTTCAAAATGGGGACTCATCAGACCACAGAGCACTTTTCCACATTGCTTTAGTCCATTTTAGATGAGCTCGGGCCCAGAAAAGCCAGCTGAGTTTCTGGGTGTTGTAGATAAACGGCTTTTGCATTGCAGAGTAGAATCTTGGTTTTCAGCCTTGCCACTTAGATGCAGTGATTTCTCCAGATTCTCTGAACTATTTGACGATATTGTGGAACATAGATGATGAAATCCCTAAATTTCTTGCAATTGTAGCTCAAGGAACAGTCCTTAAACTGTTGGGCTATTTTAAACTGTTGGAATATTTTTTCCAAGCACTTATTCACCCCTTCTTTGCATGTGAATGACTGAGCAATTCAGGGAAGCTCCTTTTATAACCAAACAGGGCATCCACCAGTTCCCAGTGAGTCTAGATGTTCACCTGTGGGATATTCCAACCGAGTGTTTGATGAGCATTCCTTTTTGTCACCTGCCCCATCTTTTTTGGAACATGTAGCCATGAAAATAACAAAGTTTATCAGCATGAACATGAAATGTCTTGTCTTTGTGGTCTATTCAATAATATATACATTGAACATGATTTACAAATTATTGTATTCTGCTTTTATTTATGTTTAACACAATGTACCAACTTCAAGGGATTTATTAACTTTGTTCTTAACACAATATTCAACATCTTCCCCTCTCACCAGGGGTGCTTGCGTCACTGAAGACTCAAACGACACCCATCCTGTCCTCCATCAGACATCAGAGTTCAACAGTTTGACCACCTCTATGTCAAATGGAGATTCAGCTGTTTCCAGTAGTATTATGTTTCCTCAAGGCCAGCCGGCATGTCTGCTCTCTCCCCCTTCTCAGAAGCTGGGAGC
This sequence comes from Hippocampus abdominalis, assembly GCA_018466805.1. NCBI lineage: Eukaryota > Metazoa > Chordata > Actinopteri > Syngnathiformes > Syngnathidae > Hippocampus > Hippocampus abdominalis. The sequence continues at coordinate 16,783,379 of CM031696.1, forward strand.
TTCAGGATCCCTCACCCTGGCCTTATGGATTAAACCAAGCTCTCTTGGAGAGATGTGAGTCTGTTGTCTTTTTTTGTTTTGTCTTCTTGTGTGGTTTAAAATGTTAAAACCGTAAATCTGAATGAACTACAACATCAAAATTGAGAGAGGGAGGCAAACGGTAGGGTGTTGACCATATGAACTTGCAAGTATACATTTTCTGTATCCATTGTAACCCTGAGTTTCTGGTTAAAAAAAACACATTTTGATTGATTGCATTTGATAAAAATGCACTTGTCTGAAGCATGAGGATGTTTTAAAGTAAGACTTTGTGACGCAATAGCTGTGTCTGTTGGGGTCACCATGCAGACATTGTAGTCCGCGATTCATGATCAGGTCCTACTTGCGTTAAATGTTGTTGGTGCAAAGTTCAGATTGGTTTTCAATCATGCACACAAGAGTCACACGTATGCAGTAAAGGGCAACCTTACCTGCCCCCTTTTAATAGAGTAACACTGAAGGCTGATTGTTGAAGCTCTTGAACTTTTATATTGGAGCTTATCATAGGTGACTACACAGTCATGCACACTCAAATTTTCTAGTGGGGACGCCGATGCAGATATCTCATTCCAGATTCGTGCCGAGTCTTTGTTTGTGAACTTGTCTCCCTGGACATTCAGATGACAGACAAGTTGTATTGGCCTGCTGAACATGACACCTGTACCTGGCTTTCTCTCGCTTTCCCTCTCTCGCTTTCTGATGTTGTCTTCAGCCGACCGTCTTTTGTAGTCGACACAGCCATGGTCGCCATCAAAGAATCCAGATGAAAAGAGGTCTCTATCCTCACCTTCGTCCATCTCCTTTTTGTCTCTCGATCGCTGTGATTTCAAATCCTCCCACTCATCTGAATGGACAGAACCAGCCACCTGTTCTTACGAATTAGAGTTTTTACAATGCCTAAAAGAGATGATATGAAATATAGCATAAGAGGCTTCCAGACATCTTCTTTAGAAAACATGTATAGCTTATCTTTGTTGCTTTGAACTTCTTGCGCCCATCACTTTTGGAACAAGTGCTGAGGTTTCATGAAGTGTGACGTCATGCACGGAAATGCTTTCTGTGACTTGATGGTGTTTTGACAAATACATTATGACCTGTATAACATCATCTGCTGGCAGTTGCCAATGCGCTGACTTCTCAACTTCTGTATCAATCTGTCTTTTAGCAGGGATTAAAAAGGAGCAAAACATCCCTTTGACAAAGTAATTTTGACTTTATTTCCTGTGCCTCTTACGTAGACATGGACGTGCAGACGTTCGACCCAGATGCTCTTGTCTCATTCATCCATCTGTGATTTATATGGAGGGCGTCCCTGGGTTCATAAAAGCCAGGATTTCCCATAAAATGTCACTGATGGTGGTTAATATGACACGAGGAGGGTGTTCGCCCCTGCAAGTCCGCAACCCGCGTCGCGCCAGAAACCTAGCACTCGTGTAAAATATTAATATTGCATGTATAAATGTCAAAATGAGAGACTGCATCTAGTGGTGCCCAACTCAACTTGAGTTTTTAGATTCAACTCTTGATGCTGAGAAACCTCTTTAGCGATCCGCCTTTCTCCCGCTACTGAAATGTTCAACCCTGTGTTATTTCTGATTGATGATTGCATTTTTGTTTTTCCTTCTCAGGATGCTACTGGAGAAAAACTCCAGGGACCAGTTAGTCTTTTCAGTGACAGTGTCGGAACGGGTTGTCAAGCTGCAGTACACTCAGTCCAGAAGTTCAACTCCTCTGATCGTCAGCTTCAGAACAGAGGGACGACTTGTGATGGAAAAATGGACACACGTTGCTTTACAGGTAACAGAACATGCCCACACTCGCAGAGACATTCAGAAACTCATCCAAAGAGAATAATTTTTTTGTCCTTTTTAAAAAATGTTGACTTTCCATATCAGTTGATTTGTTTTGGTAAAAATACAGCAATTTTGTTCATATTTATTTCATGAATGTGGCGTTGTTTTGGAATGCAGTAAATTTAACGTATACGGCATTTTTAGTACAGTAAATGTGTGTGAATGGAGATATAATATCATTTGCAAAGTCACTAGCTTTATGAATACTGTATGTGCCACTGAGTTGAGTTTGGTTCTTGAATTACGAGTTGAACTAATTCTTATCAACTACCAGGCTGTGCCCGTTTTTTTTTTAATGGTGAATCGCGGTCTTGGTCCGACCAAGTCAAGGCTTCAAGAGGACCAGTTGTCTTGCTGTTATATAAAGAATGTACCTTGCCACGCCATTATATATTTTTCCCCCCCTCATATCAGCCACTATCACACGCTCTGTACTCGAGTATATTCAGTACTCTTGTAGCACTAGTTTGGGGTAATACTTTAAAAATGCTGAAAGTTCATGTTATGATGCTATATTGGAACCTGAAAGCTGAAGTGTGAAATATTGTATCAAGGCTAGCAGCAAATTTTCTGTGGCTTTCTTAGAATTTAGCTCGTACAAATCCAACTATGGATGTTGGCTAACCAAGAGATAAACTGATTATTTTGATTGTGACAAATTGACTTGAATTGTAAAATAGAGTGCACTTCTTGGCTGCAACCAGGAGAGGCGCTGTGGAAAAAACCTCACACAATCCTGTCCAACTTTTTTTTTTTTGCTCGGAAAGAGGTCAAGCAATACAGTAATAATACAATATTATATATATTATATAAATACAATAATACAGGAGTTGACTAAAACATAACGATGAGGATTTCTTTAAATACGGTCAAGAGGATGCAATGATTAGAAATATCAAAGGCATCTTTTTCCAAGAACAAATACAGTCTTTATTTAGCGACAAGCCTTCTCAAATGGCACCTGTGAAGAGCTGAGCATTTTGAGGCTGTAAATGACTCACAGTGTGTTAGTGCTTGGTTGAAGAGTATCGTTTTACAAATTGCTCTGCTGAACAATCCCCCTCTTTCAGCATCTCTGAATAAGATCAATGCTGCTGAGGGAGAAATCATGTTCTGATACTTGTTACTTTTGGGTTTTTTTTTTTTTTAAATTTATGGACATTTTGTAAGTATAAACATAAAGTTTGGTCAAGATAAAAGGTGAGATTACGGTTTAACCATTTTCAGGCAGATTCTTTCCTTTTGGACATAAGAATATTGCCCGTGTTTATTTTTGTGCATGAAGGCCACCAGGTTGCTGTGTGTCTTCAGTGTCTGCGCATGTGTAATGAACATATCTATGGGCTTGTGATAATAAAAACCTTGTAGCCAATTTGCAGTGAGCATGTTATGTCTTGGAGGTGTTTAGAAATGGTGCGCGTGTATTCCTGTGAATCAGGCTGCCTTTTGTTTAATGGTGTGCTGATGTGATCGGCTTTGACCATTCCGGGTAGTTACATAATCATTCTTGACATTCAAACACAATTTGTATACTGACATTCTCATGCCTGGGCACACACACACACACACACACACACACACACACACACATCCCCTCTTCTACAAGCTCGCACAGCAATTTGCAGTTCAGTGATAATTTGTAGCTGTGTGTCAGCCGCGATACAGATATTTCCCTTATGAAGGAGATGGGTAATTTAGAAACATTCCCATACACGCGCACACACACTAGTCATCTGTCGGTTTTGAAAAGATCAAAACAGCAAAAAAGACAGTCTAAAGGATTACGGGGTTCCAAGTGCCGGGAGCGATACGCACACACGCACACACACACACAATCATGTGTGCGCACACAGGGCCAGGAGCAAGGTGCTGTAGGGAGGCTGCTGTTCCCAAGGTAGTTGTCTCATCTGATTATGATAACAATGTACAGAGGAGCGAAGGAAAAGGTAGCCAGGAGGGGACTGAGAGAGAAAGGGGTGGGGGTTGTAGGAAGAGTAGTCTAGTGATAGTTCACTTCAAAGACTCTAATCTGTGACTCATTTGAACATCGTAGCAGGATTTTGCAAAGGTAGAGGCACATGTACGTACATTGAAGTTATTGAATGCCTCATGGTACCATATACCATGCAGTGCTTGGAGCAGCCATTAGAAGGCATATATTGGAAGCCACTATGTTGTTGGACACTGATTTAAGACTCGTTTTCCCATCGGTAGAATGGAATTAAAGAGAATGTGAGGCACTTTATTGCATGGTGGCATTCGTCTAATCTTTTCACGTTCTGCTTCTTTCACCACCTCATGTTCAAATTAGTGTGGCCAAAAGTGTCATTTGATGCTCGTTCAACTGATGTCCGTCACACGAGAGTATGTGTCATATACTGCTGATGTCGTCATGCTTTTCATGGCGCTCTGAACTCCTGAGGTTTTGAGCAGTTTTTAACCAACATTTTTGCTTGAAGTTTGACCTCAGAACACCTGACAGCAGTTCTGTTTTGCTACGCATCTGTGCCTTGAGGACTGCCTGGTACCTCACACAGGTAGCATGTCGGAAATAGCAACAGTGCTATTGTGGCGATCTCAGAGTATTCAGCCATAACTTGAATCCAGAACATCGTCAGAGTTGTTGTCTCGAACGTACTTTTAAGGCTGCCGTCATTTGCGATCTCCAGCAGTTTATTTGACTCATTTAGCACGCTCCGGTGTTCTGTTTTTTAGCGTAATCAGTCACGCGGCGGAGAAGCGTGGTTTGACGTGCGTCAAGAGTGACACAGACGGATGTCACGGAGAATCGGGTAATTTTTCAAAATAAAATATCTTTTGTATTCCAAAATAAATACAACTGAATTAATGTAAATTATTATTGTGCGGACCGGTATCGGTCCGCGGACCGGCGGTTGGGGACCCCTGCTCTAAATCGTCCCCAGATGTGATTGTGAGTCTGAATGGCTGTTTGTCTATGTGTGCCCTGTGATTGGCTGGCAACCAGTTCAGTCTGCCTACTGCCAAAAGACGGCTGGGATAGGCTCCGGCATGCCCGTGACCCTTGTGACGATAAAGCGAGAATCAACTGTACTGCCACAAATTTAAGGTAATGTCTGCATTTCTAGTTTACCATTCTCTTGGAGAAGCAGTGGTTTGTTGACAAGGATAGAGGTCTGTTTCGTGGGCATGACTGACCAGACTGTGCTCTGTGCCACAAAGAACCCTTAATGTGTCCATCCTCCCTTTCGCGTTTTTAATTTTTTTTTTCTTCTCAGAATGCCCCCTCATTGCTTGCTGCATTGAAAGGGTAAAAAAGTCTTCTAGACTAATGGTCTTTATTAAAAGGTTGGCATGTCACCTTATATATGCCCTCGATCTTTTTTTTTTCCCCCTCTCTGCTTCTCTCCCTTTCTCTTTCCGAGCCTCATCTATCTCTTCAAAGACCCCCACCCCACCGCCGACCGCCCCTTCATTGTCTCTTCACCTCCAGCCTCTACGTCCTTCCCCCTCTCCCTCTCATTTTCTTTACACTCACACCCTGTTCCTCTCTCTCCCCATCTCCCTGGGGACAATTTTCTTTTCTTAAATAAACTGTCATAGCTAGTGTTAAAATATGGGCCTTACACGGGGCGAGCGCGACGAGGCAAAGGCACGGGGCCCTGGGCTGGTATAAAACATGGCTAATATGCTGTGAGAGGTAATTGTATCTTTTAGCACTGAGATGAGTAGAACAAATGTGTCTCTCTCTCGCTTTCTTTCCCTCTTTTTATTTCTTTTGCTCCTCACCTCCGCTTCCTATCTCTGGCCTCGCACGCTGCACACAGCATAATACAATATAGTGAATATTGGCAGTACATCAGACCTGCTAACATTTCATAGTTGGGTGGTGAGAGGGGTGGGGGGCTTGGAGAGTGAAAAACAAGAAGAGGAAGGACAATAGCGGGAGAGAGAGCGTGCGGAAAGAAGAGCAAGAAAGGTGACAATGTGCCTGGAGATTCCAAAGTGAAGACGATCCAATTGTTATAATCACATTGGACATTTAATTGCGCCCCAAGCTTCCTCAAGCTTCAGTTTATTATGATTATTTCCATTGTAAAGATCATTCAGTGTTGTGATGAAATTACACTGTGGCCTTCAGGGCTTCTGTTTATCTGGTCATTTTTGAGGACACGTGCAAAGATAGGTGAAAGAGCAGAACCGGGTTCCAATTTGGGCATAGTGTATGATTTAAACACCGAGCTGGTTTTTAAACATTTAGGGCCCCATTTTCCAGCCCAGCACAAGTCCAGCATAAATTGCAATCAAACTGTTTGCATGGTGACTCTTCCTTTCTTTTTGTATTTTCATTGACCACTGCTGGCTGAAAGGGACCTTTGCATCGTTGTGTCCGTGAAGACAACCTACATGCTTTCTTGCCAATGAAAGCAGATCTACTAATCATTCCCTTTAAATTCATCGCAAGAGAGACACGTACATAGTCTTTGTCAAACGGTGTAGCCTCAATGATCAACAGGTATCCATCTTTCATTGAATGCGCTCCAAAAAGTCTCTCGGTATGTGTTTGTTGTTCAGCTTTGCTTTTGTCAGCACTTAAATCTTTCTTTTTATTAGACCTTTCATTCCAACATCCCTGATTCATTCCTCCCCGTCCCCTCTTTTATCTCACTCGCTTGCTCCTTATTGACAGCTTCCCTGGCTGTGTTAGTATTTGTCTTATCAGTGAGTGACTTGTCACTCATTCAGTCACTGGGTAGTACATTCTTGGCGCGGTTGAAGGGATAGTGAAGAATGTTTGAGGCAGGATGTTGGGAAGGGGAGATTTGATGTTTGACACGAAGAGAAACAACATGCAGTTGTGTGAAAAGAAAACAAAAGTGTCATGTCAAGGGGTACAATTAACCCGTGTGCTTGTGCGTTTCATATGTCTGATTTGGGACCCGGCCTACTGTTCACCAACAAAAGGATTTCTCAAATTTGGGAATTCCTTTTCACACAGGTTGGTGGTTTGCTCTATTAAAGTGTTTGCCCCATGTCTGTTGGCTACGCAGCAAACCTGGCCTGTTTTGTATGTAGTGTTCTCCTTCGCCTCTTATAGCCGGAGCTCACCGCTATCAAGTGAGCTTAGAGGAAACACCGTGGTTCTCTCTCTACTGAGCCACGGCTTGGCAGAAGTGTGAAAATGGTGAAGAGCTTGAGTCAAACTGCTCCTCTACAGATCACTAAAAGCTTTCCACTCATGGTTGGCCTTCGCTCGCTTTTACAGAGGCTTAGGTGCTTACCAGGGGATGTGTTTTGTTTATTTATTTATTTATTTAAAAACCTCAGGATGAGTTAGGCCGCCTTTGAACAATGCATTCTTTAGGAACAAAATTGACGTAAATAATCAATAATATAGCAAAAAAAGTACAGTCAAACCTCTGTTTTCAAACGTCTCTGTTCTGGACCAAATCGGTTTTTGACCAAAAATTGCGAGTTTTTTTTATGCCTCGGATTACGACCGAAAATCGGTTCTTGACCAAACTGAGCGCACTTGAATGCGACACTTGACTCCTCTCGCCGTCCTTACACGAGGAAGTGACGCTTCCTCGGATAGACGGGGGAGTGACGCTTCCTCATGTAGCGTTCCATTGTGAGCAGACGTGTTCAATAAAGATTTTATTTTTAAAAACGAGCGTGGTTTCGGTTTTTGAACAAATCTGTTTTCGAACAGCCTTCTGGAACGGATTATGGTAAAAAACCGAGGTATGACTGTATTGTCTTTTTCTATTGAAATATTTCTATATGCGACAGAAAATCTTGAGAACACACACACACACACACACACAGCCAAGCTCAAAATGTGCATCATGTTTAACTGATGACTTGAGAGCTTCCTACACCATTAAGTCCACCTCTGGTAAATTCAGTGAATTTGACATTATTTGGAAAGGTACAGACCTGTCTCTATAGGGTCCCACAGGTGTTTGCATGTCAGAACATAAACCAAGCATCTAGTCAAAACGAATTGTCTGTAGACCTCTGAGACAGGATTGTGTCGAGGCACAAATCTAGCAAAGGGTAAAGAAACATTTATGCCGCTTTTAAGTTTCCATTGAGTACAGTAGTCGTTTTTATCCATGAATGGAAAAGGGCCCGTTTGGCATCAGCCCAAACTGAGAGTGGTTATCACCACTTAAAAAAGTAAAGTAAAAAAAAAAAAAAAAGACAACTTCTGACATTCTGAGAGAGTTCTAAAATTATTAGGGTAGAAAGGTAAAGGAAAGCAATGCAGCAAAAACAGATGAATTGAGGAAAGTGAAAACTGTCTATGAGAGCGAACAAAGAGGACTTGGCTGTATTTCAGAAGGCCGCGTGGCGGCTAAGGAGGATGAAGCGCTTCACTATTCATTTACATCAGCTCTGACAACCGCCTCACATCTCCCCAAGAGCCACACTGCTCAGGCTTAAAGATTCTTAAAGTGGGCCCTTCTTCTGGTTCCCTCTCTGACTTTCCCTCTCCTCTCCTCTCCTCTCCTCCCTCCGCCCCTTCCTTCTTTTACTCCCATTCTCTCCTGAGCTCTCATGTGCTTGCCAGTCTTCAATCAGCCATCATGAAAGTGTCTGTCTGTGCGTCTTAACCATCCTCTGAGAGGCAGACACTTGTCTGGGACTGCCTTCATCCCCTAAAGGCGTTTTTTTTTTTAACTTGGACTTATTTCCCTCCTCACACCTTTTCAACTTCCTTAAAGAGCTCTGCCTCTCTTTTCCTGCGCGACAGTTCAGGAAAGGAGAGCCACTGATTGCTGGCAGAAGTTGTGGACAGAGACAGATAACACTTTATTAAAATCCTTTAAAATGTTTCTCAATAAAACAAATAGAACACGTCGTCACATGATACAATGGACAAAGCAAGGAAGTCCAGACCAAATAAAAAATGGAAAAGGAGGAGGAGGAGGAGGAGGGATGGGGTCTTAAGAATCACGATTATCAGTATCCACACAGTGTTTCCCAAAAAAACGGATTTGGAGATCGGGCAAAGGGAAAGAGCACGACAGCACACATTAAAGTTTTCTTATGGAGGTGTCTTTCTTTTTTTTTTTTCTTCCCCCCCTCGTGGGTTTGATGTGAAAGAGAGCTGCCGCTGCTTTGACGATGTTGTTGGTTGCGCCGTTTTCCATATTCATGCTGCAGATTGAGCGAGAACAGCGGCAAGAGCGCCGAGATTTTTGGTCAAACAGAAAGCTCATTTGCGCTGAAGCAGTTTAGCCCCAGGCTTTCCCTGCTGCTACTGGGGAAATGAGTTGGAAGATTAGTCGTATGTATAATTCACACACACACACACACACACACACACGCAAAAAATGTGTGTACAATTTTCAAGATTGATGCATTTATGTCTACTGCTTTTTTTTTTTTTAAACGCAATGTTACTTTTTAAAATCCAAACTCTGCATGAGTTAGAGATTTGTCTTAGAATTCAACATTTGCCACCAAATATTTGTCAGCATTGCAAATGGCCAACAGTGGTATATTAGCAGTGTACATTCAAAAACACACACACACACACACACACACACATAGTTCACACAATAACGCATACTGTAAAAAAAATAAAGGCTTTGTGTAGTCAGTGTTGCTGCATGTGACACCGCCGTGTGATGTGCTCCCCATCTTTGGGAGATCCAGAAAGACCAAACTCAAGATAATTTTCATCTTTTCTCTTCGAGCTGTTTTGGGTAATGCATCACATGATGCAGTTGGATGCATGTTGTTTGTATTCATTGTGCTCGAAAGAACCTAAAAGAAGGTTCACACAAGCTTGTTTTTTTTTTTTTTTTTGGATGCTGTCGCTGCACAAACGTACGATTTCGAAGACATTCTTGGTGGACAACTTAGATTTGTCACTCTCACGGACTTTCAGGTGCATGACAGACATGTCAGTCTGTTCCTGAATGGGTTGGAGGAGGATGGAACACCTTTTGAGACCCACTCACTGCCCGCCAGATTGTCTGACAGCAATGAGGACAGCACCATGAGGGTGGGACTCAGCTCCAAAGGTAAAGATGACTCAAATATATAACTCTTAATAACGCTCACAAGTTAATTACCTAACCAATTAAAACTTGAAGCCTTTTGTTAGTCATTCTGTTACGACCAAGGCTTGTTCCAAAAGTGTGTCGAAAGTTCAGAATTCAAAAGAAACCTAAGAAATCAACACATCTGCATTCTTAGAATGGAACATTCATTGACTGTTTTTTTTTTTCTGTAGGTGGTTAAAAAAAAAAAACACACCCCTTAGTTTATTTGTTGTTACTTTTATTTGTAAACCTGTCCTGTTCAGCTGAATGGAACAGTTTTGCTGTGCAACTGCGAGTTTGAAATACTCCCACTATGGCTATGGCGAACCGGGCTTGCATGCCTCTGAAAAATCCAATCAAGGAGATACCACCCATGCCCTGGCATCCACTGCACTCCCCCCGGCAGCATGACCAGCCACAAAGAGAAGGGAAGGGGGCACAGAACGGTCCGAGACTGATGCGTTTGAAGCGAGACGTCTTCCAAGACACTGTTATCCTTCAGCCGAGACCCCTTACCATCCCCACCTAGCTTCTCGAAATATGTACAAATATATGTATTGTTACGCATTTAAAAATTCTACAAATAATGGGGGCAATAGGTGAAAGGGCCAGAAATAAGAAGGGAGGCCAAGAAACCTGGCCTTATGTCTTGCCCATCCTGACGGAGTCCTCCCCCTACTTGTGGCTATATAATGCATTAAAACAGGATCATTACCTAGGGCAGAGAAGGGGAGCAGCCTCAGTCCGGCCTCCACATCATAATACCTCACAACAGAGCCTGAATGAGAAAGTCTGAATGTGCCAAATATGCAAAATGTACACATGTACATATGCTCTTAGTGTGTTCCTTAATATGATGTCAATGATGACGCTACCTTTTGGCCCCCCTTCCCTTTGAGCGACACATTTGTGATGGATCGGTGGCGCACGGGAACCGTGTCTGAGTCAATAGGAGAGACATTGAGAGAAAAATGATATCCGTTCATCTCCAGAGTGATAAACGAGTGTTTTTCTTCTCGTTTATCAGCCATTGATCCCTGGTTCACTGCGGGTAGCATCTGATAAGTTGAAGATCACATCAGAGGTTGTGATCAATAGAAGTGATTGGCTCTGCACACTGTGTGTGTGTGTGTGTGTGTGTGTGTGTGTGTGTGTGTGTGTGTGTGTGTGTGTGTGTTATGTGAGCATGTGCAGCTGATCGTCAAACCCCGGGGGCTGTGTCTGGAATTTTCATCAGAGAATTGATTGTGTGAATGCTGATCAGATGTATTGATTAACAACGATGTCTGTTGTTGGAAGAATTCTTTGTCTGATGAGGAACAAGAAACATGCGTTGAAACGATCACATGTAAAATTTATGTTCAAAGCCCCCCCCCAAAAAAAAAATTTATATTATATATATATAATATATATATTTTATATATATATATAAAAAATTAAAAACGATTCTGTTCATGCACACTTTCAGTTTAACAAAACAATAGTCAACACATACCAAACTCTCTCTCTTGATCTTTCTCTCCCCCCCCCCCCCCCCCTCTTCCCCCACTCTCCCAGGTAGTACTACACCTACATGGGAATTGGGAGGAATATGTCATCAGAAAACTATGTGACACCTATAAGGGAGTTTTTTTTTTTTTTTTCATACAATGTACACAGTACAATCCCGATTTGTATTTTATTCCCCCCCACAACCCAAATCCCAATTTGGCTTCTTTCATATGTGGCTATTAATCGGATATGTTTGTGATGCATCTGCAGTGTGAACGCTCACTTACACACTTCCAACCTATGTCATTAAAAGTTCAACATTTTCTCATTGCGGGCAGGGGAAAGAGTGCTCTGGAGACTACTGACATTGTCTTTGAATCTGCAAAGTTCTTTTGAGTTCTGATTTTAACATTTGTGTTTCATTTAATCCTGAATTATAAAGTGGACATTTGTGGTGATAGGAGTAATCCAGCCACGCAGGCACTTATTCACTTATTACATGATGTCATCTTTTGTAGTAGTCTCCATTCATACTTGTCATCAAGTTTGTCATAATGAACCAAGTATGAAATGAAAAGGGCAAGAGTACAATATGGTGCGAACCTCAAAACAAATGCATACAAATCACACAAAAAATGCGTGCATCGTTGCTGGTATCTGCTTTCAACAGTTCCAAACAAGATGAAATTTAAAAAAAAAAAAAAAGCCACTTAGCAATGCAGCGGAGGACTGAAACGCGGAGCCTGGAAGACAGAGACCTACACACAGAAGGGAGAATTAAGGCTTATACCTTGCATCATCCCAGTAACAATAGGCAGAGTGCTTTACAGAGGAAGCCCTAATCCCATTTCCACACGCGAGAAATCCTCAGCCAAAGCCTCAGGCTGCACCACCACACACTGTTCGAACACACTTCGATCACATAACACTCTCGCACGCTCATTCAGTTTTCCGACACACACACATATACTCACCTCGGCGCACACACTCACAGTTGGACAATGTGCCCGAGCCAAAACGCGGCAAAGCCTCCCTAGAACGCAAATACGTACACACGGAAGCCCGCACACATGCATAGGCTCACGTTTGGAGTTTGTTGGAATACACACAAACGCGGAAACTCAAACAAAGCTAGACATGGCAGGGCTTCTGTCAACGCTTAGCGACGATATCCTTTTTCTAACAGTTGTTGTCAAACTAGGCAACTTTGTTGCACACTAAAACACCCGGGCTCTCTTTGGACCAACATCATTGCCCGTTTGTGTTTTAGTCTTTCATGTTCAAGCCAGCATTGTCACGTTTGGAGGCTTGCGTGTTGAGATGTGTTCACTTGCGGGTTTGATGGCACCTCTTTTGTGGAGTCCTCACACAGCCTTTCTTCTCTGCATCAGTCAGCAGCACACCTCATCACAGTTTTTCATACCCGACTAATTCCTACCAGTTTCTCCTGGGTAAAAGCTGGTTTTAAGCTTTAGAGCCGCTTGTTTGAAGAGTTTGTCTGCTTTATGGAGCTTGTAATAGTCGGCTATCACACTTTTCTGAGGTTCCAAGCCCAAAGACAAAGGTCTGGACACAGTTCTGAAGGGGTTAAGCAATCAACTGGTGGTCAAGTGAAATCCCTTGGATTTTAATCCTACTGGCCATTTTGTACAATTCCATACTTTGCATGAGACCCAATTTCTGTTCCGGCATGACTTCAGCCTCAGTGCACAAATCAAGATCCATAAAGGCTTCACTATATGAAGGAGTGTCTGAAAAGAGTGATTTAGAAGTGACGAAAACAATTCCTTCAAACACACGATCGCAACGCAGCAGAGACCAGCTACAGTCTATGTCCAGTCTACTATTTTCACATGCTGTACTTCTCCACATTGAATGAGTTTCTGGCGAATGCCAAGTGCTTTAAAAGCCTCGCTGCTCTTTAGTGGCACCGAATGCAGGCTGGGGACTGATCTTTGTCAGCCTCGGATCATGAACCAAGCTTATATGAGCAGCTGTATGGGCACTTTCACTTCGCTGTTATCAAGAAACCGATAAATAATCTACTAAACACTGTGAAATCCTCTCACTCTGTGTCTTGAGGACAAACCCATTAACACCTAACCGGTGTTCTTTTCATCTCTCCAGGGTCCAATCAGTTCATCGGGCGGATGCGGGACTTTAGATTTTATCCCGCCACTTTGACCAACAGGTGAGATGAATGCACACGTGTCAATGAACGGTTTTGTGAATGAATCAATGGCGGCGGCCTGATGCTGGAAAGGAAAGATACGGATTAGTTTTGAATGATGAAGAGGAAAGAAAGGAGGTCTAATCCTTGTGTTTTAAAATCCATACTGCTTCCAGATTGGATTTTGCTTTGAAATTCAATACAAGACAATTGGTGTTTCTTTTGACAGCGATGCAGACAGTAAGAACATAAACAAAGCAAAATGTGCCTATTTTATCCTTTGTGTTCTGTCAAAAAAACAAACAAAAAACAATTAACAAGTATTTAACAATTTCATTTGAAATATCTAGACCGAAATTTTACTGCCGCAAGGAAGAAAATAAATGTTAATTAATCACTTTAATCATGCAATTAATCTTGTTTATTGTTTCTATGCTATGTTCAATTCTACTTTTCTTTTTAATTCAACAGGGAAATAATGGAGATTTTGTCAGGTGACCTGCCACGGCTCCATTCGCAATCTGAGTGTCGCTGCCCTCCCACTCATCCCAGAGTGCACCCCTTAGTGGAAAGGTACGCTACAAGTTTGCTGCATCATGACCTATCCATCCATCAATCCATCTTATATTTCTTAGATTGTTAGATTGATCTTTTGAGCTGATCATTTAGCATCCTAAATGTTTTTTCAGTCTGTTTTAATTTCCTCTGACGTCAATGTTTCTCAGATATTGTATCCCCAATGCTGTTGAGGACACCACCAACGACCGAGTCTTAAGGCTAAACCTCAATGCACATCCACTCGCTTATGTCAATGATCAGGACATGGGCACCGCGTGGCGTTCAAAACTCATGACCACACGGGAATTGGACAAAGGGTTGACTATTACCGTGGATCTGGTAAATGGACAGTATCAGGTAATTCAATATCAGTGCTTTCTTTATGTTCCCCCTCCTATATTCTTTCTTCACTTAACACGTCTTATCGAGGTTTCTTCTTCATTTGGAATACAATTTTGCCGGTACCATGTTTCTTTTATTCCACCTCTCCGGTTCAGGTATTCTACGTCTTACTTCAGTTTGGTGGCCCATTGCCTGAGTCACTTTTGATCCAAAGGCGAAGACTCCCCGATCAACAGAACAGCACCAACGGAGAGCAACCCTGGTTGGACTGGCAGTACGTGGCTAAAGACTGCAGCGTATTTAAGATGCAAAACAATGGGCCACTGCTAACTCCGGACTCAGTCAACTGTCTCCAGCTCCCCAGGTACAGTCACCCCTGACACATGCGTTTGAATACTCAGGGCCGAAACCACAAAGACTAAACTGTGGCCGCAGATGGTCCCTTTAATTGCTCATCACTTGCACCCGCAGTTTGCGTCGTCTTAACATCCTGTTCATAAAGGATATTGCGCAAATGGCATACGAGCGTAAACGCGCACACAGCTGACTGCAGTTGGCACCCATTTTCGCCCCTGATTGCACACATGGCAAAGGACTGCATAAATTCAGGCTTTGCACCAAGATGACTTTTTCCAGGCCCTCCTTTGATACCAAATATACCGTCCAACACACTCGTGCGCACACACACTGTGTCTCACAGGCTCCATTTTGGCAGATCTGCTGCTATCAAGGCCCGAGTTGGCACAAGATAGGATGGCTCGGGTTACCTACCTGCGTGAGATCACAGATGATGTCGTCATTGCTCATTTTTTGCTTGACTGACAGATGATATCACATACTACAGTGCCTGGCACACTCGCACTCGTGAGGTAATTTGGCATGAGAGCAGTTGTACCTCGCGTTGGCAACATCATAAAACGCTTTCTGACCTGAGCGCCTGATAATCATATCAATAAGGGAAAGCTTTGCTTGATCCCGGAAGATTTGCATTTCTCATCTTGTGAGATGTATTTAATCCTGCCCGAGACTTTGTGCCCTGTGAGTTCAGACGAGTGTTTGTAAAGATGAATGCCGACGTGTTGTTTGAAGTGTTTTCTGATCATCATGACGTAAAGTGCTCCAGGGGATCCTTTTTGCATCTTGTCTCATATAAAGGTAAAAATGTCTTGTTTTATAGATAGCAGATGAAGAGTTCACCTAGAGCAAGTATCTCAACAGTATGAAGTTTAGCATTTGTACTTGTTGTTCACAGCATTCGGCGTTTTGGCAGTTTTTTATGGTGGTTATTTTATTTTTATTTTTTTTGAATATATTCCAGTGAGAAGCACTACTCCGGCGGTAACATCACAGTCAGCCTACTGAGCCCAGAGCCAAACATGAGGCCAGGCTCTAATGATTTCTACAACACCCCCGTCCTTCAGAAGATGGTGCGTGCCACTCAGGTGCGGATCCATCTTGGAGGACAGTACCACACCAGAGCAGCTGGCGTGGACCAACGACACAGACACTATGCCATCAAAGAAATCACAATCAGTGGCAGGTGGGTCACAAGTATGAAATTTAAATATTTGTGACACTTACTGAGCCTTGCCGCAAATAAGGAAAGAAATGCAAGAACTGCACTCCCCCCGCAAAAATGTTTAGAATTGCCTGTATAAATAGTTTAAAACATAAATTTATACCAAACTATGGTTGTCAAACACTTAATCTAATTTCAAACTTGTTATAAATGCTTTATAGATCATTTGAGTTTGATCCACATTCAGTGCACATGCATGTTGCCTATACAAGCCGTAACCATACCAATTATCAAGCAATAAAAAGACCCCCCCATTTGTTTACTTTTTTAGGTTTATCGTTTCAATAGCCACTCAGCATAGCAAAATACATAAATAACTAAATAATACACATATCTCTGAAACTTTTTGTACTCACAATCACAATCCCTGCTGAACTTTGATCTTATGAAGGTAGAACAGTCCTGATGTATCACTTCAACATACAACAATTAATACTTTCTGGAAATAAGTGAGTTTTTCAGTGAATCGCGGAAGTCGGCTACAACTGCAAAAACAAATGTGTGGGATTCACTGATGTGACATGGACCGGAAATGTTGTGGGTTTTATGTGGTTTAAATTTTGAGAGTATGATGTGAATGTGTCGAAATGAAAATGAAGGCTCTCCCTCATCATGAGTGCCAGACTGCTGGATCCTTTCCACTGTCGTACGTGAAGTACTTAAATAAACTTTATATCGTAATATTTTTCAACATTTTTACGAAGACATTTGGGGATTAGAAAGGAAGATCCATCCGATGTTGAGTTTAATGCGGGTTTTGAGAGTAATTTAAAATATATTTTTCTATTAGACTGGCAGCATCCCTTTTTATGACTGGTAATAAGAGAATTATACAGTCGGCAATCATTTCTTACTGTCCTTCCATTCCCACTTAGCTATTTTAATTAGTAGCTTGTTACTTTTGAATAAGTGGAATTTCATCTTTGAATCCTTTGCATTCCCTCCCATTCCATTTTCACCGAGCAAATGGTCATTACATGAGAGAGTGCAGATAAAAAAAAACACTATTAAACAACAACAAAAAATGTAAATGTGAGATATACATGCACAGAGAAAAAGTACAAGCGTGTGCAGCATGGTCACTAATGTAAAAGGTCAAAACAGTACATGCATTTCATGTGCCTGACATATGGATCCATATTCTGATTTCTTGGACGTAGTATTTTAAATGTTTTGTAAAGTGCGTTGTTACAGCTGCAGCCGTTGTGAAAACTTGATATAAAGATATATTGTAGTGTATTGTATTCCCTTTTGCGTAGCTTCATCTAGTGGATGCATACGCAGCCGCAGCCACTATTGTGGCTTCTATTCTATGCGTCTTATTATGCGGTGGGCCCTATAGATGAAAACAGTTCTAAAATAGGCCATCCATTGAAGGTGCGCCTTATACCCCAAAGCACCTGTATAGTGCGGAAAATACGGTAATTTGAAGTTTGATTTCTATGATGTGTGCTTTGGCTGTTTTTTGTAGTCATACTTTAAGCCTATTTTCACCATTTCATGGAGTGTAAGTTAAAGTTTGCCCTCCCGATGGGGAATGCCCAAAGACACCACCCTATTGGCCCCGCCCTCTGCACGCCCCTGATCTGCATTCTCAAGGCATTATTGTATACAAGCACGAGGCTGTAACTCTATTCGGAGTTAATTTAACAAATTTGGTGTTAAAAAAAACAAAGCAAACATCCTAAATGCTGTACATCTTGGTGGCAGTCAGTCGGCTACAACAAAAACAATGCAACTTTCTACAAACGCTTGTTAATAAAGAATGGAAAGCCCATTGTGCTAATATGCATTGCATTTCATTAATCTGGTCACTGGAGAACAGACAAATGGCACAGAGGGAGCAGGAGGTGAAAGGATACACAGAAGAACGAATGAAAGAAAGAACATCATGCGAATGTCTGAATGAATAATTAAATGGCTGTCTCGCGACGTGGCCGTGTGTGAAAGAGAGAGAGAAAGAGTGAGTGAGGGAGATGGTTGTCTGTTGCATGTTATGTTGCTCTGATCATTTTCTGCATGACATTTATAAATGTTGAATGGGAGCTTCCTAATGGCCCTTCTATCATTCCGTGAACGTACTGGTCAAAGCCTAAACTTTAAAGCAGGAAAAGCTCCTCATCCATTTTCGTGGTTCCGGCTGTAAGAATTGTTTTTGGTAGTGCAACGTTGTCGACGAGAGTACCTGCACACTACCTGTCTTACGTTTCTTGCACTTTCTGCTATGCAAACAGATGCGAGTGTCATGGCCACGCCGATCACTGCGATACCAGCGTCTCCCCCTACCGCTGCCTGTGTCTGCCTGAAAGCCACACCGAGGGAAACAATGTGAGTAGCAAATATTTTAACTCGAAAACAGAACAGTTTTGACACAGCACATGCAGTCTGTACGTCACAGTATATATCATACATAAGTAGAGCTCTTAAGTCTCTTTACGAGTCCCAGCATTTCAGAGATCTCCCATGATTTAACGTAATATTGGTAACTGATAACGCTTGTCAAAAACTCATGCCTTTTACGCATTCATACACCTCCAGTATGTACGTAGACGGGCCCCTTCAAAGCACAGACTAAACCACCAAGGTAGAGTCTCCTTATAATTTACCGTTTAACAACAGAGAAAGCATGCACACACATATACGCACAGTAGTATGGAATATAAATGTACAGTCAATCTCAGAAAACACCGTTCGGCTATCACATTATATGTTGCTTGTATGACTTAGTTTCGTGAATCGTTGTGCATATATTGAGAACTGCTGTTAGTACTAAATGGTATGATTTTTCACATCAGGGAAAAGTTCCTTCAAAATTATTTTTGAAAAGAATTGTTGGCATCAATTGACTTTTCAAGTTTCAATAAAAGGGCTTATTTTGCCTGCCTTGCATCACTTTAGGTCAAAAAGGTAAGAGGCCTACGTGCGATGCCGGACTCATTCAAATGAGAAATATCAATGTCCACGTCTTCTTTTGGTTGAACTGTGCATAGTGACATTTCAATTCCCTACTAAAAGTCGATATTTCGTCCACTCTGCAATAAATTGTCTCCTATGTGTGTCATAAAGGTTCCAGGACTGATTTCGCAAAAGATATAATGTATTTCAAATCCAAATGACAAGTTTTCTGCTTCACATTAACTCATTCAGTCCCAGCCAATTCTAGACCAAGTCTGAAAAGACGTGTAAAAACGTCTTTGGGAGTGAATGAGTTAATCTCTCGGGAGTTGAACATGCTTCCTGGCCCTCTCTGCCGAGTCTTGATGCATTCTTCCACACCTCTGCCATCTTGATATCGTCTATGTTCTAAAAAAAACGGACCCCCTTGATGACACCCATAAACTCGGGAAAGAGGAGAAAAAAAATCACATAGAAGCTAGCTCAGTGAGGGGAGATGAAGACCCAACATGCTGATTTTCTTTTTCTTTTTTTTTCTTGGTCCGAAACGTTCATATGCTCAGTATGAGTAAGCTGTCATGGTGAAGTAGCTACAAGTGGTCCACCCACAAGTTTCATCTCGTCTTGCCAACCGAACAAAGCAAACACCGCAGGATCTCCTCATTGACCTGCTGGCTGATCGTCTGGCCCTTATGCCCGGAACTCACAATGGATGACGCTTGTCACATTGAAGCGCGCCATCAACATGACTTTGGACTTCGGCTCTCTTGCTATCTTCAGCCTTGGCAACATTTGACGCTTCCACTGATGGTCTTGGCATTTGTTCTCTGGGTCGCACTCCAAGATCCATGTATCACCACCTGTGATGACTTTCTGGCAAGTCTGCTCTCTTTGGTCGCAGCATCAGTGACTCTGCTCACTTGATGAACTGAACTTGATGACCTAAAACACAAAATATGTACCGATGTGTAAAAAACATGTGGACAAAGGTTCAGTGGCTGCAGAGAGCCTATAATATGTCCTCCCGGTCAATTACATTGAAGGGGGAAAACTTGTAGTTGGGTTTTGAAAGAGATATTTAGTGACACTGGTCTTTTTAATTTTTTTTCTGACACACCTCCAAGTTGGTCAGCAGTGAAAAGTTCTGGTCGCCTGCACCACTTCACCTGAGCAAGCCCTGCCTGAATTATTCACAACTTAATGTATCATTGATACACACGGGCGTTGGTGTGTTTGAGTCAGCTAACAAAGATCTCTTGACAAGCATCGCTTCTGTTGCTAGCCAAACGTCAAGCATTCCTGCTTGATTCCTTCAAACGTTGCGATATGCGACTACAGACAAAAATGGAATTTGTCACATAAGGCGCACACTTAATAAGACATTGTCAATTACATTTCTGACTAATACGCATGAAAAATCTGTTCCTCTTTTCCACCCTTGTTATCTCTTTTACAGCCCCCCCCCCCCCCCGTCTCCATCCTTTGTCGACTGCTGTCTCATGCCGTCTCTCCTGGGTCGCAGTTGAAATAATGTCTTAAATCGACTAGAACAATGACATTCCCTCAGCATGCATCTCTAATCAGATGTCTTTCTCTCTGTTTGTCGTTTGCTCCATTTCACCGCACTTTTTCTTTGGCACCGCTCAATTCACATTTGGCCTGTGTCATAAGCATTTTATTCATTTTAATCCGTCTTTCTGATGTCCCAAGTGTGGAGAGGTTGTTTCAGTCAAAATCAAGAAACGTCCTTCAGTTATTGTGAACATCAATTTTTTTTTTCACTCTCAACGTAATATATTTTTTCAATTCTTGTATTTAATGTATTTATTTATTTAATATATGTTTTTAAATTTCATGACAGAAGACACAAGATGACTTAAAAAAAAATTTTTTTTTAAACAAGACCCAAAAAATTCCCCATTGATTCATATGACCATCCCTAGTCTTTGAAGTCTTTTCATTTTCAACCTAAAATACGCTAACTTTGATTTGCTTTGTTGTGCGTACGCCACGCGCACTTCTGTCACTGGAGGGTTTGGTAAAAGACAGTGTGCAAATGTGCATGCGTGTCTGCATGCGTATGTTTGTATGTCCCTGCGCATGTTTCTCCCAAAGCCTTTGCACCTCATCCCTCACAGTGAATATTCAAGACCTTTCTTCTACCTCGGTAATAAAAGGCTGTGGGGAATATTACCGTTTAATATTGCATGTGTTCTGTTGACTTGAATCGGCCTCGCGCCATGACGGATGTTCAGCTAATCTGCAGAATTTCCACAGTGACATTAAAGTGACAGAAATGCTCAGACATGTGTCAAGATGATCAACGGGGGCCTCGGAAGACACACTCTTATAACTCGCAGAAGCTCAAACGCACTCAAACATGCCCCCCCCCCCCCACCACCACCACCACAACCCACCCCTCTCTTTCTCACTGTGTCTTTTGATGCTTTCTTATGTGCACTCCGAGTCTCACTTAATCTGTCATTCTGTCCCTCCACATCTGATGGATTCAGGCACATCTGAAAACTATATCATGATATTTCATATCACGCCATACCATACTATGCTGCAGGCCTGATTTTCCGAGATCCCAAACAGTGAGTCCTTAAATTGCATGTTGCGTCCCTCAAACATTTTGTGGGCACTATAGGCGAAAGGTGTAGATGTTTTTTTTTGGGGGGGGGCAGTCAAATTTAAAATGCAGCTTTGCACCTTATCTATCTCTGGCTTTTTTTTTTTCATGATAAAAAAATTGAGAGTGCACTTTCAGGGCAAAATTACATTTGAAGTGATTACTGAGTCACAGCAAAGGAATCTAAGTTGGCGGAAGCTATCAACCACATAAAAGCGATGTTTTGTTTTGATTTTACTCTTCCTCAGTGCTCATCCGATTTAAAATTGTGTTTTGAACTTGAGGCAGGAACAGGAGGCGTTGAAAAGTTGCCCCTGGACAGAACTCTCAAAACACACCAATTGTCACGGTGTCGCCGAAACGCAGAGTTGAAAGCGGTTTAGACTTGTCAGAACGTTAACAATCAATGCATCGATAATGTAGTTGAAAAAAAAAACAACTTTTAATTGAATCTCCCCAAATGTTCTGAACCCCTGTTTCAATGAAGTAGAAGATTGGATGGGACTAATGAACAGCAACAGTGCTCATTGCTTCAAGACACAGTTAACAATGTAATTCCACACAGTTGACAAACTTTTTAATGATCAATTAATTGAGTAATATGTCCTTGTCCTTAACTTTTCCCACTGGTGATTACAAAAAGTTGCTAAATTGATCCAGAAAAAGAGTAGTAAAGTAATATGGCTGTTATAACATGGCTGCCATTTATGCGTGGTGTGTTTCGTTCAAAGTGGCACTTTTCTGTACGCGTTTGCATCTGTGGCTGATGGATATTGATAGGCTGTGACGTTAAGAAGGGCTGCCCAGCATCTCTGCCGCAAACATCTGCTTCAACAGCAGATTTGCACCTAGGCAGGGGTTAACCGGGTTAACTTTAGATACACACAAGAAGAGTGTCTGCACACAAACACGCACATTCACACACACTCTTGGGGCACGACCTTTCCAGTGGCAGCGTGAAATTGGTCATGGCTTTTAGGATAAGATGAGTTGCCCCAGCAGATTATCGCAGACCAATGCTGCGCAGGCACACACGCACGCACGCACACACACACACACACACACGCACAGTTGCTTGTGACAGGCCATCTGAATGTCCACACATCCATTAAAGCAGGCTTCTCACTCAGCAGGTTTTTACAGAACATTCACGGGGAAAATATGATTAATAGTATAGTTTGCTTTCCTACATTTTGGCTAAACTGTAATCTGCATGAAGTGATATCTTCAAATAAATTGAGGTCCAACATAAAAAAATAAAATATATATATTTTTTTAAAATAAAATTGATATTAACCAGCATACGTACAGCAGTGGCATCTTGATGATGATGATGATGACGACAAAAGTTTCTTAAGGTGTTCAATTTGTGATATTCATTACGATTGTCTTATTTCAGTCATGTAACATTTTTTTTATTTGCTACGTTAGTAACAGCCTTGCTTCAGGTTATGAACATCACACTTAATGTCGAGATAAAAAGTAATAGAATTAATACCATATAGATTTAGATTGATGGTACTTCTTTGTCACCTAACTGTTTACAGAAAACGGAGAGCCATCAAAATCTTTTCACTTGAAGAAGAGAATGAATATGTGCACTCTTAACTCCCAAACATCAATCCCTCGACTAATTAGCAAGCTACGAGAGAGGGAGGGTAATGCAACATTGAATAAAAAGAAAGGGGGAGAAAAAAAATCCTCCCCCTTTTCATTTGCTATGGTAATATTTCCTGCTCACATACTCTAAGTAGCTATGAGAACACGTTGTTGGAGAATGCCAGAAATGTGGGGGGAAGTGTGCATTTAGGAGACAGGTGGGAAAATGAGCAAAAAAGACTTGGGAAAGAAGGGTGGGATGATGGGTGTATTCAGCTTGAGGAGCGGAGAGGGGCATGATCAGGGATGGATGTATATGGGCAAGACTTGTAAACTGACTACATCTTGCTCTTGAGCTCCTTCCCAGTGGATGACTCCAAGAAAAGAAAGCTACGAGAGCTGTCTGTTCAAAGTGCACAGAGGAATGTACTTGGATTCACTTTGATGCGGTTTTAGCACATTGAGATGTATCAAGATGGGCAAGTTGAATAGATTTGGGCATCAATTACACAGTGGCATACAGAGTTGTGCCTGATTGCACACACAGGAGGAGACGTGCAGGACTTCCTAGCATCGCCTCCGAAGTGTCTGTATATAGGGATGGAGCTTTGTGATGACCATAGCCACCACATCTAGAGAAAGATTTTGATACCTTTGACTTGCCTGCCATTTTCTCACCAATGCAGTGTTCTTATATCCCTTGAGAGTGTGCCACAATACATTTATATTAATTCCATATTTAAAGAAAACAAAATACTACCAATCTCAATGCAGACTCTGAAAAAAAATCTGTATTTCGTAAAGATTTTTTTTCTTCCAATCAATGTGACTCAAAATGATTACTTCAACACCATACCAAACAACCGATTGTACATGGCCCTCATTGTTTGTCATACTATCCACAGTCATAGTTTCATGAAACAAAATGCGTCGTACAACAATCTTGCCTGGCACACTCACAATACAAGCAGGAACGAACCGAAGTAAAAAGCAACATTTAGAGTTGTCTAAAAGTAGGAAATATTAGTTCATTGTGTTTTCAAATCTGATTTGAATGAATAAGCCATCGATCGCAGTTCGTCTGTGACAACTGACCACAATGTTTGGCTGTCAGCTTACGAATCAGTGCATAGACATGGAAATAAACTATGAAATAATACACAAAAGCAAAGAAGCGGCAAACATTTTTGCCAGGTTAATTAGAAATCTCGACGGCCGCTGTGAGACTTGTGATTGGAAGAAGCAGGTGTGTGTAAGTGGAACTTCCGGCTGCACACACAACAGCCGTCTGTCTATCTACTGCCGCAGAGCAACCATCGAGTTTATGTGGGTTTTGGGTGGGCGCTTACAGCCAACTGTAACCTTCAAATGATTCTGAGGGTTAATTAAAAGTAAAAAAAAAAAGACAGCACAACTATTTCAAGGAGTTACTCACAGAGCCAATGAGCGAGAGGCCCTGCACTGTTCGTCCGCTCATCTATGCTGAGCTGGTTCGCAAAACAAAAGATTTTCTCCCAAAATGTTGTGCCTATCTTGAAATGTTCATCAAAAGTGTCGTTTGTAACTGCAGGTTCCACTGTATTTGTTTATTTTGCTTTTCTTTACTCTTTCCTACATGATGCACAACTCTCATTTATTGTGCAATAATCTATTTGTAACATGTATTTGTTACATATTTTGATGCATTTTTTAATGCTTTCGAAAACATGTATGTCTGAATTTGGGGGCTGGGGGGGTGTTTGGAACGGATTAGGGCATTTACATGGAAAAGTGTCTCTACTTACACATTTTCTTGTTCAGAAATTTCGTCCAGAACCAATTAATTTCCTAAGTGGAGGTACCACTGCATTGGGCAAGATTCTGTACAATTGTGAATTGTATTTCACAAAACCTTGACTGTGGATACTAAATAGTATGTAAAAAAATGATTGCTCGGTTCCCACGTGGGTTAAATACGCTGCAGTCTTCAGGTTATTTACTTCATTTCTGTTCACACCAATTTCCTCCTCGCTCCCATTTCCCTCTTCTGTGCACCCACAGTTCCCCTCCTCTGTACGTCACACCTAATAGGCCCAATGCAGCTCTGCATGTGTCACGTAAGAGAGGAACTCCTGTGTTTTTTTTAATACATTTTTAATCCCCCCCCATTTGATGCCCCCCTTGTCCACCATAATTTGTACTGACTGCTGAACAAAATCAAAGGCCTTGTACTTGCTGTTTCTCGCCTCCGCTGCTGCACTCTGCTAAAGAAAAAAAAAATGCATTTTTTATTCTATACTCCTCCCACCCAGTGCTCCACACACACCTTGCCATGTTTATTTTGACATGAAAGTGTGCCTGTGAGAGAATGCTGGCTGTTGCGAGTCATTCCTCGTTAGCGTTTCCGATTTCCCCGCGCTGTGTTGACTTAATTTGTGTGTAAATGCACTGCCTTCCTATTATAAAGCATACAATATCTCATGGTTATCTCCCAAGTATTCAATCGTGTATTCTTTCTGTCTTGTATTATGATTAACAAGGGCTGCTGATTTTTGTCTTCATTTTCCTCCTCTCCCATTGTGTCTTATTCTTTCTTTGTTCTTTAAGATGATCTATATGTCACGGGACTGTTTTTATGCACAGACAGAAAAGGCCTTTGTCATGAAGACAATGTTTTATTTCATGCTGCCTGTGTGTGTGTGGCACTTGCTTTAACAAAATCATGTTTCCAATGTGGGTTGATTTATTCAAAAACCTCCAGGAAGGCTGTAAAAATCTTGTCGCAATTAAGTAATGTTGTCAGGATTGGACGATGACGTAACAAATGTAATTCCAATATGCTTTGTAAGTTAACTTGCTTTATCCAACTACTTGGGAGCTCATGAAATCGATGGTCCTCTGCAAATGGCTTTAAATGATTCTTCCTTAAGTGTCCATGTCTTAAATTAGTTCACAATCAAGACTTGACTCACATTGAGGATTTCTTTTAATTACGCCTATTTTGGTGGTGTATGAAATATGAAGACAGATTCCTTATCTTTTGGCCATTGTTTTTGTACAATCAATATACAATTGGACGAAATGCAGGGTTGGCAGTGATCTTATATATTCTGACTGTGAAATGCATGTATTGAGCAATTCTTCATTCTGTCCAGTGCCAACACTGCGCATCCCTCTACAATGACAAACCCTTCCGGCCAGGTGATCAACTCCAGCCAATGAACTGTCGGCCTTGCCAGTGCCATAACCACGCCCACTCCTGTCACTACGATATCTGGGCTGATGATCAACCAACAGAACAATATCTGGGAGGAGGAGGAGTCTGTGACAACTGCATGCACAATACAATGGGTACTGTATTATCTTAAATTGTACATGTTTTAATTTATGATACAGATTATTGGAAGCGCTCAGGGCCTTTCTTCAACCTGCTTTTCTTATTGGGCTTTTTTGTACCTGTCAGCCCCTCCCCCCGAAAAGTCACTTTTAACACTCCTGAGACAAATGAAATTGAAACGTAATTGGTTTATAGACTTAGGGGCTCTCTTGATGCCTTAAATCATTTCCAGCCCAGTCCCTTGATTTCTGACTTTGTGCTTTTACACATCTATTTCCTCCCTTTCTTGCTCAGGTAGGAACTGTGAGCTGTGTATGAGTGGCTTTTTCAGGCTGGAGCAGTCAGATCCCACTTCAGTCCATGTGTGCCAGCCCTGCGAATGTCACACTGCTGGAACTGTCAACGGCAGCACTGTGTGCGTCCAGGTAACACATTTATTTGATAAGTGACAATTGCACTTGTCGTGACTGAAAATGTCATTTTGGGAATAGGAGTTGAAGTTGAATCAAAAGGTATTTTTGCTTTTTGTGCCATATTGTGCCGTTGCTTCCGATCACCAACACCCCGCTACATTTCACACCTCCAGGTTGGAGGCCAGTGTCAGTGTAAGGCAGCTGTAGAGGGGCGGCGCTGTGCGGACTGCTCACCTGGCTGGTATGGTCTTCAAGCTTCCAATCCGGAGGGCTGCACTCGCTGTAACTGCAGTGGCACGGGGACCGTCAGTTCCTCCCCAGGAGGTGTTGCCAGCTGTAACCAGCATACAGGACAGTGTCAGTGCAAATCCCATGTGACAGGTACGTTCTTTCATCAGCCATTACATTAGGTACACGTGGGTAGCAAAAGATATAAGAGGGGCAAAGAAACATGCAGAGGGCGCTTCTCTTCTAATTAGGACTAATTGTTTCCTTACGCTAGAATATTATATCGCATAGCCGAAACCGGTTTCCGATATTGCAATAAGTTAAATTAAGTCTAAGGTTATCTTTTTGCCATCCCTGTTACACTTTTGTGGCAGTGTAGCACAAAAGAAACATGCTATAATTCAGTGATTAAAAACGAGGATGCCTTGGCACTCAAGTGTGTCATGATCGATCATCAGGGGGCAAAATGATAAATGATTTGGAAGATTATTATTGATTTCATTTATTACCTGTTAGTGAGAGGCAGAACAATGAAAAACCTTCCATCAGATGGCAACCTGTGTATCCACCTGCAGCCATTCATACAACAGAATGAAGTGATGACTCCCTGCGAGTATGTCAGCTTTGTATGAAAAATAAAAACATTTTTGGTGGTGTGCTGTGAAATTCTCCCAATGAGAAATGGGTGCCTTGGCTAGATGAAGGACTGCTTGAATGAATTGACTGCAATTCAACCTCTGACGTTTTGTGTAACTTTTAAGGCATATTTTACTCAAATTGTTTGTTCAAAAACAACATATTTATCGAGTGGTTAGCATGTCTGCCTCACTTTTCTGAGGTCCGGGGTAAAAATCGCGGCTCAATTCAAGCATGTTTTCCCCGTGCTTGCATTTGTGTTTGCTCCTGGTACTCTGACTTCATTCCACATTCCAAAACACATCCATGTTAGAGTCAGTGAATGCTCAAAAGTGGCAATAACTATGAATGTGATTGTGAAAACATGTTTGTCTATTCGTGCCCTGAGACTGCCCGGCGACCAGTTGAGAGCAGTCCCCGCCTCTCACCCAAAGTTAGCTGGGATAGGCTCCTAGGCATCCGTGACCCTAATGAAAGCAAAAAGTGCCAAAAATGGATGCATGCACTTTGGTCAAATTTCAAATCTTCCAATGCTAAGTATTGAAATGTCAATTAATACGTCAGCTGTTCCGTCGTCATTGCCCTGCATGCGTAAGCAGGCGAAAGTAGATAAACTGTGTGTGCCCTCCAAATAGGCATGTGTGTACACCCTTTCATAAACACACACATCCATAGCCCAAAGTGTTATGCCAGCCAAAATAAACAGGCTTTTCCGCTGGCGGTGCTTGCAGCCGTTGTGCGTCTCTTTGTGATAAATGGTTTCACTCTCTCCCCTGTGTGTCTTTGAAGAGCGCGCTCGTATGAAATGCAAAACCGGCCAGCGCTCCTTAATTCAACGCATCGTGGTTATTGCTAAGCCTCGCTATCAAGGGCCCCCTCGCTTGTGTGTGTGAGTGAATGCGAGTGCGCGTGTGCAAACGTGTTTGTTCAAAGTTGTAAAAGTGTGTATGTCCGTTCAAGTATATGTGAAAGGGGGAAGCAAGTGTAATTTTGTTTTTGCCGAGCTGTATCAATTTCCTGCGAGTTTTCTTTTGTGTTCATGCGCGGGTGTGAATGCATTCCATCAAGCTCTAAGCTGCTATTTAATTCTCTAATTCAATGCCAAGTTGATTAAAACAAACTGCTGCAGCCCCCTTGTATTCCCCCCCCCCCCCCCTCCCTCTCCCTCTTACAAGACCTCGCCTTCCCTTTCTTCTGTCCTTGTTTGTTTGCCCGCTCCCACAGGTATTTTTCAGAAATGAGATTTGATTATGGCAATTTATTACCGCCAAGCTGATACTTTGAGCGAAGCGATGGCAGGCACGCTTCAGAGGGACGTCGCTGGAATGTGTACAGGCGGTCACGCATTCAGACACACACACACTCTTAGCGTGGTGCCAGGGTGCAGTGTGTACATAATAGCGTTTGAAATGGTGATGCATGAGCCTGTTAACCAGCTGCTACTGATAAAAGGGCTGGGTCATATCCTCAAAATGCACACACCCATACGAACTTGGTAGGACGCCGCCTCACAGTCGAAAGCTCACAGGTTCAAATCTTGGCTCAAACCCTTCCAATGTGGAGTTTTCTCCTCTTGCATGTTTTTTTTTTTTTTTTTAACTCTTTCCACATTTCAACAACATGCATTTTTGGTCAATTGAAGACTAAATTGTCCTTAGGTGTGAATGTGAATTGTGACTGGCAATCAGTCCGGTGTGTACCCCACCTTTCACCCCAATGTCAGATGGGATATGCTCGAGTTTACCCGGGACACTAATGAAGACAAGTGCTATGTAAAAATGTGTGTGGGGTGGGTGGCTCTTTTAAATACAGCAAAGGTTTTACTTTGTTTCCTAATTTTTCTAAACATGTATCATTTGCTCATATTCCATCTAAAATGTCCTTTTCTGTATATTCTAGCCTCTGTCACGCCTCCACTCTTCACTTGAAAAAAATACTTGAAAATACCCAAATAGCGTCCGTGGATACGATTTAATGGTTCTCTGATTTAAGATTGTAGCCCTAAATTCTGTCATTATATTGTCATTTTATCGTGAAGGTCCGTTACCATCCAGTATATCATGATGCAATTCTTTACCTTACCAACATGCACGTACTCATAGTCTCAATTTCTTAGTGTGTCTGTACTAGTATGAAAGATGATTTATGGTGAGAAATACTCATATCTATAAAGCCATTAAAGTGGGAGCACTGGGGGTAATGCCAAGTGTCTGCCACACACTTTGCAGAACAGGACACACACACACACACACACGCACGCATGCAGCCCTGTGCAATTCCACTAATATTCACTGTGCGCGCACACACACACACACACACACACACGCGCATATGTGGCCCGTGCAATTCCACTAATATTCACTGTGCACGTGCAAACACACGCACACACACACACACACACACACACACACACACACACACATTCATACCCACTTCATATGAACATGAGCTCCTTCCTAAACGGCGGTGGGGACCGTGTTGCCCCCAGGCATCCATTTAGGGACAGATTGCCTGTCATGGAATACGTATGGCATATTCAAATAAGCACTGCTCACTCATACCACACATCACACTTTAACTAGCCCAGTTGTATTGTTGCGCTAAAACCTCTTCCAATATAATCCAGGCAACCCCCCCAAAAAAATAAATAAATAAAATAATGGAAGACTTTAACGTGACGAAAGCTGTTGACGCTTTATATCATGTATGCTGGCTGCACACTCTACTTTGAGGCCTATTCCATCAATGCTGTTGTGTTTGCTATACTGTGAGAGATAAAGGCAATTAAACCTACATGATATGGGTCCGGTACTTTAGTCAGTATACTCTCAAATGATCAAAAGAATGATGACTATTTAAAAAAAAAAAAAAATATTCTTAGTGAAAAACAAAATCAAGATTCGGTCTTTTGACAATTTGGTTGTTTTAGTTGCGTCCATTATGTGTTGGCAATTCAGTATCAGTTGGTTTATACCAACTAATTAATTTGAATACAAATATTTCATAATCACGTCAAATTTTACCGAGACTAAAGCATTTAGAGAAGATGTGTTTTCTGTAGTCGGCATAAGCGTTAGTACATAAATACATTAGATTGCTTCACGAGATGTCAAAAAGTCATCACCTCTTATTGTTTCAACACAAAAACGGTAGCAGATTGCAACTGAGTGTATTTTTAAGTCCCTCCATCCATCTCTGTATGCCTCCATCACCTTGCCTTTTTCCCTTCCATTCTTTGTAGTCCCTTAATTTATTTATTTTCCTGCTCAGTGAAATTAAGTGTTTGGCCTTAGGTAAGTGATCCATCATACGTAGAGGGCCCGGCCCTAATGATGGCAGTTTTATACACTCAACCACCATTTCTCTCGCTCTCACATGTTCTCTCATGCACAATTGATTCAAATCAGAGAGCGACTGAACTCCTTTAGCTTTTTTTCTTCTGAATGGCACTCTTACAATATAGAATGTCTGTTTAATAGTCAGTGCTGCTGTTATCATGTCATTCCTTTCTTCCTTTCTCCTCCTCACAGGTCTGTCTTGCGATCGTTGTGAATTTGGTTATTGGAACCTGTCCCACACAGACGGCTGCGTTCCGTGTAATTGTGACCCCTCGGGATCCTTGAGCCCGTTCTGTGAGCCTGAGGGGGGCCAGTGTGAGTGTAAGCCCGGTGTGGGAGGGCAGCGCTGTGATTCATGTGGCCGTGGTTTGACGGGTTTGAGGCTGGAGGGAATGTGCACCCCCTGCAACTGCTCAAAAGAAGGAACACTACCTGGCACGGACTGTGATCCGCACACGGGCCAATGTGTGTGTAAGGCAAGTTAACATGTTTTCATTGTTCGTTATTACACACAGTGTTGCCCAAAGCTGGGCACTTGTTTATCTAAATTAGGGTATTGTAAAAATAAATAAATAAATAAAAATGCAACTTTGACTTTTTTTTTCTTTGTATCATTCCCACTGCCACATGTCCAAGCGCTCGACTAGTATCTGATTAGCCACAACATGACAAATAGCCTGAAACAGCTCCACAGTCAGCAGGATAGGAGATAAGACTCTACACAGGCTTATCATTGTGTTGTGGATGCCACGCAT
The DNA here is from genome assembly GCA_018466805.1 of Hippocampus abdominalis. NCBI lineage: Eukaryota > Metazoa > Chordata > Actinopteri > Syngnathiformes > Syngnathidae > Hippocampus > Hippocampus abdominalis. The sequence continues at coordinate 16,815,262 of CM031696.1, forward strand.
GTTGACATGTTGCTACCGTGTTTGTGTAAGATTTCATCTTTCTTTTGTTTCGCTCCGTTTTTAGGAACATGTGGAAGGCCATCTTTGTGACTCTTGTCGTCATGGTTACCATACCTTGGAGCGCCGAAACTCCCTGGGCTGTCTGCCGTGCGCATGTGACATTCACGGCACCATGCCAGAGGGAGTATGTGATCTGCAGACCGGACAGTGCCCGTGCAGAGAGGGGGTGGAGGGGATGCAGTGCACCAACTGTGCTCCCAACTACTTCAACACAAGTTCCGATATCCAGAGTAAGAAAAGCCGGCTTTGATTTTATGCTTTGCAGGTGAATAAAAAAATGATTTACTATAGTACTGAATATTGTTGGAATGTGTCCTATCAGATGGGTCATTCCAGGGCTGTGCGCCATGTACATGTGACCCAGGAGGAACAGTGGCTGGCTCAGTGTGTGATAGCAGCACAGGACAGTGTGTGTGCACACCAACACGTTATGGAAAAGACTGCAGCAAATGCCGAACAGGTGGGTATGTTTGGGAGCGAAATGGATGCAACTGTCTTTGATTTCAGCAAAAAAAAAATTTTTTTCCTCTCTCTCTTCAGGATTTTACCTTTCTCCAGATCAGAATGTGTGTGTGGAGTGTGACTGCCATCCCAGGGGGGCCGTGCACCGCAAGTGTGAAAGCCACACTGGCCAGTGCTTTTGTGCCCATCCCTCTGTGCGCGGGCGGCGCTGTGATCACTGTCAGGAGAGCTTCTTTGGATTCAACCCTGGCCTCGGAAGGTAGCTTTGATAAACTAAAAAAAAAAATACATATTCCAACATTCTCTACTTATGGTTCAGACTGCGGCTTTTTACGGAGCATGCAAGGTACACAATAAAAGACTATATTTGGTCCGAGTCTAAACAGAGTAAAAATTGAGGGTAAAATATTCAGAGTAAATTCTAAACAACAAAAAAGTTGGAGGAATTATTTATTAGAAAAAACTAGCAAAGAGTTATCACTCAGGAATTCAAATGATCTTTTACAAGGAGAATTTTTTTAGTACAGTTTATTTACATAGCATTAGTTTGTTGAAAAAGGTCACTCAAGGGTTGAGGAACAAACTCCGAGCCTTCAGATTGGGAAACGGCTACTCTACCACCTGAGCCATGCCACTCCTAGTATGAGGTTGTAAATCGCTGGTGTATTTGGGGTCTCTTTTTGGACTTTTGAGTATTTCGCCTGACACCAACAACTTAATTGCTCACAGTTGGAGCAGCGAGGCTCAGGTGATAGAGTGGCCATCTCCCAACCGGTAGGTTTGTTACCCTAACCGTGGGTGACATTTTAAAAATTAAAATAAATTAATACTATGCATGTAAAATTTCCCCGAAAAGCTATCCTTGAAAAAAATGTGCTTAGAACCTCTGAGTGAAAACTCTTTGCTAGTTTTTTCAAGGAAATATTTTACTATTTTTTTCTCAAGGTAAAGATTGCTCCAAATTTTTTTCAGCGTGAAAAGTACTCTGAATAGTTTACGCTCATTTTTTTTCTCCATTTTGAAGGGGACCAAATATTCTCTTTTTGTAGTAAAATGTGCTCTACTATATCCATAGGGTAATGCAGTGTCACAGTCTCTGATGGTGTGCTGTCCATGAGTGTGAACAAAACGCTCTTAACTAGCAGATTGTGTGAAGGTGTAAGGTGGTTGGCCCAGTGATCACCCACTGCCCTGCCCCAGTGAGGCTAAAACCATTTTCACAATTATTGATGGTGGGGATGGTGTTCACAGGAACACCTTTCACTCACACAATCAATCAGCCATTTTGATGTGCAAAATGGGCAAAATATTATGATACAGAAAACTGTATATAATGTCATATTCATGGGGTAATGTATTTTTTTGAGTTTTAACAGACCTAGTCTAGCTGCCATATTGTTGTTTTTACATGTCTTTAATTGTATGATCTAACTACAGCTCCTTAGACACACTGTATCGTATGGTCAGCTTGTTAAAAACTTCTGATGGTCTTAAACATGATGATGTCATAATCTCACAATATTTTTGTACGTCAACAGAACTTCCTCTACAATGACTCCAGATTGTTTGTAATAATACACACTTTGATTTACACCCTCTTACTGCTTGTCCAGATGCCAACCATGTGCATGTGATCCGGTGGGCAGCGTCAATGGCTCCTGTGATTCAGATTTAGGAGTATGTGAGTGTAAGCTGCTTGTCACCGGGGACAAATGTGATGCATGTCAACATGGAGCGAGCCTTTTACGTGCAGAGAACATCTATGGCTGCAGTAAAGGTCCGCTTTCCAAGAGAGACACGCATACTGATTTTTAAATTTTTTTTTGGTTACACTTACTGGTTGTTGTCTTGTCTATGAAACTTGATCCCACGCTCTTGTTGTGTCCTTGCAGCCCCATCTCAGCAACCTGCCCCTGTTGCTTTTTCTCTCAACTTTTCTTCCATCAATCTGACTTGGCATCAGCCTGACTCCCCAAACTCAAACGTACTCAGCTACACTCTCATAAGGGACCGGCAGCCTGTCCACAGCATACAGCGGAGCTATCCTTTCGGTAAGTGTGCACATTGGATTATACCCTTCTCAACTTCCATCCATTTTGAAAGTTCTCTAACATCCTTTCTCCTGTCATCTTTCTGAAGGTGCTGAATCATTCACAGACATCAGCTTGTCTCCTTACACCAACTATTCCTACTGGCTAATTACGGCTAACGTCGCCGGTGAGACAGTTAGTGCCACCTCTTACTACCAAACTTTAGGCGCACCGCCTGAATTGGACCAGCTCCATTTAAACCTTGTGGGACGACCCGGCCCCACCGGCGCCAGCTTTCGTTGGAGCACTCCAAAGAATAAAACGGGCCCAGTGGAGAGGTAAGGAGGTTTCCTGAGCTGAAAGTATTGCATTTATCCCAATACCTGTGCAGATATTTTCATCCTTTCAAGAAAGCGGAGTGAAATTAAAGAAAGGAAATGATTTTTTTTTTTTTTTGTCTCCCAAAGGTTTGTGTTGTCCTCCACAGAATCTTCTAGTGGAGCAGAGCCTGTCATCCACTACACAGGTTTATCGACTGAGGCAGTGGCAAGTGGCCTAAAAGCCTTCACCCAGTACACTGTCTCTTTGGAGGTGGGTCGGAAAACTGCTCCTTTAAAAAAAAAAAAAAAAAAAAAATACCATTCATGGCTTGATCGGGAATTTTTGCTCTAAATTAGATATTTCCTCCTCTCTTGAAAGGCATGTTCATCTGGAGGCTGCACTTCCACCTCACCTTTGTCACTACTGACAGCCGCTGCCCCCCCACAAAACCAATCTCCTCCCAAGGTCACTGCCGTTGGACCTCACACCTTGTTCGCTTCATGGGAGCCACCCGCTCAGCCAAACGGTGCGTCATCTTGAACCACAACTCCACAACTGTAAAGTTTCACGACGGCCACATGCGCCGTTGTGTTGCTATAGCGGTGACACAATCTCTCCATAAACGGACAGACACTTAAACCTGTCTTTAACCTGAGGCAGAACCCGCTACACATGGGCATGATAAAGCTTGTGGAAGTTTCTTCATCTACTACTTGTCTACTTCTCAAATTCACTCCAACAAGTATGGCAATAAATGCATAATGAATTCCACCGCTTGGCAGCAATCTGAAGTCGGTTGCATTCAATTCGCGCCCTAACATTTAGATTAGCTACTAAACAGAAATAAAAAGAGAAGCGAATGAAACTTTTCAGCAGCAACATGTTGAACTATTCCAAAATTAGGACAGTTTTTGGGAAGAAAAAGAGCTGTTTTGCAAATTGAGATGAAATTTGAACAGGGTTGAGTTGGCCCTTCCATTTCTTCTCAATAAGCTCTGCCAATACAGTCAAACCTCGGTTTTCGACCAATTCGGTTTTCGACCAAAAATGTTGGGTTTTTTATGCCTCGGATGACGAACAAATTTCGGTTCTCGAACAAACTGAGCGCACTTGAATGCACCATTTGACTCCTCTCGCCTTCCTTACACGAGGAAGTGACGCTTCCTCGGGTAGACGAGGAAGTGACGCGTCCTCGTGTTGCCTTCCATTGTGAGCAGACGTGTTAAATAAACATTTTTATTTTAAAAAGAGCGTGGTTTCGGTTTTCGAACAGCCTTCTGGAACGGATTTTGGACGAAAACCGAGGTTTGACTGTAACTTATGTTGGACAATAACCAGTCATTAATTGTTTTAACAGGCTATAGTTAATATTTGCGAAATTTGCAGGTCCACTTTGTCCCAGTTTCTTGTCACGACTGTATGCTCATTATTCTCATCAAGAATGACTTGGCTGTGTTTGTCACTCAAGTGTTCCAAGATGAAGCCCCACCCACTCCGTTTAACGGGAATCCACAGAAGCACAAGTGACTTTGCTAAATCCAGAGGGCTTTGTGGTGGCTCTAAGGCTCAGCGTCATACAAAGTCAGGGTTGCCCCCCCCCCCATACGTGTCTATGTGGTTTCAGTCTTTCTCTGTTAATCTGTGTCATATAACACACAGAATAACATGTGCTCTCCTGGCTCCCCTCACCTTCGATGGGTGTCACTTGTGAAGTTTATTAAGACTTAACCTTGACCCTTTTCATGATGTTCTTGACTCTGGAATCAAACGTCAATGACGAGTTGGGTTGGTGCGGACATCAAAAGGTCACTTTACAAGTCTCCGTTCAGTTTATTGATACAGTATATACATCGAGGCCATATTTTGTCTTCCACATTTGTATGCTGTCCTCATTCTGAACGAGCTCTCCATTTTTTCCACTGGAACAGCCCTATTAGAGTCGTTGACAAAGGACAAGTGCATGCTTACCCTTTGAGTGCACAGCTGGACTTGTCAGTACAGGCCCTCACGGTGCCAAATATTGACCCTCTGTCTTGGCCTTTGACTATCCTTTAAGAGCATCAGCATTTGTAAAGAAAAGAAAGAAAAAGGAAGTTCAAATTTCAATTTGCCATCACCATTAGAAAAGAGTCGTGAGCATGCTTCATATGGTACGATTCATTTTATGATGACTTTTTTATAAATCGACAGTAAATTAATGGGAAAAATTAGGCCCGTTGAGAAAGTGCCATCTGACTACGGTACGTAGTATTTGAGGAGACTCGTTGAAGTCATGAGAGTTATTGTGCTGGGATTGGTAATCTTGTAGTTTTGTCACGTGTCAGTGAATGTTATGGATGGAAGAGGTACCATGCAGCGCATAGCCATGACGAAAGGAGTGGGGGGCAAAGATTCTGTCAGGGATGGTTAAGTATTCAGCAATAAAGTGTCTAGACAGGTTCAGGGTGCGCAGCAGTTATCCACAGGCTGCTTTTGAAGAGAAATAAAGTTCACGTTCATGCAACGTTACTCCCAACATGCTTCCCACCTACCTCACATCTGGCCTGCACTGTTAAATAGCTTGTTACGCATTCAAGCCAAAACCTGATGATGCAAAGCATTTTTACGCCACATACCACAACATTGAATCAGTGAATAATGATTGTTCATGATGTGTGCATGTTTTTGTGATGTGCTGTCATTCCATCGGTAATTGTCAAAGCAGACTGGCAAGATGTCCATCAATGTCGTTACATCTCCTGTATTTACGATGGATCACTTTTAATCTACGGCACATAACTTTTTAACTGCTTCTCCGCAGGAGTGATCACAAGGTATGAGCTGTTTTTACGAGGGCCGGTGGAGCCTCGCAGCCCGTCAACTCTGACTGGTGAAAAGAGAGTATTTGTCAGCACCGGCTGGCTGGATCCAAGCACCCCGTTTCAAGCACGGCTCATCAACGGGAGTACGGCTTCGCCCCCGGAGAGCAGCGCCATTGTGGCCGGTTTGCAGGCCTTCTCCACCTATCAGATGAGAGTCGTTAGCGTCAATATGGCGGGAAACGTCACATCAGGGTGGGCCACTGCGCGCACAACGGAGGGAGGTTTGTACACAATTCCTGGCTCTCTGCAGTTCTTTCACTCCAGAAATGGTTTCACTTTTTGTGTTTATTTTCTCTCCACAACATTTCGACTCATTGTATTATAAAAACAAAAACACATAAAATTGAGCTGAAAGTGATCTAATTGCTTTAAAATTTAAATATTGTTATTGTTTGCAACAATGAAATATTTATGGGAAATATTAAATGGCATTGGACCTATTTAAGGTTGCATGAGCATCATTCAGCTTTTTTTTTTTTTTTTCGCCACTCAAGCCGAGAGCTTTGCTTACAAGATAACATGAGCAAGATTTCAGTCTTGAACATTTGAACGAAATGAAGCAACAAAAAAAAAGTCCGGCAACAAGATTAAAGTCTTGGAAATTACTTAATTAGATTAAGGTTTTTTTTTCTAACAATAAAATCATTTTGCATTTTCAAGGACAAAGCCATTTATGACAAAGTTTGGTGTTGACAAGAAAGAACTTGTAATTATAAGAGGGAGAATCACTTTTCAATGTTACATTTATAGGATGTTGTAAAGGTACATTGTTGTTTATAGTATATTTCACAAAAGTCACCATCACTATGGACAGTTGAAATTGGCTGTGTGATGGTCATTGACTGTTTGTACACACTGCTCTGCTTTTTTCTTGCATTAAATAAAAAAAATAAAAAATACTCTGACACTGAAAATAAAAATATGTCACTGGAATAAAGTTTTGGTGTAGCTCCTAATCTAACGTTCAGTTGTTATCTGTGTATGGCTTTTGCAGCATTCTCTGATTTCAGTACAACTGTAATGAAATGGAACGCGGTGTATGAAAGCTCACCAGTAAAAACGACCCGCTTTCAACAGATGCAATAAAATCTGATTTTTATTTAAAAATAACACAACAGACTGTTAGCCATAATGTGAGCGAGAACGGGGGAAATGAGGGAAGAAATGAAAAATGTGCGTGCGTGTGTGCAATGTGCATGTGTGCTTTCTTAAGGGGGGTGGGGGGGTACTCATTAAGGTATTTGAATTTCAAAGAGATGATATGGCTCATTAAGACTAAGCGATTGCCCCCAACATCTCTCTGAGCTACGTGTCTGGGTAATAAGCATATGATAACATCATTTAAATGTCGGGTGTGCGTGAGTGAATCTGCGCGTCCATGTATACATGCTGTGCTACGTCGGAAAACCACATTGTGACCACATGCGCCGCACTCGTATCAGTAGTACAGATCAGCACCGCTGAACAAGTGCGCTTATTCCACAATATCTTTAGTTCCAGAGTTGATGAGTCCTCCAGATGTGACCGCACTCTCCTCCACCAGTCTTCAAGTCACATGGAGCACTTCTGAAGGTCACGGGGTCATTGCCAGAGGGCAGGTTGTCGAATATCATGTCAATTTGCTGACTGAACAGACCAACAGCAGCTATGCTCCTCCAGTGATCAGCCAGGTTCGTGTCATACGTTCTCCTTTATGTCATCGCGCGGAGGGCTCTTCTTCTGCCGCATGGATGAAATTGACTTGCCTTTTTCTCAGGTCCTGCAGCGGTTCGGACCCTCAGACCAGCCCCTTTATATCGCAAAAGGGTTGAAGCCTTACCACGTGTACAACTTCACCGTGACACTCTGCACGAAGAAAGGCTGCCTTACCAGTCTTGCAAAATCTGCCCAGACCCAACCTGCAGGTAACACCAAATCTGATTCCTTTCAAAAAGTCACGATGGTGTGTGCTGCTCAGATGTCCTTCACCAAGACCTTAAGTGGCAGTTAAGGTATCCCGGCATAGAGTGCATGGAGGACAAGCACAATATATTCGGCACCCGTAGCACACGAATAAGACCCTAAAAATAACTCCTCCCATTCTACTACCGTTTGAGTGGGGATTTATTTATTATTCGATTAATGACATTGAATGCAGTCATGCCCAAAGTTGTCCATGCAAAGAGATCCCCAGAGAGAAGCAGATGGAAAAACACCCATCTGGTGACTGTTTTAAAGACACAATCATATTCATGATGTTTAGTTTAACGGAATAAGCGAAATATGTGACATTCACCTAACGCAGGCTGAGGAATCACAGTCAGCCTTCGTGGCAAGCAGAAGTAATGCGCACTTAATCTTAAAATACACTTTAAAAAAAAAACATCAATTCCATTCATGTTCTTTTTCAACTTTTTTGCCATTTTCCACTTCCGTCTTGGCGCGGGGAAGTAAAAGGAATACATTAGCAGAAGAACATGCATGTGGGTGCGCGTGCACGTGTGTGTTACTCTTATGTACTGTTGATCATTCCACATACTTTTCCATCTGTTCACGCGTGGACACTACACTTACTCCTCATTATAATTTTGTTGTTGTTTTGTTTCTCGTTTTGGGTGAGTAGACAATGGATGGGTGATGCGGACAAAAACAAGCTTTCATCTATAAATAGCAGCTCAGGGATTTCAGCTTTTGAGCGTCGTCTTAACAGCTACATCTGTCGACATCGCAACGTTTTCAGTCCATTCAATTCTTAAAAAGTCCTTCCTGCGCTTATGATGATGAATGATCCCCCATATTGTAATCGGTGGACTTTTTAAATGTATTTTTAATGGCTACATCTGTTGACACAGCCACAATGTTTGTTTTAAGCGATTCCAAAGACTTCTCTTGACTGTAATACAGTACAATACAATATGGCTTATTGTACCCAGTTGACTTTTTGAATGTATTTTTAACAGCCACATCTGTTGCCTCCGTTTTGTTTCATCCAACGCCAAAGATGTCCCTTGTTTCAACTCGAAAAAATGATAGCGACATATGCCGTTTGCCAGGTTTTTTTCTTTGTATCTCAAACAATTTGCATAGCATGTCTTACACCGTTTGCCACTTTATTCTTGGTAGTTTAAAATGAGACTCCTCCAGAAATGTCAATATTTAGATTATTCCAAAACTGTATAATGATTTGTGTATTTAAATAATTACTTTTTTCTTTCTTTTTTTTACTGTAAGAGTCACATAAATCTTCGGATTATTTTAAATACAGTGAATACAAAAAGTCTACACCCCCCTGTTCAAATGTCATGGTTTTGCGATATCAAAAGATTAGACCGCAATAAAAAATGTAAAAGCTTTTTCCACCATCGATATGGCCTATAACTTGTGCAATGCAATTGGAAAGGAAAAAAAAATGGAAAGGATGAGGGAAATAAAACAACTCCAACTCAGATAATAAGGACAGTGTGCACACCGTATTTTTATATATAATATATAATATATATACACGTTTTTAGAAGTAACCAATCACATTAGAATTCATGTTCAATGTGAGTCATCACACACCCGCCAGCATTTAAAGTAGAAAAGGCAAACACACCTAAAGGTTTAGCCCTTTACGATTATTTTTCTTGGACTTTACTTGAACTCCAAACTTGTGCCATTCCACTCTACTGGCTTTAAAATGACATACGCGCTTGCATGTTTTGTTCAACCTGTCTTGCGATCATGTTAACGTAATCAAACGTAGCATAATGATGTGGACCAGAGGAAACTCGATGGAGAAATTCTACAAAACGCATTCAAGTGGTACATTAAGCGGTACTGCCAGTAAGGTGCACTTGAGTGTGTTACCGATGCACTAATAAATCTAGCATACATATGACCGGGCCATTAGAGGCTGCTACCATCTGTTGTAAGTGAGCAGGCAGCATCTGCAAAACCAGCGGAGCTACAAGCAAGCACATGACCAAACATTAGCGTTCACACTGAGACAGATGCAAAATGTCCATATGTGTTGAAGCATTTGCAATTGTTTCCATGTACGCGTCTCTCCGAGAAGTTATCGATCAGGACGTAAAGTGAGTGGCTAATCAGGGGCTGATGGTGATGTTTTATGTATTCTACATCCATAAAGACTTGTTCTACAAGACACACACACAGACTTGCACACATACACACTGGCACTGTAGCACCACTCAACAGAACAGGGACTTTATTGATTTACGCATAATTGGCCTTCGGCCCTTCTTGAGGGGAGAAATATGCATGGCAAGGGATGACCGTGTCAATAAGTTTTTGTGCTTGTGTGTGTGTGTGGTGGAAGTGTGCGCTTAAGAGGCTGTTAAGACATGTCACTGACTGCAAAAACGGAAAAGTCCAAGGTGCACTTTGGCTCCCTGGGAGCTGATCCACGATTTGCCTGCTTCATTACAAACCTCGGCAGCTAAAAATGAACCTTTCTGCTGGACCGTTAATCTTGCGTGTGTATATGGGTGTGTGTTTGAAGCCGCGCCGATAAGGTAACTGAACGTGTCATTGTGTAAAATATGTACTTATTGTGTAAATATGTACTTTGGTGAATTGACAAAGCACAACACCTGAGGGCAGCACACCATTCACTAACTCTGACCTAAAAGTTAAGCTCTGATTGATACTTGTAATCATTTATTCGTACACAGGAACATATCGGAGTGGAGTTGCGCCTACAGCTTTCTACTTCTGTTTTTATCAGAACACCAGATTACTCCATTATCACACCTTTTCATTAAGAGACCATTTTTACATATTTTTTTTTTTAATAACAGCATCAGTTGGACAGTTGTGCAAAATATAATGTGGGGGGGAAAAAAGTGAAGGTTTCCATTTGAGGTGTCACAGTTAATTGATAAATCAACAATCAATCTTTTTGAAATGACAAGATCATAAAAGAGGCCTTTAGATTTGTTATCAGTGATGCATGCTCCCCCAATTTTTTTGCATAGTATAAAAAGGGGAATTTGGAGCGGTCAAAATGTGTCCGCTAGCAATGATAATCGTGTTTGTAAACGAGGGAGCCGGAGAGTGATGACGTTTTCACGGATATTTTTACTGCAGTACTACTGTCAGGTTTATACCGAGGCTTTTAACAAATATGACAGAAAGTGATCTTTTTTGGAAGACTACCCTTTTAAGTCTGATAAAGCAGCAGGTTTCATTACACCATTGAATGAGTTCTTCAAATGCCACTAAGCAGCTGTTACTGTGACATTGATGACATCGCAGTTTAGTTTCAAACTTCCAAATTGTTCACATCTCTTCTCTGATAACTCCCAGTACATAGTCGCTACTTTCTAAATGTGTCGTCTTTATTATTATCAAAACAAGGTCAAACAAGATACCTGCATGCACGTGTGTGTGTGTGTGTGTGTGTGTGTGTGTGTGTGTGTGTGTGAGAGACAATGTTCTTAATGTCACCATAGCTCAATTCCAATAGACCGGTAAGCTATTGATTGGCAGTAATTTATGGTTTGATGTGGCAAGATGAGAAGCTGTCCACTCCCCTTTTAAGAGCTCTATTAGAAGTCACAGTCAAGATGGCCGAGCGTGTGTCACGAAGTGCTAATTTACGCCCACCAAAAACCATTTAGACCATTAGAGGGAGACACACACTCCGAGAAACACAAGAACGGAGAGACACTTAATGCACACACATCTCTTCAAGATTCCGTCACTGGTTGTCTCCCCTCTCGATTCTGAAATATATCACTGCTTGCCATGGCAGCCAGTCTTGGCGTGATTTATTGATAATACATATTGAAGCCGCGGCTCTAGTAGCATCCAGTGTGTTTCAAAGGGACATTTAACTCAACACCTGAAGTGAGGGAGGGAAATTATTGACTTGCCGCTAAGTGAAATAGCGACATTCGTTAAGAGCTTATGTTGAGAAAAACAGAGGGAAGGAAACAAGACCATTTTACACTGTATAAACAAAAATAGCAATCGTGACACCTTCTGTTAATTAAATTATGAATAAATCAAATAATATATAATAAATCAATCAGCTGTTAATGCCAAACCCGGCCATTTATAAGGCTCATGGTTCTACGCTTTCTGACGATATATATATATATATATATATATATATATATATATATATCATAGAAAGACTCTGAAAAATCTTTAGGAACAATGGCGCAAATGCACTCCGAGGCCTCAACAGTAAGTGTAATCGACCTTTATAATCGGCAGGGTAGTTAAAAATGAAGTTTTGATTGACACTGTATTGTTTAATTTATGTATATGTAAAGTAGTCAACATCTTTCAAAGTCATATCTCTACTATTTTGCCTTTTTGGAGCTAAATGAGCGAATGAAAATATTCTCAAAATGTGATTCCCATCTCATTACGTATAATTGCCAATCAATTCATCACATTCATTAGTTTGATTGTAAAACCAAATAAGGGCAAAGTATTTCATATTAAACATAGAGCATTATTTTGTATTATCAGTATTTATTAATATTGATATCTTTTTTTTTTGCACTTCTTTCTTCTCAGCTCCTACAGGACTCTCCTCACCCCGACTGTTGCCAGTCAATGAAAGCACCATCCAGATAGATTGGGATGTCCCGGCTCAGCTCAATGGACCACACCCTATGTACCAGGTATACAAACAGGTCAAGATTGTCTGTTTTCGTATGCACAAACCCCACAGTAATCACGAGAAACGGTTTTGCGGTAGCAGGAGGTGAAAGGCATCATGAGGCGCTTTTCATTAATGTGTGACTATAAACATGGTTGAGAAGATAATCTACATTAAATGTTGCATGTTAATATTTGTTCTCATTTTCTACAATTTGAGCAGTTTCATTTATTTTCTTCTTGTTATTATTATTATTCGTATTATTGTTATCTACATCCTGAGCAAACACAACTCGATGGTAGTCATATAATTAACACACACCCGGCCATAGTAATGTAATAAAAGCCATGCACAGGACACTGGGCACGCTCAAATTAACCAGGTCTAAAATGATACCGCACTTTCACACTCTTTTTTTGGGGACAAATTTTTCTTGCGAAATTTCAATACCCCCAGAGAGAACAGTGCGCAGCTGCACATGCGTTCAGCTTGGAGGGAACATTGGTTGTCGTCATTCAGTCATGCTTTTATTTCCAGGTGGAGAGAACAGACGTGTCTCTTTCTAGCCCTCAAGGTCCTTTCATCAGAGGCACCAGGTTCTCTGGCAGTAGTTACTACCAGTTTCCCAGTGACACCCTGCCCGTTAACACTGACTTCACTGGTAAGAAATCACATTGTGAATCACGCAAAATCTCAAGGACTGAATATACACAACATGGTTCAAGTGACACCATTTTTATTTTTATTTAATTTTTTTTGTTCTCAAGTGACAATTTATACGGCATGGCTAAAGGGAAGAAGAATGCATGGCATTAGATATTCGCAGAATATATCAGAATAAAGTCACTTCAAAATCTGATATGTGCCTGATGTCTGCCAATGCGTCGGCAGCGACAGACACATCGGAGCTAGACCATGCACCACCGTGTCTCCACAAACAGTACATTAAATGACTTGCTGTCAGTCTTAAATAAAGTAAAAACTAAATACATCATGAAATATGAATTTTAAAAATGTATATGAGGCTTGCAGAATAGAGGTGTTTATATCGAAAAATGTTGTTGTATATTTTGGCGACCAAGAATGACTTCTGCAGTCATCTTAAAGGACAATTATCTTTCTGTTTACCGGCATCATTAGAGGGTTGAGCTGCTCAGCCAAACATGTTCTGCTTCGTCTGAGAACATCAGCCAGTCTAACGCTCATAATTAATGACTGCTGATACTAATCGTGCGATTTGAGCGGCAAAAGCTTTTCTGTGGCATCCAAAGCGTGTTCACTGCCCTGTAGAAACGTTGTCCTTTTGTTATCCATATTTTTAACCCTGGGATGGGTGTTTGACTAAATTTACTTGATCAGCTTTGGGGAAAAATGATCAATCCCACTGCCTTTTTTTTTTTTTTTTAATATGGTGGTGGAATCCCATCAATCTGTTCTGATGGTAGGTTAGTACTGTATAGTGTGGATGTTGCTCAACTTCGCATAGCTGATGTCATGTCTTTGGACTCCAATATACTCGAGTTAGCCTATCTTGTTAACAATCAAGTGGTGGTCTCTATTTTGCCTCAGTTGCTTCAAGATTCAATGACTCCTCAACTGGGACCGGTACTGAAATGGTCGCCTCACGTTAACTCAAAAAAAAAAAAAAAAATCCCATTCCAGAGTAGTATGAAAAATAGACCAGCTAGTTTAGTATTGATATCGTCTAATCCCAGTTCCACGTGAGAGGCTAGTTTTACAGGTACTACGGGTCGCTTTTGCACTGGTGTTTCCCAAATCCTAATACCGTATTTTCTGCACTACAAGGCACTTCTTCAATGAATGGCCTTTTTTAAAACTGTTTTCATATATAGGGCACACCGCATTATAAGACGCATAGAATAGAAGCTACTATCGTGGCTGTGGTTATGTGAATGAATCCCTTAGTTGGAGCTACCGCTAAAGGGAATACAGTACAATACAATACAGATTTATTTATATAGCGCTTTCACAACCGCTTCAGCTGTAACAAAGCGCTTTACAGAACATTTAAAACGCTATGTCCATAAAATCAGCATATTGATCCATATATATGATAAGGCGGACTGTCGGGTTTTGATAAAATTGAATGCTTTTTGGTGCGCCTTCTAGTTCACGCTCCTTGTTAACAACCCCTTGCATCGACTGTTCCCTCAATGTTCCCTGTCTCCTGTGAACACTAGAAACCATGTTGTTATTTTTCCACTTTGTCCCACCCGTGCACAAAGAAAACTTGTTTTCTCAGAGTGGAATCCATTCCTCCCCTTCAGTCTTCTTCATAAAAGGTAATGGATCAGACAATCACTTTCAGACCGGATCTATTGTGGACCATCAATGTGTCAGCAGTCCTCAAACCATCACCCTCTTACAACCATCAATACTAATAGCATCATCTACAGACAATTATTCCCATCGAAGCGCACGGAACAGCGAACAAATCAAAGCCAAATTGGATTATGAATGTAATGCAGTGTAATGCCCCCTCGAGAGTCAATTGATCACAGAGGAGGGAGTCGTCAATCGTTGATGCCTTGTGGAAACCAAGCAACTCTGTGCACTGGCAATTGTGCCATTTGGATTCTCGTCTTTTTTTGTTGTTATCCAAACGCTTCTACAAACAAAGACTGTGACGTCCCGTTTGGTTGGCTCTGAAGAGCTATTGTACTCCACTTTGAAAACTGATACTTTTTTTGGAGTTCTTATATTTTTCATAGTTTATGATCTCTTTTCCAAATACGCTAATTAACGGTGCATTTTCGAGTAAGGTGCTAAATCTTTGTCAAAGAATACATAGTGTGTGTGTGCATGTGTGTGTGTGTGTGTGTGTGTGTGTGTGTGTGTGTGTGCGCGCTCCCTTGTCTGGCCTTTGACCTCCAGTTATTGCCGCCAAATGAATTTTGTTTTTCAGAGTAGGTTGTTTTTCATAATATGCTATTATTGTAATAAGAGAGCGCGCTTCCGCAAAATGATTCTTTTCAATTGTGATTAACGATGCTTCTTAATCCTGAATGAATCCGGGGGCACTTAAGGTTAGTATGGACCACAGTGAATCTTACTTTAGCTGAAAGAGGTTCATAAGTACATGCAATTAGTGCGCAGATATGAATACCCACTAAGTGCTTGTTTCCATAAATGCATGTTAGTCCATTCATCTTTTCTATGATGCTCCTCGACAGAAAATTCCCATGATGTGACTTCCTACTTGTACTTTTATCGGTGAAGGAAAATGTGTGGAATACATTAGACTGAGAGAAATAACGGATTTAAATGGACTCTGGCTTTAAAACCAATCATGCAGTTCTCTCTCCTCATTTGTATTTATTCGGTATTAGAGCCTGAAAGGGGCTGATTATAATGCATCCTCATATTTCAGCTAATCCAGATGTATTTCTTTCGCTTTCGTGAAATGAAGAGAAATGAAACATCACAAACATTAGTTCCCCCCCCCCCCTCAAATAAAAAAGAAAAGAAAAAAAATACAAATAGCGGATGCCGGAACAAAGTAGACTTGGATCATTTCCAGTCACTTTTAATACAGTACAGTCTTGCAGCACCACTGGAGTGACTGAGCAGGAAAGAGGGAAATGTTAAATGATACAAATTATTTTTCCCTAATTAATATGATTGATTGCCAGGCATTGATGTTGAGAGGCGAGAAATGTGTGAAAGGAAAGTTTGCACAGACATCATTAGTTTTTCCCCATTTAAAGATTAATCAGAAGAGGCTGGGCTCTTTAATTCTGTCATTTGTATATTTAATGGGCTGCAGCAGAATCTATGGGTGTAATTAGCTAGCTGCCGCGCTCTCATTAATACGCCGAGCTCTGATTAATGCCAGCAGAGAGCTAACATGACTGGAGTTATTCAGGTTATGTTGGCTCGATGATTACACACAACCTCGTCCGTTTACCGAGACAGAGAGAGCAGAACAAAAAACAACTTGGCAAATAATACAGACAACTAAAGAGTTGAATCGATATTGTTAGCCATTTTAAAATCTCACGTTGTCGCTGAAATATTCCGTAAAGCTTGTGATAATCTCCAATGTCATCACCAATTGTGATAAATCCATTTTTGGGGTTCATTTGGTCAAGTGTGAACTCAGCAACTGAATCAGAATCTGTATTTTAAAAACAGGCAAGGGGTTTGTCTCTGCTCGTTTGAGCCGCTCGAGTATTGCATGCAACCACCTATCACGAAATGACGTAATACGTCATCTTACGTCAATTTTAAAAGCATTGTTTTAGTATTTATTGATGACAGCATTTCATCTTACCTTTACGTTCATCTACAGCGCCACTGACCAACCATAGAAGAGCTCGCTCTCACGGTTGTTGCGATGCATTTTGCTTTGTATGGATTTTTGTTTGCGACCAAAGCAAGTGAACTCCATTATAGGTAAATGGTAAAATGGAGTGCGCTTTGATAGCTTTATCTCAACTATCTTGGTACCCAAAGTGCTTTGCAAATTAAAAAATTAGGCTTCGGTGCCTTGCCCGAGGACACTTGGACAGCGGACGGTCAACTGGTGACACTTTGGTTCCTGAGCGACCAGCTCTACCAACTGAGGCACAGCCATAGGTGTGAAGGCACCCTTAAACACAACACTTCCAGATACTTTTGGCTAGACCGTGATACGCCTTTTCCAATGATCTGACTCCCTGTCGAAAATACTTCGGCTGATTTTGTGCATGTGTGCCGCACAGACGCCTGTCATGATGTGTGCTCAGGTCTGTTAGTTGATGGCTCCAAAGTGGTTGTCAGTGTGAAGTAGCACAAGTCCTGGGGGGAATCCCAGGGAAGTAATGCTGAGCACGAGCAAAGTGTTACTTAGCTGCTGTACATTTGGACCTTTCTGAGCATGTGTTGACAGTCTGTCCCTCCCTGTCGAGCAGATAAACACACAATCATTTTGATACATGCCTGAAATGGTCCATTATTCTTACAAAAGCAACAGATTTCTTTTGAGCGAGGTCGAATAGATTTTTTTGAATAACCATATTCCGTAATTACCTCTGCAAAGGAAACTTCCACCAAATTCCACAACACAATTAATCTGCGTGCTAATTTGTTTAGGATACAGCAATGTTTGAAATTTTAAAATACAGTCAAACCTCGGTTTTCGTCCATAATCCGTTCCAGAAGGCTGTTCGAAAACCGAAATTGTTCGAAAACCAAAGCCACGGTCTTTTTAAAATAAAAATGTTTACTGAACACGTCTGCTCACAATGGAAAGCAACACAAGGAAGCGTCACTTCCTCGTCTACCCGAGGAAGCGTCACTTCCTGGTGTAAGGAAGGCGAGAGGAGTCAAATAGTGCATTCAAGTACGCTCAGTTTGTTCGAGAACCCAAATTTGTTCGGCATCTGAGGCATAAAAAACTAAATTTTTGGTCGAAAACCGAGACGTTTGAAAACCGAGGTTTGATTGTATTTGAAATTCTATTAAAGTGTGATGAGATCATAGATTAATTTAAGAATAAAGGCAACTATGGGGAATTTTAGGGAAGCATCAATTATTCAAGAACATGTGACCATTGCCGTATTATCTTTTTTAAGGCAGCATTTATTTCACTGTTCTTGTATCAGATGTGATTCGACAGTACAAATGTATGTAATGTAAAGTCAGGTTGAGGAAACCAAAAAAAACGAACAAGATCCATTAATGTTGATGGAGACTGTAGTAGGAGGGGTTCATATGAAAATGGAAAAATCAAATAAACTGAAACGCAAAAAAGAAAAAAAAAGCGAGAGCGAGAAACGCCCAAGAGGTCGAGAAGAAAAAGGGGGGAGGTTGAAATCAAGGGGAAGAGATCAGAAGAGTGTTGCGGAGAAGGTTAAAAGGGGGTAATGTAATTGTCAGGTGTCTGTCATGACTTCACTCTCCTTTGCACTGACAAGGTCGCCAATGTAAATGACACATGCCTGCTTGATGCTCACAACGCATGTTCAAATGCAAGGATTTTTTGAGTACTTCTTCAATCCATACCGTGCACTCTCGACACCCGTGGTGATAAAACATTCAAGAGAGAAACAAGTCAATAAGGTCATGCCATAGTCGGCATAAAAATAATTTTATCCTTGAATCAAGTAAAAATGGCCGGTGAATTACGATTTTCTTCCAAACCAAATATTCATACTATCAATCAATCTCTGGCATTGGTGGGACTACAAGTACAGAGAGTTGAAACACCAAAGAAACAAAGTTTGTTCCAAATCAAACAGTAACTTGTTTGCTTTCACTTTGTGAGCAAGCACCGTGAAGGAGAAGGATGGGTATGAAAAGTGAAGTGACTGCATTTGAGGCGGAGAGAAGAAGACACACATCTTTTGAAGGATTTTGGTTTTTACAGATAAAAGCAAGAGATTACAAGTAAGATGTGTTAAAATCGTGGAATCAAGTTTGGCCTCTGGGGCTCGTCCTCTCAGCTTCATGTTTTCCCAAAGTATCCTAGTGGTAAGATTATCCCCGACAGTTGGCTTAGAGAGAAAATGAAGTCCGCTTAGACGTATGGTGTAATTGGGTTATCGTGAACTTGATGGAGATGTAACAAGAAATATAAATGAATGTGTTTGCGGAGAAAAAATACAAAGTAGGAGGGAATTGCGTTCAATAGTCTTAATGTAACAGTTGTACGACTCTTAAAGAATCGTAAAAATCCTTCCGCTCAACTTTGTTTTGACGTCTCAACGTGGTTCAAGTCCTTGTTTGGAGTAGACTATAACGATTACTGTTGTGTCACAAAACTCTCACTATGCTCATTTTACTTGACTTCAGGTGTTGAATTGAGTTTCAAGACTCGCTCTCCGGATGGCTTGCTGCTCTGTGCCCTGTCTCCTGGAAGTCAGGAAGAATTTCTGGCGATTCAGATTAAAAATGGACATCCCTACTTCTTGTTTGACCCTCAGGTATGGAAAATTTTTTTGGGGTTTTATTTTATCACCATCCCAAATAACAGTCAGAGAGAAGAATGAATACTTTAGTTGCCATATATAACTGTTTCGTAGTTAAAAATCTAATTCTGCCCACTTGATATATTTGCTCACCTCCAACAGTCTTTTTTTTTTTTTCTGATCCACCTCTTCTCCACTCTTCTTCTGTCTCTTTCTGTCTTGTCTTCCCTCGCCTGCTCTCATCTTATAAATGTGATCTGTAGCCCGCTCATTGCGTTCTGTCAGGGAGATAGAGCGAGGGGTGTGTGTGTGTGGGGGGGGACTTTAAAAGTGTGTCAACGTTTGAATTGGACTGCAATTAACTCATTCCCTGCAGTCACCACGCGTGAATACCAATTGCAAGCTAATTAAGCTTTGCACCCTTGCGCGCGCTCACACACACACACACACACACACACACACACACACACACACACACACACACACACACGCAGCCTCTCTTCCCTTATCCATCCTTACAGACACATGTAGAGGGGTTGAGGAGTCAATGACTTGGATGATGAAAGCAATGATAGCAGATGATTGCGCACATTTCCATGCGGTCACCATCTAATTGGGCTCTCAAACAAAAACATGCACACAGTACAGTATATCCCTTCCTCATCATTGTCCATGCAGTACTTGGAACCAAATGTCTTTGTCAAATTGTAGCTCGAGTATTAGTCATATCCTGCATGATTCAGTGTGTGTTTGTGTGTGTGTGTGTGTGTGTCTTCTGCAACTCGGATGACTTTTTTGTTTAGGGTTAGTTTGGAATAATTAACTGCGGGAGGAGTCTCACGGTTTATTGGTGTTCCCCGAGTTACATCCAGCCTGGCTCATTACTTTTCCCTATTAGCCTGTTGCGCTTGCCTAATGGGATTACTACTGCACGGTGTGTAATTTAGCATGACCCGGGCAAGTGATATGATTATGAAGGGCCTACATGACAAACACGGCGGACTACAAAGTATGAAATACCTGCTTACGGCACGCAGATTTCCACAAACAGCCACTGATGTTACATTTTGTCTGACTACCGGCACTTCTTTATTCCTTTGGAAATAGAGCGGAAAAGCACACTGGTGTTTATATTCAAATATTTTCCGATACAACTGAAACAGTGTTTCGGAAAAAGCAGTAGGTTGAACAAAAAATCTGTTCCATTTTTATGCTGACAAAGCCATCGCATTTAAAGCTGTCAATGTCGTGCATCAAACTTTTTTTAACGCCCGAGTTATATAAGTATAGGTTTTACACTCTCGCAATAGCGCAACAGCTTAACATGTGACTTAAGAAGCTGTTAAAATAAGACCGCTAATATTTATAATCCAGCCATCAATGCAACAGATGGCAATAAGTGCTTTAGTGAGCAAATTAACACAAATTTTCGGTGTGTAACATGTTTGTGCGTGTCTTTTTTTTAAATGACGGCTTTTGATATTCCAAGCTGCTCGTTGTCAGTTGTTGGTTCGGTTGATTAAAACTGTGCGATTGAAACTATTGATCTTTCTGTTGTCTGATTTCACATTTGAATAGTTTAGCCCCTTATCGATCACATGGAGTTCGGGCGGCAGCGCAGTTAATTCTTGTGATGACTTACTCAAGGGCACCAACACTGAGAGTTGTTTAGCATTTGTTGAGTATTTAATTGGCTTGTATTTGGTCTGGTTGTGTCTCACATTCACAGGGCGAGGGCGAGGCAGCGCACCACTTGCCGGCTGCCTTGTTAAGAGGAGCGAGCTATCGTCGGTTGTAAAGATGCCAGAGGCTGATATACTTTGGCATTCATACATTTATTGAACCATTCATTAAATCTTCATCACTGTTTGTGTGGGCCTCTGTGCTGTCAGTGATTTTTTTTACATTTTTTTTTTTTTTGTGAGCGCTGATCTGACGCTCATGTTTTTCCTCATTCCTTGTGTCTAACTTACTAAAAGCTGTTTGCAGCAATGTCGTCAGACTTAATGGAGACATCCGTCTTCAGCCACGCTGGAGTATGCTTATGATGATTTTACATGAATGAGCATGGATTGTAAGTGCCATGTCCGCGGTTGCCCAATACTGGTTACACACAAAAAAATAGAAGACCTTAACTTGGTCAGAGTCTGTAGTTTTGGTCCATTACAGTACGACTTGTGCAAACTCACGTTTTTGGGTGGCTGACTTTGCGTGTGGCTGAGTTTGTGTGTGGCTAATGAGCAAAACACTGCTAATCCCCTGCTATCACCTAATTCCAACAGTATACACACGTTTTGCTTTTCAGCCTCAATAAGTTGGATGACACAAAGAGTTGGAAGTCTTCCTTTTTGCTGCTGTGTGCAGGGCTCGGCAGTGGCTGTGAGTGCACAAGGGGACGGGGGGCGCCACTACAACGATGGAAAATGGCACCACATCATAGCAACCAGGCGAGGGGCCGTGGGAACAATCGTTGTCAACAATCAATACAGAGGTAACGCATTCATACTGACCGCCGCATGTATTGCCTGTTTGTGTGGGTGTGCGAGTGTTCATGCAAGTGTCCATACATGCAAGTCCGTTAATGTATCTCACGTAGGATGTAGAAGTAATTGTGTGTGCCTGCTTCATTGTGTGGAAACTTCCCAGTTGTTGAGGTATTAACCAGGTTAATCCCGGCTGCTCTTTGCAGAATCTGGGGAGGAAACTACTGCTTTAGACACACACGCACAGAAACTCATTTTTCTGTCTTGCTCTTACATTTTCAGTGGTATGTTAACTTCAGTGCTTCATTTCTTGTAACTCATTAAAAATGAAGCTGATTTAACATTGGTTCTGGTTTAGTGTGTAGCATGCTGCCACTTCCAATTTTTTTTTCATTGAAGAAATTTCAAGTACCCCGATATGAGACCTGGGAATTCCATGGTAACTTACATTACAATAAATCCCGCCACATATTGTGAACTACTGTGTACAAATACAGTCATACCTTGGTTTTCGACCATAATCCGTTCCAGAAGGCTGTTCGAAAACCGAAACCACGCTCTTTAAAAAAAAAAAAAAAAAAATCTTTATTGAAGTCTGTTCATAATGGAACGCTATACGGGGAACCTTGTCTCCCCGAGGAAGCATCACTTCCTCGTGTAAGGAGTTTATTCGAGAACCGAAATTCGGTCGTCATCCGAGGCATAAAAAGTTCGAAATTTTTGGTCGAAAACTGATTTGGTCGAGAACAGAGACGTTCGAAAACCGAGGTTTGACTGTAATGTCACAATACAGTCATAATTAATACATTTGAAGAAAAAGAAGTCTCACCATTTCTTTGCAACCAGAAAACCTTTTTAAATGCGAAATATGCTCCAAAGTGTTTGAATGGCAGAAAAGCATCAAGCGATATTTGATTATCAGGTATCGACGAAAACCATATGATAGCTCAGGATGTTCATACTTTGTGCTATTGGTGATACCTTCACTGCATTTGATTCCCTTAAAAAAAAAAAAAAAAGTTTCTTTCTTTCCGTTTGTCCCTCAAAACTCTCCAAAATGCGCATACGCTCAAACTTGGACTCTCGCTCTACTATACCAGGCAGTTCTTCAGCCTCCAGCGGCAGCACTATAATTGGCGAGAATACTGGACTGTTCATTGGAGGACTGCCGGAAGATTTGGCTCTACAACGGAAAGATTCCGGTGAGTCAATCTCCACCCTCTCTTGGAATATGAATAGAATTTGCACGATGTCCATTGGCATTTTGTGGGCAATAATTACAAAGGGTTTTCTTTGTGTTTTTTAACGTACTTGTGTCCTTGGAATCATCTGGTCATCCTTAGGTCAGGGCTTGAATTGCATCTGAACTGCATGCAGAACTTGGCTGCGTATTTTAGGCATAGAAACCATGTAGTAAAAACCTTTTAAGAGTGACAGGTAAAGTTTTGTTTGTTTTTTTCTGCTTCTTGTCCGTGCCCACCAGGGCCTGCCCGGCTGATGCGACAGGGTTTCTCCGGTTGCCTGAGGGACGTGCGTTTCAAGATGACTGACAGCCCCTCGGAGCAGTGGAGATCTCTGGACTGGACAAAAGCCACAAATAAAATGTCAGCCTATGAAAGCTGTGAGGGCTGCCTGATTCATACGCTGGACGGAGCCCATTTTCTGGGTCATGGTAGGTCACTGTTGATTGTTTTTGATCATGCGACAGATTTGGAGCTTGAGTGATGTTATCATATCATTTTATCTGTGGTTTTATTGTTCTTGTTTTGATTGTAAAGTGTCCTTGAGTGTTTTGAAAGGCGCTTTTAAATGAAATGTATTATTATTATTATTATTATTATTATTATTGTCATACTTGGGGAAGCAGAGATTGGCAGGTCAGTTGTATATTAAGTGGGCATGTCACAATTTCGTTTGGGAGGTTAGCATTTGGTGTATCTACTAATGTTTCCGTGCTATTCCCTCTTGTGTTTAGGTTACTTGGAGTTAAACAAAGATGTGTTTAGTGGAGGAACGGAATTCAACATCTCAATGGAGTTTAGAACAGACCAACTTAATGCACTTTTGCTCTTTACGTACAACACAGAGACTCGTCAATATATGCTGGTAAGTTTTGCCTCATTGAAATATGACTTAAAATAAATCGGATTTGGAAATAATGTGCAACATGGTGATATCTCCTGGGTTGGTGTGTATGTTTAGGTGGAGCTGAAGGGCGGTCTTCTGTCATTCCTTCTCTCCACTGGAGGTCACGTGACCGAGTTTAGCATGTGGGCAGGGCTTAGCTACTGCGACGGAGGATGGAAGCAGCTCTCACTGGCGAAACGCGGCGCACTCATCTCGGCCGCACTTGATGGCTGGGCAGAGGAGGCAAGGGGAGCGGGAGCAGCAGGAAGGCTTTGGGTTGACTCACCGTTATACCTGGGTGGGGTGCCACCTGAACTTAAGCACAAGGCTCTGGACATCCACAGTCACAGACATGGTGAGATATGTGTCTGGCCCAAAGAATCGGACAAATTAGATCACCATCATTTCATTGTATTGGGGTCTCTTTACGTGTGTGGTGTTCATTTTTGGGTTCATTCAAGTGGACTCTCATGACACATCAGGGAGATCTGCAGAACTTAATGATATCCAATCAAAGAGAAATTATAATACTCCGACAGGCATTCATTTACTAGCAGTAAATTCAGCTCACTCCATAAGCCGCAATTTTGCAAATAGTGAACAGTTTTTCAAGAGGGGCTTCAAGCTGTTGAGTTCCACTCCCAGTTGAAGTTTACTGTCAAATGAAACATCAATCAAAGAAAATTAAAAGTTATGTACTTTAAAAAGTTCTGCCCCCTCTCGCTTTATGCTGACGCAATAGAAAAATAAAACATAGAAGTGCCAACAGTTAGCATAAATACTTGCGGTGTTACAACCTTTTATGCAGTAGGTATTTGAATAGAAATGGCGAAGCAACACAAGTTATATATATATATATATATATATAACTTATTTGCATCTTAAGTTCTTAAGTATAGTTATATATATATATATATATAAATATTGCAGTATTCACGGGTAAATAAACTTTATCCTCCACAGAAAATGAAAATCAGTGCCTCTTATTTACTGACTGAACATGGTGGCGACTTTCTTCCATTTCATTCATGTGCGTGTGTGCGCGCGCGCGTGTGTGTGTGTGTGTATACATATATTATACCGCCCCCCCCCCGATAAAGAGGCAGCACAATGAATTAAATTGAAGCAAATCATGTTGCCCAAACTGCTTAATTCTTTACATTCTATTTAATAATCTTATTACAGAATGGTTGTGTATTGTACAATTTCATAGAGTGCACATTACAACCTTTTTATTTTTATTGTTGTTGTTGTTATTATTTTAGCTGACCAGAACATATTCATTTATTTAAATCCTGAAAGTTGAATTGAGAGACCTCTGTTTTCAGTGACTTGTTTGGTCACGACGCAAATTTGTGAAACTCGTATCTTAAGGCACCACTATGCAGGTAGATCTGTGCTGTCAACGTGCATGTAGCTAAATCACCAAGAGTGTGAGTCAGTGAAGTTCTAGACCAATTGTGTGGTGAGTATGGATACATGAATAGAAAATTGTACTTTTTACTTTGTAATGCTAAACCAGGAGAATTACTTGATGCTAAGTGAATCCAAGATGACGACTTGATAAACGAGGCGCGATATTGAGACAAACTTTATTCTTATATCCTTTTCTCCTCTTCTCTTTCTCCCTGCCCTTCTTCCACCCTCGCAGGCTTTGGAGGTTGCATAAGAGGCCTCACCATTCAAAGTGATAAAACAAGCCCTCCTGTCAATCAAAGAGTTAATCTCTCTGTAGCCTCGGGACGCTCTGTTAGAATCTACCTCGATGGCTGTCCGAACAGTGAAAGTCGTTACAACTGCAGGGGCAATGATTCGGTGTTGGCCTTCACTGGTAGAGAGACACATGCCTTTGATTACAGTCTGCAGCCATTCACTGGTAAGAATTGCAAATCATCTTTTTCATCAACTCGTTCCGTCTGACCCGTCGACTGTATAAGATGAGTGCATTTGGGAAGCATGATGTCACAGTTGCCCACAATTACCATAGAATCTCCTCAGCGGAATGTGAATTACTGCGGCGAACATGTGAGGCATGTTTTCCCCATGCATATTTGAAGGTCAGCAACTCTTTGGACAACGGCGACAAAGTTTGTATCGCATACATGTATTACATCAAAACAAATAAACGGAATACGAGGTATGCACTAAGCCACTCCGGATAAATGCTGTAGCTTTATAGGTTTGATGTACTCCCTTGGTCCTCTGAAAAACCATCTGAACATCAGGCTTTTTTAGCATGACATTGCTCTATAAACATTACTGAGAGCGGAGATTTACGCGGCTTTCACAGACGGGGCCCGCACACATCCACACATTTTCCAAAATTACACTTGACCTTGTGTGCGCTGTAGGCGGAGCGCTGCACTTTTTACTTTGCTGTGTTTTAAAATTGAAAATGCAAATTTGAATGTGTGGGGCAAAGTCAAGGTAAATGAATATGAGACTCACCCAGAAGGCCACTGAATTCTGTCCAGTCAAGCGACACGAAAAGGAACTGCGAAAGTATAGTGCGGGATTTCTGGCAGCAGGAATGACTCGTATATTTTCACAGGAAAAGACAACTAGGTGCAATCAAATATGTGGCACGTTCTCTGTTCAGTTTTATGATCAACAATTTTAAAGTGCTGCTCGGGATCAAGGTATATGGCATCACATCAGGATATATTCTGAAAATATTTTGATTTTACGTGTCGTCGACTTGCGCTCCTAAATATCGAAAACCTTTTTTTTCTTGTCTCTTAAAGGGGATTATTAATGGAGGCTCTTCACTGTGCCTCCTTAAATGCCTAGTCGCATGTTATTTTTGTGTAAAATGGGAACATTTCTGTCTCCTGGATAAAAGATATGAACAATCAGAATCGCCTTTATTGTCATTGTATAGTTTACAACAACAAGTCTGCCTTTTTATTAATCAACGCTACACCTTTAGGTACGCTGTGCTTTCATCAGACGGATAAATTCCCTGTAAGGATACCGTGGCTTCTCTCCTTGCGACACACTTGGGTCCAGAGTCGGGATGATATTTGCTCAGTTTGGTCAGTTTTGTCACTAAAAGTGAGCAGATAAGAGAGTCCGATGCGCGTCCGAATTAATCTTATGTATTTGTCAGCAGTCACATCATCCATAAAACACCAGTGAGCCCACTCAAACAGCATCCATATATTCCAGTGTCATAACACTTCCTCCATCATGTTGGGCACATGATGCTTTCGATCATGGGATTAAAAAAAAATAAATAAATTGTGTAAAACTGTATATATATTTTATTTAATTTTTTTCTACGATCACAAATAGGACTCCAGAATTTATTTACTTTGCTCTCCAATTATTTAATGCGCTCAACCGTTTTGCATCTTGTCAAAATTCTCTACTGTATTTCCATTCAATGAATGCATATTTTTGGATGATTCAGTGAGTTTTACCAACAATCTTTGTTCATGCACTTTTTAATGTATTTATTATATTTTTTTTTTTTTTTTTTTTTATCCCAATCCTAAACCCGTCCTTCCATGTTCATTCGCACCCGAGAATACTTGTATCGGATCATAGCTCTCGGCACAGGAGGCTGGGCTGCCTCGCCTTGGCAGAGAGTACGCAGCTGCGGCAAAGGTAGGACACCCTGCTCTGTGTAAACTATTGACTTGATTTCCATTCACAAATTCTCCACCAAAAACGTTTTGAGCCCTTCCGTGACTTAAGGCAAATCGGAACCGCTCCCACCTGTTGGCGTTTCTCAAGAGATTTGGGATGAAAAAAGCACTCCAACTTGTACAGTATGTGAGTTTCATCCAGGGCTCGTGATATTACACTCGCCTGACGCTATGAGAGATTGATAAAGCCACCATAAAGGGCATCCCAGTAAAAGGCTGTTAACCCAGAACGGCCCGGGTTCTCCCTGGTGTAATATAAAGCTGCTCATTAGTAGTGAACGATACACTGGTAGGTCTGGTGTGCTGTGACCACAGAGAGGAATGGAGGGGAGGGAGGAAGGAAGTGCTAATAAATACATTAAGAAGCCAGAGAAGAGGCGAGGATGGAGGATTGAGAGGCAAAGGTGAGAGCTTACCGAAGGGGGACAGCAAGAATGAGAATGGAGGAAAAAGCTGCAGAATGATGGAGTAATCAAGGCAGGAGTGAAAGTGGAGAAATATTGGCATGGTGAGGAAATTACTCTCCGGTCATAAAATAATTTGTGAGTCGAGAGATATTTTCCGCACGTCAGACAGAAATGATAAAAGGTTTGCTGCTTGGCGGCGTATTAAAGAAAAAAAAAAGTTATACACTGTGTTCAGTATTCTTTTAAAGTTGTTCTGCTCCACATTGTAAATCCTCCAGTACCAGAAATAGACGAAGACTAGTGGCAGATGTACAGAAACACAGAGAGATAGATGGAGTCAGGAAGTGAAGAGGATGCGGCTGTTTTGACAGTCGACGTTCCCACTGGCATCTTCCGCAAGGGAAGGAGAGTATGGCTGAAAAGGAGAGAGGTTGATTACAGTGAAATATAGCCCAGAATGAATGGGTGGCTGCATTAAATCAGCGCTGAAAAAGTTACTACTCCCATAAATACTATTTATGCTAATGGGAGGCATGATTTAGTGGGCCTATTAAGGCATGTAAAGATAGGGGAAGCTTTTACTTGAACCTCTTGTACGTCCAACCTGTTGTTTTGCCTCGTTTTGATATATTTTCTGTCTTTATTTTGTCCATGATTGGCTTATCCCACATACATTGTTCTGTGTATTGCTCTGTAGAATATGTCCTCTGGATCAGGAGGGGAAAACGTTTTTAGACATACCTTTTAATTATATCCTACCAAGATAGATTAAAATTCTGAGTTATTGAGCCACCCCTTTTAAATTTTAGGATGGTGTTACGTTTACTGATTTCACGAGTCAAGATTCCTATTTGATAAATGTATTTTATTTTCAAGGAAAAACAAAGATATTGTGGTGAATTTCCAATTGAGCAGTCAGGAGAGGGACTGATTGGCCAAGTTTGCTTTGCTTTTATTTCGCCCCAATAATTTTAGCTTCTCAAAAATACAAACATTTAATCAGACGTCCTTTTCCGCTCATCAAACAACTGGCTCTATTTCTTTCACTTCCAAGCACCGGACTCCGTTCCACCGCCCACTGCAGTGCAGATTCTGAATGGCTTCAGTGCCAAGGTGAGCTGGGCTCCACCCACTGGTGATGTCAGAGGTGTGATTGAGAGGTATGAGTTGCGAGCCTACCGGAGAGAGCAGCCAGCGATGCCCCCGATCAAAGCCACATACCTGGCTAATGGAAATTTCACAGGTAAAAACAACTGAGTCATAAAGAATATGAAAAATAGACAATGTTTGGGTTTGGGGTTTGAACTTGCAAGCGAACCATTTTTCATCATCGTTATTTTTTAAGTACTGTATTATTTACATGTTATTTTAAATATTGGAACTACACCCCAACTTTCACAAATAATGTAATAACTTTTTTTTTTTTTTTCCTGAGCATGTTCTTGCCACAACTTTTCTTTCATATCGGCCCTGGGTATAAACATATTGTCGCTGTCCTTTTTACTCACCACACGGTCTTCCTGACAAAAACAGACACTCTTGGTTGCATGCAAACCTGTTAATGTCTCCTTGGCAAGCCTCCAGCATTTGCAGACTGTCTTCATTTGGGCAAGACACTCAACACTATCCCCGTGATGT
Organism: Hippocampus abdominalis; assembly: GCA_018466805.1. Classification (NCBI taxonomy): domain Eukaryota; kingdom Metazoa; phylum Chordata; class Actinopteri; order Syngnathiformes; family Syngnathidae; genus Hippocampus; species Hippocampus abdominalis. The sequence goes on from CM031696.1 coordinate 16,844,810, forward strand.
CATACATTGGCATCGCACCTTCCGACTCTCTCTGTTTTCGATCTTTCCCCGCCTCATCTTCAACACCGACGATGATGACGGCGTCCGCTGCTGCTATTCGTCCCCCGTCTCGTCCACGCTTCCATGTCTCCAGGCAAATATGAAGATGAGTTCGCCCCATCCCGGTCGCTCTCAATGTCTCCTGTATGGCTCCACGTCCCCCTCCCCTCGCTCTTTGCCGAACATAGTGTCCAAGCATGATAAGGCTTCTCGTTAATTTATGATGGCCTCGACATCTGACTGCGGAATCACACCGACGGCTCGAAAACACAGAACGCAAATGAGGGTGTAATGGCAGTGGAGTGGGGCCTCGGCCTCTAATTGAATTAAAAGACGGGCGGCAAAGAGAGAGAGAAAGGGTGAGCGAGGCTCTATCAGACAAGTAGAGGTTGACTGACGATGAGTGGGGCTAACAGTGAAAAAGTGGATGGGGACAGAAAAAAGACAATAAAAAGGACACTCCACTTGCCAACAGCAGTACTTCTACATAGCAACAGCGTCACAGAGAGCTGATGACCAAAGTACCTGTTTACATCAGCCTCAAGAATAAGACGCCAAGAGGAATAGTGAAAGGCTTTAACTCGGGTACAATCAAATTCAGATGCCATCCAGGCCTTGCTTTAAAACAGTTTTAGAACTTAAGAAGCCTTTTGGGTTTAAGGTGAAACATATTCAGCAAACAAAAAGAGACCATTCAACTTTTGTGATAGATTTCGCAAGCAACCTAATACAAAAGCCTCCAAAAACAATCAAACAACGGGAATACCGAAATATAAACTCGACTCATCTGATGTCATGAGCGACAAGGTTTGTTTTTAATGAATTTCAGGCATGTGATGACACCATACCTTGAATATTTCTTCTGAAGACACACAAAGTCCTTCTTTAGGTCTTCCCCTATTCACGTGCTGCTGGAGACTGTCACCTGATGATGCAGGAAAATATTGTCATTTGCTTGCGCAAAGTGATCATCGGAACTCTTACCCCAACCTCAAAATAAAATATGTATCCCCTCTATGAAATTCACTTCACATTTTCAAACCAATGCTCCTCTTTTCCAGGTGTGTTGTCCGGTCTCACGCCGTCCACTCAATACGTGGTCACTGTAAGCGCTTGTATGGTGACTGGCTGCACAGAGAGTCTGGGCAATGAGCACTCTGATGTTACTGATTTGAGATCAGTCCTCAAAACCCCCGAGGAAGGTACGACAGTGAGACGAGCACACTTTAATATAACATTTAATTCTCCACCACTTAGGAATAGATTTTTACTTTCCAAACACTTCACTGTAGTGGCAAAGATGTACTGCGTATACACTCCCCTTCAAAAGTATTGAAATGGCAAGGTCGATTGCTTTTTTGTGTTTTTATACTGAAGACATTTGGTGTCTGATCGAGAAAAAAAAAAGAGAATGAGAGAGAGTGCTTGCTAGCTAGCTAGCTAGCTAGCACGTCCGCCTCTCAGTACAAAGGAGCAGGGTTCAATTGCAGGCCCTGGCCTTCCTGTGTGGAGTTTGCGTGTTCTCCCCGTGTCTGCGTGGCTTTTATTCAGGTACTCTGGTTTCCTCCCACATTCCAAAAACACGCACGGCAGGTTAACTGAACACTCTAAATTGTCACTCTGTGTGACTGTGAGTGTGAATGGTTGTTCGTCTATGTGTGCCCCGTGAGTGGCTGGGGACCAGTTCAGGGTGTGCCCCGCCTACCGCCTGAAGACAGCTGGGATAGGCTCCATCAGACCCGTGACCCTCGTGAGGGTAAACAGCTTCAGATAATGGATGGATAGAACATATCAAAGATAAACATTTGTAGTTGTAAGGGGAAAGAAAAAGAAGAGTGACACAAGAAGGTGTGTCAGCTACGAATGAAATAAACAGGAGCAGGATAATGAGGACGAATACAGTAGAAGGGATGAAGCAGGATTTGATTAGACCCTTTACAAGTGAGCAAAGGACATAGGAGTCTAGTTATGTCGCTTTCATGAGCTACTTTTTTTTTTTCCTCTCTTTTTCTTTGTCCCTACATTAGTCTGCTGTGGGACGAGCATGCCTTGTTGGGGGGATAACATGACAGTTGGGGTCAGTGCAGGTGTAGCAAAAATCAATTTGAAGTAAAAGAGGGAAAAAAAAGATTAGTATTGATTCACGCCGAGCCTTGAGTTTAGATATTGAACGGTGTTAGAGACTAAACATATCCAAAAGTACAAACGTAAAAATATTGAACTGACTTTTCCGAAGGCTCGTGAGCATTTTTCATTTCATTTGTAATTTGGGTTGGAAATATCTTTTATGTCACTAGTCCCCTAACTTTCTAACACATTTTCCGTTTTTTAAAATCTTTATTAATGTGCTCATAACCATATCAACATATAGATCTTCCTTTATCCTCAGCTCCTAATGGTGTTTTTACTCCAAGTGCACTCTCATCACCCTCAGCTCTGTTCGTCAACTGGAAAGCTCCAGCAAGGTAAGTATACATAATTTCATCATCTTTTATTTTCATTTTTTTTTACCTTTTGATTATTTTCCCAAATGTATGAACTATAATTTATAACATATAAAAGCCAATATTTTATACAGTATTAACGACTGACTAATGTTCTTATACAGCCCCCATCTCACTTTTTTTTTTCTGCCACTGATAGGCCCAATGGTGTCATTACGGAATACCGCCTCTTTCAGAATAACCAAATGGTCTACAGCGGAGAGGAGGGACACCACAACATTACTGGTACCCAGAGAGCGATAATGCACGTGTGTGTCTGAGTGCGTATGCGTATCTCTGCCTCGGGACGCAGCCCTAGCGTAAAAAGAAAAAGGGGGGGGGGGAGAGTGACGAAAAGCAAAATGGCGAAGGTTATTTGCATTTGAAAGAGCAGAACGGGCATCGCTGTTCTTAACATGGGAATAGCACTTGAAAATACACATGCTTGAAACTGAGGCGGCGGCGAAACAAAGAACGCTACAGAGCGGCACGATTGCCAACACACAGTTTGCCTTGAAATTGTACACGAGAGACTGAAAGAGTTACAAAACACACGGTGCACCACTGAGAACTTAAGACGCAAATAGACATCGTGAGACATATACAGTATTTATAATATGCAAATTCATATAATACATCCGATAAGAGTCGAGTAAATCATCCCCAGTCTTGAATTTAAATGTATACATCCAGCTCTTTATATTATACAGTGTGTGTGCCGGTGTCTGTTTGGGTCAATGAAGGCAACAAACGTATCATTCATACCGGTTTAATAATGTGTCCGATGTTCACTCTGATTGCAAGGATTGCGGGCATAGTAATTATACGGTATGCAAAGGAGGGGCAGCGGGTGTGTCCGTGACACGCAAAGAGAAACGATCGCAAAGTAAACAAGGAATATTCTGCCTGCGCAGGTTGATTGTGGAGAAGAGATTGTGTGGAAAATACCCACTCGCACAGGACACTTCATTAGGTACACCTACAATACAATGAGAAAATTCCTCACACAGCCAATTATTTTTGATTGACAGTTGTATTTTTGTTAAATTATTAATTTAACAATATGTTGATTGCCTCTTCCAGTATCGTGCTTTTTGTTTGTTTGTTTGTTGTGGAATTACTATTTGAGTTTAAAGAATATTTTTGAAAATGTTTATGATTAATTCAATCAATTAATTTTGACAAAGATTCAGAGGGATTTTATCATGCTGTTGTCATATTTATGCGTGAAATACGATGACATCCACCACACACTGTTTGCCTGATCAAATACGGCAAAATCTCGTTACAACACCTTTGTTACCATTTTGAACGGTTTTGAACTTTTTTTTTTTCACCAAATTTGCAGGTGTAAAGGGCATTACAACTTTTGCGTTTTCGGTCTTATGACTGCAGGTGTACCTAATGTTGTGGCTATTGGGTGTAGCTTTCTCGCCATGCTTGGATTCGTTTCATGAAACGATGCCATCATTCATCCTCCCTGTCTGTTTCCTGCTGCCTCGCCGTGCATTTCAGGGCTTGGCGTCTATACCGCTCACGTCCTGCTGCTGTCTGCATGCACTGCTGTGGGATGCACCAACAGTTCAAAGGTCACCATGTTGACCTCTCAGCTTCCTCCCGGGCCGCTACTAACGCCGACCCTGACCTTGCTCGACTCACGGACCATTCTGGTGGAGTAAGTGCTCACTATCGTTCTCAAAATTCAACATTACACCGCACGAAAGAATGGAACAGCAATGAAGGCATCTCGGAGATGCGCATCAGTCGCACGTTCTGTCGAGGGAGGGAAAGGGCAGCAGCGCTCGGGTGACCTTCTGAAGTTGTGTTTACCATGCAGAATATTCACTTGACACACTACACTTGACCTTTCGTCTCTAGAGGGAGGAAGATAAATCTCTTACACCTTTTACCGTCCTGGTCATTTGAAAATGTCGCTGGACAGCGTGTATGTGTTTACGAGCGTGGTGTGTTCACAACAAGCTGTAGTGTCACAGAAAGAAATGAAAAAGACTTGCAAAGGGAAACACGACACCAATACTGGCTTATTTCTTTTACATGACTTACCAGCAGCCCAATTGTGAAGTTTCGCAAATATTTAAATACAAATCCCGTTCATTCAAGATGACTTGCATGATGACATCAAGGTCGGAAATCATCAAAGGGCGGATTGTTTCCATACGGTGCTGAATTGTATGACAGTTAACAACTTAAAATGTTGATTAAGACTTTCATCGGGTTCCAGCAGCAACCTAATTTAAAAAAGATTCTGTAAAATTTCAATAGTAGTGGTCTCGTGGTGATTCCGTGCGTGCCATCCGTGCACCGGTGTAACATTTTTACCAACTCTTTTCAGCTATAAATTCACCTGCTGTGGGAAGGAATTTGTATTGCCTTGTTAGCACGTTGGCAACAGGCAGGGGTTGAAAGATCACATGTGGTCAATATTTCCCCATTGTCTACGAGAAAGGCTGAGGAAGACAGAAATGTGCAACATCTATGAGAAAAATGAAGAGAGCGAAAGGGGTAAGTGATTAATTGAGAGCTTGACGGGGAGGGCGGAAAAAAAAGAGGATGCAAAAATGCAAGAAATGGAAGGAAGTGAGGGTGAGAGACTGTGAGAAAGGTTGAGGGAGGCTCCGCGATGGGGATGAAGCGATATCAGCAGATTTATCCTCTGCCCTCACATCACAATGCCGCACACAAATACATTCATGAGTGCACACAATAAGATATTTGCACAGAGAAAAGCGAGCTTTCTGAAACATCCAGCTTTTTCAATATTATTGCTGTCTGTGTATGCTTTTCTAAATGAATCGCCAAACATTGTCACATACTCTGTCTTGTTGAACATCTTCTCGGAAAGGAATCTATTTATACAGTGACGGGGGGAAAAAATCTACACACCCCTGTTCCAAGGCCAGGATTTTGTGATATAACAAAAGAGACTTTGATGAATCATTTCAAAACTTTTTCCAGCATTAATGTGGCCCTACAACCTGTATATTAAAAAATATCATTTGAGAGGGTAAGTCAAAATGAATGACTGAAATAATGCGGTGGCACAAGTATGCACCACCTCCTTGAGCAGGGATGTTGTGTTCGGATTTAATCAGTCGCATTCAAACCAAAGTTAGAAATTGGAGTCAGCCCCCATTTAAATTGCCTCTGAAGGAGTCGTGTGCATGCCCCAAGACTGGTTCCAAAAAGCATGTTTGGCGTAAGCACAGCACGACTCAGCACCAAAACGGCCCATTCCTAAATTGAAGCATTGTGAGACTGTTTTCCCTCAGATGGACCTGCGAAAATGTAATTCTGAACAGTTTGAAATACCAGTCAGTGTTAGCACAAAATCTTTAAAGTTCTGCTTGAAAGCAAAACAAATGTCAGAGAAAGCCTGCTAGAACAACTGAAATGTATTTGGGGTTAATCAGAGTGACTTTATGGAATCAGGTGTTTTATTGTAAACACAGCCACATTCTAGTTATGAGGGTGTGCGCACTTGTTCATATTTGTTGAGTTGTTTATTTTACTTCCGCTCTTGGGGAAAAAACAAAAGGTCACGCTGATGGTGGCAAACGTTCTGAAATGTTTTATCTTGGTCTTGTGTTTTTAGATGGCCAGAAATGTGGCATATGAACAGCGGCGTTTAGTTTTTCTTTTTTGTTTTTTTAATTTGCAGTATCAACAAAATGACGAACACCCTGATGTTCACTTCCTGTAGGTGTAAACACACGCCCCGTATCCAAGCTCTTTCAAACCAACAGTTTTTCAAAAGCATTTGTACAATCACTGATACTCCGGATTTGCTCCAACTTGCCTTTGATTGAGCTGTTGCGACGTGGTTGTACATCACAGTTCCAATCGACAGAGTATACATCTAATAAAGAAAGTGATAGATTAGTCAGAGCGGCTAATTATGTGCTCACACGTGCTCATGAGTCATCCCAGAACCGGCGTTTAAAAGACGAGAACCAAGAAAGGAATTTATCAGCTTTTAAAATTTGACGCCTCTCTGCGAACATCCTAGTGGCTTTACAGGAATTTGTGATCTATTTACATTGTACCTTGATGGATTATTTACTTGCTATGATTAAAAAATGAATCCTCTTTAGCACCATTTACGACAGAAGTCCATTTTACAGATTGCAAATCTGTGACACGTACAGCTCCAATAATTTGTGCAAAATAAAATGAATATTTTGGATATGATACAGCAAAATTTAAAAAAAAGATGTCAAGGAATATTCTTGTTTTGCATGATTGATTGGCTTGGGTTTCAATTGGCACAAATATATTACCTGTGATTTTTCAGAGGCAATGTCATTTTTCTCCAAATACAATCGTTGAAACGTCTAACAAATTATTTCAAGGAGTCAAAACATCTCTGCTTTTGATAGTCATGTACGAATAACTCTTTCTGATAATTTCATGCACAAAAATTTTGTAGGCGTGACAAAATGCAATGCAAAGTTTGTTGCGATTTCCTCGGCTCATCATACAGATGCTTGACTCGATATTTGAAAGTGCAGATTTCACAAATGGATCTCCACAGTCTCGCAGTCTTTCGAAACACTTATGTGGGTTCTTCTTTGCGTCACCAGGTGGTCTCGCCCCTCTCAGGTCAATGGTGTTCTGCAGTTCTATGCCATCTTCGTCTCACAGGATGGGGCAGAGCCCACCGTTGTCCACAACAGTTCCAAACTCGTTGAAGAGCACACGCTCCGCAACCTCACTCCTGGCACGGCCTATGACATCACAGTGGCTGTGAGTCTTTGGATCCTTATTTTCACCCTCCTCTCTTGAATTCTTGAGTGTATTTGTGTGCGCACTTCAGGCTTGCACAGGCGCTGGCTGCACCCGAAGCCCCTCTGCTCAGGTTGTCACTGAGGAAAGCACGCCAGAGAATGTGCCGGCCCCACTGGTCACCCCTTTGTCCCCACATGCTCTCAACGTCAGCTGGACCGCTCCTGATACTCCGAATGGTGAGGCGTGCAAGTCCTTTTTGCCATATATCCGAATGCATGCATTGCTAATATGAACCAAACATGTACAGTCAAATCTCAGTTTTCGAACGTCTCGGTTCTTGACCAATTCGGTTTCCGGCCAAAAATTGTGAGTTTTTTATGCCTCGGATGACGAACAAATTTCGGTTCTCGAACAAACTGAGCGCACTTGAATGCACCATTTGACTCCTCTCGCCTTCCTTACACGAGGAAGTGACGCTTCTTCGGGTAGAAGCGGAAGTGACAATTCCTCGTGTTGCTTTCAATTGTGAGCAGATGTGTTTAGTAAACATTTTTATTTTGAAAAGACCGTGGTTTCGGTTTTCGTACAATTTCGGTTTTCAAACAGCCTTCTGGAACGGATTATAGACGAAAACCGAGGTTTGACTGTGTATACATTTTGCAAACAAAGTTTCCCCCTCCTAGACTCCATTAAATGGTTTTGGCATGTGTTTCATTGTTGTTTAGAAAAAATAACAAATGAGAGAGAACATCATGAGACTTAAAGGGTGAAATCCAGTGCATCAGTGTAATCATGATCCCGTCCATGGTAGAACAAACAGGTACAAGACCCCTGTGTTGTTCAGATCGACCACACATGAGGGCGAAAAACAATGTTAAATAGGAATCATATGAATATGCATCAGGGTTGAAGTAAGGAGAGAGAAACCAAGAGGATTGCGAATCAAGGAGGCCGTACAGTGTCATGCAGGAAATTGACGGCACACTCTGAGCGAGAAGAGCGCGCCGTCTCCCTTTTCTCCTTTAAGTGGAGGCAAAGTGCTCCCTTTTGACTGAGAAGAGAACTGCAGGCTGGAAGGCCTCCCCTCACAGCCTCTCTCCTCGTCTCCCCCCTCTCCCTCTGTCCGTTACGTTTTAATTCCATTCAATCTACCCGCAGTGAATTAAAATGCATTGTATGCCACCGACCTGCTTCCTGTACTGTGAATGAGAATTGAGGGCCCACGACACCACAGAATGCTGTTCCATACGCGCGAGATTGTAGATGCAGTCAGACATCGTCCGTGCAATATTCTGAAATTCCAGTTCAATTAGATTCAAAAGCTTCTCATGTTGAAGAACTTGAGATGGAAGCAGATTGTGAGCTTATATATTTTTTTAAACAACCGCCAGTATTTCTTTTTTTTTGCCATTTGTGTGCTAATAAACATGATGAAGCAATGTTGTTGTTGCAGCTTTCAACAAGTTACTCGCATGCTTTCTTTGGCATCGTTTTTACGCCGGATGCCTTTCCTGACATAACGCACCGATGTGTTTTTTTTTTTGTTTTTTGTTTATTTGTTTGTTGGTTTTAAATCCGGGCACGGACCGCAGTGCCCAGTATACAGCCACGCGCCGGGACTCAAAACTGAGCTATCCGCTTCAAAGGCAGCAGCATGTACTCGTAGGATTACGCAATACATTACAGTACTTGAATGCCTGTCACAAATGTTCTAGGAGAGAATCTCTAACATATTTGGTCTCTATAAAACCAACTTGTTTACCTCTGTTAACATGATAAAACTTTGAGTAACATTATTTTCATACTTTGTGGCATTTTTTTTTTTTAAACATTTCGGAATCTAATGATTTACGCAATCATAGTAATAATAATAATAACAACAACCCAAAAACAGATTATTTGAAGAGAGCGGACTTTCTTTTCATTGGACAGCGACCCTCAGATGATGTCACTTTTGGTTCTGATCCACATTGGGAACATCGCACAGGTCTGTTCTGTCTCCGAATTTATCAACCCAATTAAATGTGTGTACGATCCACAGTCTTCGTAACAACGGTCGACTGTAGATTTGGCTCACACCACTTCGCGCACACATGACATGTTCATGATGAACTGACTGCTGCGTGTGATCACAAAACCAAATGAATTGAAAAGCATGTGAGGCTTTGCCAGCCAATTTCACAGTCTCCAACATACAAATGCACTGCTACATATTATCAAATGTTATTGTCATGCTCGTTAAAGTACGTGTAATTCCATATTGTGTGGTTGTGCGGTGTGAATTGTGTGTGCTTTACGCTTACTGCCATATGAGTGCATTTCGCTCCATAAACCCTGCGATGTGTGCGCATATTAGCCAGGGTAAATTACTTAAAGCTTTCCTCATCTGATGACAGAAATGTCTAACAAGGGAGACACTTAATCATGATTACCTGATTTCCTCATTGCTAATAGGCTTTCAGTTTTTTACCAAAAAAAAAAAAGGCAGAGGAGCGCAACGCCCTTTCCTCCATGCCCCTCTTTTGGCGTCAAGAAATGACAATGAAAATGGTGATGGGTTATGGAGGAGTGAGATTTTGTATTATTTTCTCTCTCTCTCTCTCTCTCTCTCTCTCTCTCTCTCTCTCTCTCTCTCTCTCTCTCTCCCTCCCTCCTTCTCCCCAATTCCGCAGGGATTTGTGGGGGATAATCCTCTCGGGGATTAGGTCGGGGCAACATGCAGACAAAGAGGGGAAATAAGCCTGTTATGCATTCGCTGCTTCATTTCCCAACCTGTCTTTATTACAGCCTATACTGATATGGGCTTATTCACGCACACACGGGTCCATACACACATACACACAAACACGCACGCACCCTCGCATGCATGTGATTGGCCACATTAAGAGCTCCCCTGATGTAACTCGTGTCCGCGGGGTTTTTGTGTCTTCGTTTTCCTGATAGGTGTGTGTATCTGTATTGAGCAATAATAAAACCCACACATGATTAAAGCAGAATAGACTCTTAGTTCTTACCACTGATCTTTTGAGCTCCCCCAGTATGCATTTTTATTAAGGAAAAGTACATGTGGGTGCCATTTCCTTTTTTATTAGGTGGAAGTAGTGTCATGTAATTACTGGCCTGGCATCTATGTGTACATGGCCTTGTACTGTATCGTGTCTGTGTAGGCTGTACAGTATATGCAGAGTACCTGTGCGTGCACACACACACATTTAATACCACCAATGTGTGAGCACATGCCATGAGTCGCTCTCAGGTTATTCTTTCAATCTCTTGGCAGTCTTTGTCTTTCAGTCACACGCCCGAAGGCCCATTTTCACTTTTGTTGCAGCACATTCCCATCCGAAGGCCCGCTATCGAAAATCACAACACTAATTTCCGTGCAGTTTGCTCACAGTGCAAGTGATGACAACCGACTGAGGCTAGATCGGGATGACTAGTTTCTATATCAAAGTCCATCCATCCATTTTCCACAGTGCTTATCTACATTAGGTTTGCGTGTCAGCTGGAGCCTGTCTCGGCTGAGTTTAGGCCAGAGGCAGCGTACATCCTGGACTGGTCACTAGCCCATCACACAGATTCACTGCTCACAAAAAAGAAAAAAAATGGGCTTTTAGGCTTCCGGATGATATTTCAGCATGACCCTAAAATGCACTCTAAACTTGCAGGTGAATTTGACCTTATCTCTTGTTTGGATGAACAACTGTTTTATCCTGAACTTTCACCTGAAAACCAACAAATACTGTTAATTATTCAGGATTACCTACAGGATGAGTGTCCTGGATGCATATATATATATATATATATATATATATATATATATATATATAATTTATAATATAGGAATATACTGTATGAATAAGTACCTAGATCGAATGTGTGGAGTCCGAAAAGACATAAATATGTCTTTGAGAGTGAATGAATGCTACCTTTGTCCCAACCTGATTCTGAATCCTTTATTTTATGACATATTGGACAATTCTATACTACCAACTTCGTGGGAGCCGGTTGTAGAAAGGTCCATATGTGTTCTCAGGGTACAAAGCAAGGTCGGTAAGGTCATGAACATCTTAAGGATAAACTTAAACAGTGATTGTGAGCCATACAGCCCTCTCTTTCCCCTTCTCTTTGCTTTTCACTTCCTGTCAATATCACGTGCAGCTATCCTAATACTTTTACCCAACTGCAATGACATACATTTTGTCATTCTTTATTTCCTGCATTTCCTTTTTTTTTTTTTCCCCTCAGGCATAATAACCAGCTACGGCCTTTGGATGGACGGTGTTCTTATATCAGAATGCAGTTCCTCCCAGAGTTTCTTTGTGGTGAAGGAGCTTTCCCCATGGAGCAGACACGTACTCAGGCTGCAGGCGTGCACGGCGCGTGGCTGTGGCAAGGGACCAATGGTGAGTGAGAATTTTGCTGGCTCACATCCACATGTACAGTGTATGCGATGAGTCATATTGTCAACTCAAAGATGGCTGTTAACAGCCAGTCATGATTTAATTTTTATAACGGTGGCTTTATTTGATTCAATTTAACATCTAGAACTGTGCACATCCTTCTGGTGTTTCCAATACCCCCACACTCTGACGGTGTCAGTAAAAACTGAGTATTATTATCTTTGTAAAAGTATCTTTTTACATAGCCCAGTGTTGTTTCTCATATGGTACGGTGCAGGATAATGTGTGCGGATTATTCCGTTGACCACTAAACACAGTAAAGCAATATAATAGGTATGGCAGGCGTGGGAAAAAAATATTTGTGCATTGGTGTGCACGTGCGTGCTACCGGGTGTCATAAAGGTGATCGATTCTCCCAGCTCAATAACGAGGGTCGGCGTGACGACAGTGACATTTTCTGGGAAATGTCACTCCTTGCTCAACGATGCCTCTGACGACTAGGCCGTATTTTTGGGGCATTTTTCCAATACGGACGTCATATTTAGTTGAACACGAAAAACAGCTGACACAGGCGAACAAGAGGATTGGAAGCGGGTGAGCGACACAATGAAAGGGAGACAATCAGGAAAGCATCGTGTGGATGGCAAAAATAGAAGGGTGGAAAAAAGGAGGGATTGTAGAGAATGGAGAAGAATTAGTAGAGCAAGCAAATGTACGTTCCTTCTTCGATAGCCATTGTTTTCTAATCATGCATGTGCCAATACTCACAAACGTGAGGAAGATTCCTGGACTTCCACATTCATCCAGATACTCACTCATATGTACCCTTTCACCGGATTTTGAAGGCTTGGTGGCATTTTTAGCCTAATTCTGCTTACTGACAAGGACATGTTGTGTATCTGCACTTTAACATATTTTTGTGTTTGTTTTTTTATATCAGGTAGAAGTGCGCACATTAGAGATGGCCCCAGAAGGCCCAATACTGCTCGAAGTGACCAATCAGAGCTCTCGGTCACTGCGAGCACGCTGGACTTCTCCGCCGAGACCCAATGGCTACATGAGATACACTCTATACCATAAAAGTGAAGGTAATTTGTTCATTTAAGCATATTATTTCTTGGCTTTGCCTATTCATCGTTAACAATACACTGAGTTGGACAATATAGCTATCAATATCCAGCACATAAATGTTTTTATATTTAACTTTGCCAATGTTCATTCAGTTGAGCATTAAATTGTGGATTCTTCTCAGGAAAAATATGTCTCTAAGTCGACATTAAAATGTGGATGTCAACCCGCCATGCAGTGTCAACACATCATGACGATACTTGATGTTCCACAATGTCTAACTTTTGAATTAGTTTTTTTTTCATTAAACCTCAGCGTTTCAGCATGTTCAGCTTTTCTTGTGAGCATGACTCGCACACTTACAAATGTGACCTTTTTCAAATAAGTTCATGGCAGATCAGTGAAACACAACAATATGTCTGCAAAGACATTGTATACCAACACAGTAACTTTGTGTGAAAGTCAGGTGGAAAAAAAAGGCATGCCTGATAAGAATAATAATCAAATTGTGGTGGTGGTGGAGAAAAACTGGAGAAATGATTTCACCTGTGTGGCTTGGGGAGGATTCATGAGACCAAAGTAAAAAAAAAAACAACAACAAAACAGAAAACAAAAGTATGAAGATTGAGTGGAGAACAAAGTCAAGTTGCCGTAAAGCAACAGGATGAGATTCACGCTCCCGTAGATGTATCGGAAAAGCTTGCAAGTCGCAAGTAGGCAACACATGACAAACAACACAACAGCGGAAATAGAGCCCAAACAAACAAGAAAAGTGCACAGGAAGGGAGGGAAGAAGAAAATTGAACAAAATGAGAAGAGAACGACTGAGCACAAACTCGCCACAGTGCTCCTTTAACTTGCACAGATTCATCAAGTCACGCGCGCGCACACACGGGCGCACTCTAGTCAGTGTTTGATCTGCGCCTCACGCAGGAACAGACAGATTAAAACGAGTGGAGGGAGGGATAGAAGAGGTGCACAAGAAAGAGAGGGGGGGTGGGTGTCTCGCTCTAGTTCCCCATAAGCCAGTGTTGCTTTGATACGGCGCGCCTTCATCAGTTCACACAGGCCTGATATGTGTTTGGGTGCATCTGTCCATCTAAATATATTGGATAGGCTTGCATTGTGGGATTTTCTGATCCCTTTTCTTTGACTATCCCTGCATAACCTCAATATGGAAAACTCTCTTTTGATCATTCCCAGTTAGTATTCCTCTCTCTCCAACTCGTTCTCCCGCCTCCATTTCCCCATTCCACGTGCGTATGTTTTATTAATCAGATTCTGGCCGTCACACCGATGACGCTAATAAATAAAATGCACCATGGCAATAACGTCACTCCACGTATGCAACATCCTCCGTCAAGGTTTAACGGCACTTCTCTTATCTGTCGTCCGTCAGATGGCGACGTGGTGCAGGACGCGGGCACGGCGGCCGGCGGGGGGTTGACTTTGACGGACCTGCGGCCGTACACCAACTACAGCTTCTGGGTCGAAGGTTGCAACACGCAGGGATGCGTGGAGAGCCCGGCGCTTAATGTTACTACGTCTCCAGCAGGTTAGCGCAAATGCAAAAAAACCTCCTTCAGCAACTCTCTGACTTTGGTTGTCCTCGAGCCTCATCACAGGGAGAATTTTGTGGGGCTTCGTTTTGGCACAATCCCAATGAGGCCGAAAGCGGCCAGTCGGAGAGACTGACTGCATAACTCCTAAAGTGACGTAACAAGGCACGTGATGCACGAACGCACCTTATTGCTTTAGTCAATGTTAACCAAAGAGTTGAAGATAGACTCATGTGTGCGTATCGCACCCATTTCCCAAACAACAAAAGACCCGCTCAAGAAAGTTCCAGTGTTCAAGTTCAAAACAAAGACATGAGAAAGTATAAATTTTAAATAGCAGACGTTTCCTCTCTTTCCGAGCGGCTTTCTACCTTCTGCGCCTCTGGCATCTCTTTAGACGTCTTTAAGGCAAACTGTCTTGATGCGTCCTTGTTCCGTGAAAGAACAGAGGCGAGCGAGCCGAGCAGGAGACACAAGTGGAGAGGAGGAGGAGAGCAGGCCCAGAGAAGTGAACATAAAAGTGCATAGTTTAAAACGATTACTGACACGTCTGATATTGTACCTGCTAACGCAGCATGAGAGAGACAAAGGCCCACGATTTTGTGTGTGTGTGTGTGTGTGTGTGTGTGTGTGTGTGTGTGTGTGTGTGTGTGTGTGTGTGTGTGTGCGTGTGCGTGTGCCTAATAGCCATCCTTGTGCTAAGATGACTTGGTGCAATCAGTGTGGTTGTCGTCGCGCCAGACCGTGAGTGTTTGATTGAAGGGTCTTCTTCGCATCCAGAGAGCCTCTCTTATTTTACACAGTCAAAACAACCGGCGCCCTCATTCCCTCTTTGTGTCATCCTTAACATATTTGCTTCCCGTCCCTCCCCGCGTCCCCTCCATTTTCTCTAAGAGTGTGGCCATCGCCTTGGCTCAAGATGTCATTTTACGGCACAAACACTCTTCTGTCACTCTCGGAAGTAAAAGAGCGTCGCTACTGAAGAGTTGAGCTGCCTTGGGTGCGCCTGAGTTTGTTCAATAAAGAGGAAGCTTGTGCTGTCAGTACGTTTTTTGTAGTGATGATGTCATAACCATACAGCGTCCGTAATCCGTTCCAGAAGGCTGTTCGAAAACCGAAATTCTTTGAAAACCGAAACCACGCTCTTTTTAAAATAAAAATGTTTACTGAACACGTCTGCTCACAATGGAAAGCAACACGAGGAAGCGTCACTTCCTCGTGTAAGGAGGGGAGAGGAGTCAAATGGTGCATTCAAGTGCGCTCAGTTTGTTCGAGAACCGAAATTTGTTCGTCATCCGAGGCATAAAAAAATCGAAATTTTTGGTCGAAAACCAAATTGGACGAGAACCAAGACGTTCGAAAACCGAGGTTTGACTGTACTCTTTTTTTTCCACCCCAGCCCAAAGTAAGATAGTTATTCATTGGTGTCATGCCCCTCTATGCAGTTAAAGGCACAGTGCGTGTGACAAAAGTCGCGGCTTATAGTCCGGAAATTACGGTAGTTATTAATTGGTGACATGCCCCTCTATGCGCAAGTGCCTTGCTCAGACACCAGTATCATGTCAGGAGGGAAACCAGCATAAATGAGCAATCCAAGTTCGAAAGACCAAGTGATCCCTTTATCAGGGACATTTAGCTAGTTCAAAAGTTGAGGAAAACCATTTGAGTTTTAAGTCTTTTCCTCCCGTAGTGTCACGCGCTCTCACCCCTGTTCCTTTTTCTCCTCTTCCACCCATCATCATTTCTCTCTCTGCAGCTCCAGACGGATTGTCCGCCATGAGCCTCGGTCACGCCACAAGCACAAGTCTAAATGTGTCTTGGGCCGAACCAGCTCATGCGAACGCCCCGGGTCCTCTTCACTACAGCCTTCAAATGAGGACATCGCCCCAGAGACCTATGAGAAGGCAAGTTGTAGCAAAGAACATGAGCATACACCTGTCACAAAAGCACGTCGAGTTATCTTTACAAAACCGTGCACGTCTACATATGCACGGATACATTGTAGAGTACAGAAATATTAGTCACATCAACATGATGGACCCTCAGAATTTTGATCTGAATGAGCTGGAGGGATGAGGTTGACACCAAAATCCACCACGAAACGAATCTCAAAGAGGGCAGAGACAAGTACAGAACATGTGACAGAATAAAGAGAGAGGGGCTGTGCATCTGATATGTATTCATCGCATGCTTCCTGACAACAAATTGCAATTTAATCCAAGAAGAGGAGGCTCTCATTCGGTGGTAATAAATAAATGACTAGGTACATGTATTATATATCAGACAAGCATGCCCTCCTCTTCCTCTGCTTTCGAGATCTCATTGTTCCCTGATTTATTCATTCATTCATCCCTTCTGTCCAGCTAATGCTAAATGGCCAGTGGTCCCTCATATATGACAACGTTACCCATGTTTCCCTTCACCAAGTATGAAGACATGAAACCCATGCAGGTGGCATGTGGGAATGTGATTAATAGCTGTGAGGATGGTCCATGCAATTAATCCCTCACTTATTTTCCAGGGTGATTGCGAAATGCACTGCTGACAAATGTCCATGGATTTGAGTGAAAATGTGATTATTACCATGCAACTTTTTGGGATAGCCCTTCCAGAATTCGACAAACAATAAGATTAAAAAAATAATTAATAAATAAAAACTTAGTGAAATCAAGATTCCATTGCAACAAATGAGTGAAATTTCAAGTTGGGGGAATCAACAACATCTTTTTAAGTATTGATCATGTAAAAAAAAATGGCTTTCCTGCATTTCGCCAACAAAGCTATCAGAGTTATATTTTGCACCACGCTTATTACGGCCTAATTGAAATGTGTGCCATTAATGGTATGTGGTGGTGCCTCTTCACACTCAGGCTCTTGGAAAACGCAACGGATACTTTCTCCATCTACGTGGCAGACCTGTCTCCGTACACTAAGTATCAATTCCGACTTGTGGTGTCACACACCTATGGACAAACGACAAGCCTCTGGGAAACCTTCTACACAGCAGAGGACAGTAAGTCCAGTCCACATTTGGCCATAAATCCCAGTGTATCAACCATTAAGAAAACATTGGGAAACAAAGAAATCACCAATTTTTGGGGTCACGTGTGGTTCAAAAGGACCCCAATTTCTTTTTAAGTTTTTAATAAAGAAATAGACCTGTTTTTTTGAAATAATATTATGGATACATATTAGATTATAATGTTGATCCAATATTATGAAAGACTGGCCGAGTGGATAGCGCATTGACCTCACACTGCAGAGGTATTGGGTTCGATTCCAGCTGCGGCCTTCCTGTGCTGAGTTTGCATGTTCTCCCTGTGCCTGTGTGGATTTTCTCTGGGTACTCTGGTTTCCTCCCACATTCCAAAAACATGCATGGCAGGCTGATTGAACACTCTAAATTGTCACTAGGTGTGAGTGTGAGCGCGGATGATATTGAACCTGTTCATTGGAATCAGGTGTTCATCTGTGTGTGCCCTGCGATTGGCTGGCAACTGCGTTCAGGGTGTCCCCCGCCTACTGCCCGAAGACAGCTGGGATAGGCTCCGACACGCCCCGTGACACTTGTGAGGATTAAGTGGATTGGAAAATGGATAGATGGATGGATATTATGAAAGACTAAATAGGAAGAAAGGCCCGAAATCATTCCACTTTCTAAAGGATTCACTCAGATTGCCTTAATGTCATCCTTATGCCACTCACATTCCGTAGAAGGTATACAGAATGTGTGTGGCACCCAGGGATTCATATATTGTTAAACAAAAAACTTTGAATGAATTGAATAACTTATTGTCAAATGTGCTGTACGAGTGTAAATACAGCCAAAGATGATCAAAAGAAAAGGTGACCAAAAAAATGACAAAATAATACAAGCAACACATGAAACATTGTGCATATTTCCTGATACACTTTGTTGTTTGAAGCCGTAATAGATGAAAGAGGAGCGAATCAAAGTGTCCAATGAGTAACTCATTCAAGTTGCTCATATATGACAGACTGAAACAACCTGACAGTGTGTGAAAGAGCGAGACCTGCACACTGTACAGTGTGTCAGTGTGCGCACGTGCGTGTGTGTGAATGCGTTTGTGTGCCAGTGCGTGAGTGACCTCGCCAGTGTCATTGCGCGCTAATTGTGGCTAATAGAATCATATTAGCCAATGCTGCAGCCTCTTCAGTGAAAAAGTTATATATCAATTAGCGGCACATTATTGTGGCATACATAATCATTAGGATGCTGAGATTTGCATACGTTTGATCTACGCGCATGTACACAACACAAGAAATGTGTTTGTACAAATCCTTGTGTTGTTGCTCACGTGAACGCAAATGCACTTTGACACACTGATGTTTTCAGGCTCACACGCACCCACATGTCTGCAGACTTTTAGGAAAGATTAATTTATGGCCCTGTTTCCTTTAACTCGGAATTCAAAATAACATTCAAAACACACAAACTGTCACAAACAGCTATGTTTATGTCACTGGCATCTTAACACTTAAATTTGACAAAACATAAAATAACTATCCTTTAATATTCAATGGAAATCCTTGAGCCTGTGGCCCACTGTCGTCATAAATCCTCCTCACCCAGACTTGAACCCTGTAGAGCATGCTCTACAAATACAAGCCAAATATAGGCTTCTTTAAAAATCATAATTAGAACTGATTATGGCATTCAAACTCTGGTGGCCCGGTGGTCGACTGGTTAGCATGTAGGCCTCACTGTGGAGATGTGCAGGGTTCGATTTCGGCTGCGGCCTTCCTGTGTGGAGTCAGCATGTTCTCGCTGTGCCTTTGTGGGTTTTTTCCGGGTATTCCAGTTTCCTCCCGCATTCCAAAAACGTGCATGGCAGGGTGATTGAACACTTGGTGTGAGTGTGAGCGCAGATGGTTGTTTGTCTAATTGTGCCATGCGATTGGCTGGCAACCAGTTCAGGGTGTCTCCCCGCCTACTGCCCGAAAGACAGCTGGGATAGGCTCCAGGTGCCCCGCGACCCTTGTGAGGATAAAGCAGATCAGAAAATGGATGGATGGCAATTCAGAACTTGCTTTTGGTCTTCAGTACTTACAGTACTTACATTTTCTTTAACCGTGTCTCGAATGTAACGTGGTTGTGAGCTGTGACCTGCTGCACCCATTTGTTGTAAGATACCCTGTACTGTACAGCATGGCAACACCATAGGTTGAATTCTTCAATTAATCGAAACTGTGTATTGCAGACTTATTTTCCCTCACTCCGGAGTCCTCACCTCTTCCAAGTCCTTTCTCCTCTGTCAGTATTCGTTGAATTCCAACCCAATTTCACCTCTTCTGTTTGACTGACTGGCCCTTTAACTATTTACAAGTGGCGACAGACTGGATAGATTGAGTAAGATAAGAAATAAAGAGAAGATTGGAGTGGGAAATACAGAAAGAGGGGAAAGGTAGAACAAGGAATGGGAGACAAAATGGGGGAGGGAAGCAAGGAGAAGCCTAATGACGGAACACAGAAATGGAGGGACCCACGTTTCCTCCTTTCCTTTTTATCATTCCATTAAAGTTTTATATCCATCTTTTTAATGTAATTTGGTCCCTATGAATTCCTGCCGCTGCAGAACAGACAGACGGCTCCTGTGAACATGAACTCTGGCCGTGTTGGACAGCTCCCTTTCCTCTGTCTACTCGCATGTTCACACCAGCGGAGTGATCTGAGGGAGTGTGTGCCCATCTGAGCACGCGTGTGTGTGTGTGTGTGTGTGTGTGTGTTATAGCATGTTCAAGGGACTGATTAAAAGCACCATTTTGACAAAATGTTCTTAGCCTAGCAGTATTTGACAGTGTGCATATCCAGTACATGTGTGCGCGTTTTATAGTGACCATTTTAAAAGGCACACTTTCACCAAATTTAACTCAAAGCATCGAGTGAAACGAAGGAACATCACATATGAGGTGAGAGGCACTGAAACAACACAAAGAATTCATCGTATGTTTGACTAAGTGACTGCTTTAATCAAGGATTTTACCTCTCGTGCCAGCGCACCCTTTTGTCCTGTAATGTGACCAAATTGCTTTGCTCATTTTTTGTATATCAGAAACAATGATTGGAAAAAGAAAAAAGTCAGGCTGGAACCTCCTGTGTCTCAATGTGGTCAATTTAAGATGTTTTTTTCCCCCCACAAATCGATAGTTTTGTTCGGTCCCCATAAGGGTCATATTTGTTTGTTTATTTATTTATTTAACCAATCTCAAGTGTTGGAAATGGTTGGCTCTTTTTGGCCATGTAACGTTAATGGCTCAACACACATGCCATTGTTCTGCTTTCCTCAAAATGAATGGTTATGGAGATGTGAGGATTCTGCCCGACGTCAACCATATGCTCAAATGAAGAGGCAGTCATCTGCCTCATCCAACAAGCCCCCCCCCCCCCACCGCCCCAGTCACATGCGTCTCGCTTTGTCTCATAATATAATACAATATCAAAGGAAAAGGTGTGCTTTCTTGTCCTTGCACAAACATAAAAAATATGAGATTATTATTACATAGTATACATTTTGTAAGTGCTTAATATATTTTTGAACTGTCAGGTGGACTACATAAAACAGCTTTGTGAAAAGTTTACATTTGTAATAATAATCACTTCACTTGGGAAACAGTTTTGCTTTTCCGATTGGCACCTCAATATTGTAAGGAAATTATTTTATCTGCCCTTTTCAACCATTTTTCTATATTATTATAAATACCCCAGATTGTGTTTTGTGTAAACTTTTAACATGAAGTTAGGATGGGGCAGACCGGTGGTCGACTGGTTAGCGCATTGGCCTCACAGTGCAGTGGTTCCAGCACGCCCCGAGACACCTTGTGAGGATTAGCGGATCAAAAAAAAATGGATGGATTATTTTAGGATGGTTAAAAAAAAAAATATATATATATATATATATATATATATATATATATATATATATATATATATATATTTTTTTTTTTCTACTTTGAATATTTCAGAGAACCTCAAGCAATCACCTGTAGAGATGTGGCCACTAATACTCACTGATTTAAATGATTTTATACCTTGGCTAAGACACGCATTTGATTCGAATGCCATATATGATTTTC
Organism: Hippocampus abdominalis; assembly: GCA_018466805.1. NCBI lineage: Eukaryota > Metazoa > Chordata > Actinopteri > Syngnathiformes > Syngnathidae > Hippocampus > Hippocampus abdominalis. The sequence continues at coordinate 16,866,203 of CM031696.1, forward strand.
AAATGTTTGGTTCCTCTTTTATATCCCATAGATTGGTCTGAAGGTTAGCGGGATTTCTATAAATCCCTCCCAAATGTCAGCAGCTGGAGGTTCCATTGAAACAAATTTGAATGACTGACAACCCTGAGTTACTTGCTCAGTCGCGGTTCTTCAAAGGATATAATGCCCATTAGGTGTACTTCCGATGTGAGGGATACAAATCAAGCTTGTGACCTTGGAAACTCATCACGGGCCCTCTCGCCGGATCCTCTTTCCGTCTCGTCTTGGCATCTCCTCGAGCAACGTCGACATTAGGAAGTATAGATATGAAATGCAATGTAAATTGTCACACCGTCGCTTGTCATGGTTTGACACGGCTTCGTAAGCGTGCCGATAACGCTTAAGCTCAGCTTTCATTCTGACTTTTAGCAGCTCCATTCACCTTCAGAAGACCTGTCACCCACACCCGCGTGCCCCCAAAAACCTTCTGTGCACACAGCAAAGGCCAAATGGTTTCTATTCTCATGATATTGTTTCATATTTAAATAGACGAAAACTGATTTAACATGAAATATGCACATAAGCCTGAAAGGTATCTCAATGCACACACACACAGAGTACATGCAGAACCTCTGCAACCATCCCCCCCCCCCCACCCACCCTCCCTCCCCCTTTCCTCGCCTCTTGTCACTTGATTGTGTTATTACTATGCTAACCAAATCCTTATAAATGTGATTTAGGGCTTGGTGGCCCCCACGTTCCCGCTTTAGCATTCTGCTACCATGTTTTACTGAAAAGGGGAGGTGTAAGGCAGGGCGCAGAGAGGGGGAGGAAGAAGGAAAGGCTTGTCGAGGTACGAGGATGAAGACGGTCAGAGGAAAACAAGACAAGGAAGTCTTGACAATACGTGTGGTGGGGGCTTACCATGCATTCCCTTAATGCCCCTTTCCCTCCATCCTGAGCGCAGTAAAGTGTCAGTAAAATAAAAAAAGGAAAAAAGCATCACCTGCATCTTAAATGAAAATTTCAATTGAAAAACTTAACAGCCCTTCAAATTGCAGAATTTTACACGCGCCAGTAAAGCTTAAATAACACTCAACACTTGGGGGGGGGGGGGGAACGAGGAAACGGAATGGGGTGGATGGTGACGACAAGGGTTACTTTGTGCTTGGGCAACGATTGATCAAGGTGACTGACTTATGCATTGTGGTTTGAAAGACTCTGCAGTGAGAGTACTGGCCTGAAAGTTTAGATTGATGACTTGATAGATGATTGAGTACTGAAATTGAGGACTAAAAATGTCCACGTACTGTAAACACCAGAGAGATGTCAGCGTAAAAGGAACATACATCTCTCCCTACTTTTCGTAGACTGACTGATCCACTTACAGTTATTCATCCAGACAGAGAGACATCTAATCATCCACATAGTAAAGAAGCACCCTGACCTGTCAGGATGGAACTGGAAGTCAGGCAACGGAACACGCAGGCAGACATGCGGCCAGAAGACAGACAGTGAGACGGGCTCTTGCTTATTCGTGGGGTTCACTGGACCTTTGGTGGTAATTGAATCAGTGTGAGTGCTGAGTAGAGCTCGCATAAAAACCTGTTAACCCAAAAGGTCAACTCGCTGTATTGTTTATTTAGCAGGGAGAGCAGAGGGAAATGGGGACGTGGGTAGAGAGGGAAAGCGAGAACATTCAGAGTTTTTGCATTATTGGCAACTGTCAGAAAACTTCCAAGACTGGCCTCTGTATTTCAAACCCAAACTATGAGTTTTCCCCTTCAGTGTGGGCCTGCCAGTATGTCTACAAAGACGAAGCTTGAGGAAGGTTGTTATGGGGACCCGTTTTGAAGCTGTGGATGACATCATGATTGCTGTTATGATGGCACTTTAGGGGATCCTTCCAGGAATGCATCAATACATGGCATAGAAGACTGGCAAAATGTGTTTGACTCAAGTGAGATTATTTCCAAAGGGAGAATTGGTGGGTTGTAGTAGTATCTTTTGTTACACCAATCCTGGAACACACCTCTTATACAGTGAAACCGCTGAGGTTGAACGGTGATGAAGTTGGCCAATAGAAAGAGTGGCCTCACCTTGGTGTCTTAATAAGTGCAGACTGTGCGATGGGGTCATGTTAAGTTTGGTAACATTCATAATAAGTCTTAAAACTCAAAATTTACAATGTGCATTGTCCCCTTTTGGCCAATTTCCAAATTATGTTGTTTTAGGTTAACACATTCGTACACTTGTGGCTGTTTTTCAAGAATGTTTGGAATGGGACTTGAAAACTTGCTTTTTCAGTCATAAAGATTTTAGGATAGTCACAGATTTGCCCAAAAAGAGATTATCTATATTTCCATTCTTTCCAATGGAAACATTTTTCAAAACCTAAACAATCTGGAGGAAATTGTTTGACCTCAAATGTTCTACTGCACTGTGTGTGTAAATCATTGCAATACACTAAGAGTATTTTCTAAGTGTGAGTTATGTTCAATTAATGCATACATGCTTAACTACTGCAAAAAGCAGTGTGACCTTACAGGACCTTTTTTTTTTTTTTCCTCCAAAGCTATTTAACGGCTTTAACCTCTGGTTCAAGTGTTTTTATACTTCAACGCAGTCGTACTTTACAACATCAAAGTTTCCTTACGTAAGTCCCTTCAGGTACCAACTCTGATGAATAAGGATATTCAGAACGAAGAAAAAAAAGAATCAAGGTCATTAAGGCTCATTTCAAATGAACGAAAATCGGGACATATCGATAAACTGCATCAAATTTGTGTGCGCACATCACTTGCATGGCTGTGTACAAAACACTCAGGCAACCGATGGCATATCCAGACTCATGCATGCTTGTACGCTTCATCCCTCAACCAGTTGTACAGGTGTATTCTCAACTGCTCATCTTCTTTTACACTCACTCTTCTATGCACATATAAACGCACACAGGCATCTGCATCTGGGAAAGTCGTTAGCGGTAGCACTTAGTGGCGCAGCACGCTTCCCCAGTCCGCTCAGTCACCTTGATTCACTTGCCCTTCACACAGCCCCATTACTGCTCTCCTGCATCACTATGTGTGTGTGGAAGCATGTGAGTGTGTTGCAGTTGGAGGTGTCTACATTACGGGGCAGTTCAGTGGCATGTAAATGCCGGCGGAGGAGTGGGGAAAGGCCCTGCGGCAGAAATTGTGAAATCACTTTTACAAGTCTTCTGTCAGACATCCAGTATGCAAGCCAGTTGCACTTACTGGATAGATTCTGCCTCTATGCATCAGTAAGATTCAATGTAGATATAGAACACGACAAAACATAGTCTTCAATCACCCGCACCACAACTTGTACCTGCTCGGAGTCGGTCTAATCGACTTTCAGTGATCAAATTATCAGGTGCGTTAGGGGACAAGAAAATGCCCTCAATCAGAACGCATGGTCCAAGTCTACCAAATTTCCAAACTGGTAAACTAGACTTGTCCTGGCATGAAAATCAAATGCAACACTTTTTCCGCCAAGTGCCCATACATTGTCTACTAAATAAGGCCCAAAGTATTTATTTTTGCTTTTCGTTTAATTCCGATGACTGAGTGGCAAAATTATATTACATTTTTCTGTCTTTAAATGTCAATCACTAGTGTTGGAATTGGAAGAGAAGCCTTCAGGTTTTCTGAGACTGTGATACCAGTGGGTGGGCACCTCAGTGAACTTCATCAGTGCGTTAGTCCATCATTATTTTTAATATACTTCCTTCATCGCTAAATTAGATTTTGTCACTGCCACATTAAGATCAGCAGTAACAAGTGTAATAGCACACAACAGTTTGGACCCCTTTACACGTAATGACGATGATAATAATAATAATAATAAGAAGACGAAGAAGACAACTCGTTTCTTATATTAATACTGCTCCTCCTTCTGCTTCTCATCCCCAAACTTCCCCTTGTCTTTGCTTTGCGCATTTGTGGGAACGGCCAAAATTCGCTCCCATTGGCGATTATTCCGTCAGTGTTTAAAAGTTACTCGTCGCTACGCCGGAAAACATGGGAGTCCGTCAATCGCGAACTATCCATCGATGCTGATAAATCGGGTGAAGACAGTTGTAAATGCCCACCTCTGGTTTATGCAATAGCCTAACTGTCAAGTTTCTTAATAGGTCCCTTTATTTTTGTCTCAATTTTCCCAACAGCTCCAGGTCCACTTGACCCTCCGACTGTTTCACGGCTACATTCTCGAAATGTGACAATCTCTTGGCTCCCACCCCCACAACCAAATGGCATTATAAGAAGTTACATCCTCTATCTACAACCTGCTTCTGTGTCTGATTTATTTTACAAACCTGGCACCAAAATGGAACCCAACTCAAGCTTTAGTTCTAAACCTAGTGCTGGAAAGGACAATCTTTACTCAAGTCAAAACTCAAGGTCCGCATCAATTGTTGCCATGCTTGGGTCAGACCGTCACCTATCAAAGGGCAACCAGACTCCAGAGTCCACACATGCAGATGTTAGCAGCCAAGTCACTGGTTCCAAATTATTACAATCTACTGAAGCCACTGACGTCTCAGGAATGGACCAAAACCCTGCAGTGTCAAACAAAGGACACACTCCAAGCAGACCGCATATCGAACATTTAATCAATCAAGATGTCATCCACTCCACCAGTTCATCAAACTCACTCACAGGTTTCAGTCCATCCCCTCCATCAGTCAGTGTTTCAGGGAACACCACAAGCTACACCTTCCTTCGCCTCCTGCCATACCACACCTACCACTTCCAGGTAAATAACGGTCCTCTGTGACTATGGTGGAACATGTACTGTTGTTCAACTTGGCGAACTGATCATTCCCCAATCGTCTAGCTGGAAGCATGCACCAGTGTTGGTCGTTCAGTGTCCAAAACGGTGCACTTTCGAACCTTGCCGGCTCCTCCTGAGGGCCTCCCAGCACCTCATCTTTATTCTGACACCCCTACCTCGGTTCTCCTGTCCTGGGGTGCACCACAAAGCCCCAATGGACTTTTAGAGAGGTAAGATATGATCATTTGCTATAGACCTCGTTCCTCTGTAAAGCTAGGGTACACTCTGCGAAGATGCAAGTCATGCATGGGGGAGCCATGAGCATTTGGCAGCTCTTGACCGTTGACTGTACGGTCGTTGGCTGAATTTTTGATCCCTCAAAAAATGTAGTTCAACAAGTGTTACGATTAGATTTTCTCAAGACCGAGCGTTTTTCACAAGACTGCATTCAGGCACAAATTATAGGGGAATCACATTTCCTTGTTAATGTTGCATTCTGAGTCCACAGAGACATGTTTGTCTCAACAGTCCATCACAGATTGAAACCACACTACATGACTTAAATGGAATATTAATGGCGCGAACATACAGCCTGAAAAGTCAAGTAGTGGCACTACGTTGTTCCGTACAAAGTGACTGCTTCAGTCATTGGCTTCGACTTTCTGTCTCAAGCAATTTATTCGTACTATATGAGATGGATTTTAAAAAGGAGCACTTCTTCAATCAGAGAGTGTATTCCCGGTTTTAGATGTAGTACTTGTGGGTCTTTTTCCCGGTTTGCATCTTGGCGTAGGTGGCTGATTGAACGCAGAGTTGCTGGGACAGACCAAATCTCCACATTAGGCCATCTTCCTCCAGACCCTCTTCCTCTTTCTTTTTTGGACTCCTCATCTGCACTTAGTCCATGGACAAGTTATGACTATAGACTTGTTCTTCAAAATCAGGCTGGCAGTTCAACAGGTAAGACTGCAAACACTGGCCTTCCATATCTAAGAATGTAATGGCTCCCGCTGTCAAACTCAAGTTGTGTAAATTCATACTTGCAGGAAATTGGGTAGGTATCACCACCAGACCTTCCAGACCTGCTGGTGTGACTCCGCCGACGGTCAAAGTGTTGGGACCGGAGTCACTACAGGTGATCGCTAGTTTGATTTAACCTTCATGAACTGTATTGGTATCTTCAACTGTAGAGCACACCAAATAGGACAGTCTAATTGTGGATCTATCCAGTCTCTGCAAGATTGACAGTGTTGAAAAGTCAAAGCAATGTCACACTCATTCCTCTGACTTTCCTTCTTGGGATTTAATGAGAAAGCAAAAACATTCAACTCAAGGTCCCCTTCACAAAATGGGCGGGGCTGTGACCCTGTCGAAGACGGCTTCCTTCCTGTCGGCCATTTTGAAGGAGGGGCCAGCGTTAAATTCCAGCTCTGGATAATCCCACATCAAGGCCTATCAAGAAAACATACAGACACTAACACTGCATGCACACATACCGTACACACATACCCTTCACACACTTTCTCGCACAGCCTCGCACTAATGCTAACAGCCAAAAAATGCTAATGCTTGTCATTATTCCAGAACCACCCCTGTCATCTCTCCAGCTGCAAAGCTTTAGGGGTCACACATCCAAGAAGGAAAATGTTCTTCCTGGTTGATGCTAATTGGACAGGCAGGCAGGCCGCTTCCTGGTTACCAATTGACCTTGACAAAAGAGAGGATTTGGACCATCGTGCTTCCCTTAATTCTCTAAATGGTCTCTTGTTCCAGACTTTTCTGTAGTGCACAATTCACTGCTTCGGATTTGTCCCATGGTTGAACAAATGTGTATAAAAAAAATAAAGAAAAATAATACATATCATAGGCAGTGATTGCAGAATGGGGTCAAATGAATAAGTAACCCTTACACCTTTGTTTTCGAGCAGTTTATCTGTTTAACATTTCAACATGAAAATCAGCTAGATAGTTTCCCTCTTGGCTCTTCGACCTGCCTGCTGAAGTCATGGCACTGGCGCTTTGGAGTTGAAAGGACAGCCTTGTGCTGTCAGCTAAAAAGCACTCTCCCATTGCCTTCTTTTGAATATAATAATAGCACGATGCTCACACACCTCACTCCCCACATTATCATTTGGCGCTCTCTTGCTCAAATACACATAGGCGCACACACACACACGCACACACTGAGACTGTACTGGCCTTAGCCCCTGTGGTCTGTGTCAGCCGAGGGTTTGCGCTGTCTTCACCATCTCCAGATTACATCAGGCTATTCAATCTGTAAATGACTTCAAGCACAAAGCACACCCTACACGCACTTTGGGAAATGAGCTACCTAACTCAACATGACCCTGCCCATATGCAGCTGGCTATGTATGTGCGTGCGCAACTTTGTGGGTGTGTGGGTGTCCTGTATCACCTCGCCGTGTCACTTGTTAAATGAATATCAAGGTTGCATGAGGAATAATTGTTCCTGACATTCATTCATAATATTCTCATCAGCATTTGACCACCTAATCACCTACACTCATAACTCTCGAGCGTCTCTGAACTGATGACTTATTTACATGACAGTTTGTGTGCCTAAGTGCGTTAACGTGCACAGTCTGTTAGCATTGAGTAGATGTACGGTACGTGCAGGTGAAAGTCATAAGCATAAATGTGCATGCATTTGTAGTTGTTTGTATTTGAATAGATTCATAAAACATGTTTGCAGGGATGTCGATGAATTCGCACGGAAGATGCAAATGAGTTGGTGTGTTTTAACATTTGTGTGCTCCACTTTCATCTCTTCGCCTTAAAATGCTGACAGCCTGAACGGCTTCCAAATCAGATGCACCGCCCGGCAACTGCAAGCTTTTGTTTTTGCATGCGGCAATTCCATTACCGACCGCCTTTCATTATTTTAGCATGCCGTTTGTGCATACGTGCGCGTGCATCTCTGTATGTGTGTGCGTATGCACACCCCCAGTTTTAAGTGTGATGAAAGGACTTGTCTGTCCAAGTCAAAGTCAGGTTATCTCTCCCCACAAGAGATTTGATTGCAGACGCAATGTGATGACACACGCACACTGGGATGCCACCCGCAAGACAACACTTTGTAGGACTCCAGCAACACGCTGTCCAGTGTGCCCAGAGTCTGATGAAGATTCTGTGTATACACACACACACACTGCCGTGACGTCCAGTAGTTCATCCATCTAAAAGCTTTCCGCTGTCCTCAGCAGGCTGAGACTACAGTGGTACCTCTGAGGACGCTCTCGGGATTCTGATTTGCTCATAACAATGTTTCCCAAAGGAAATAATGCAAAGTGAATACATTTGATCCAGTGGGAAGCTCTCACAATAAAAACAGCTCCGGCAATGTTTTAAGTAATATTTCATAATCATAAACTCTCCTACAAATTGGGGTAAAAACAAAAGAAAACCCCAACTGGTTTGATTATGTGTAACAAACATGACTGCTGCTCCATTGCAGATCGATTTCCGGTTCTCGAGTTATGAGTAGGTTTCCTCATCCTTAAGTGATAGAGTTACAAAACACACACGCATGTACACGAAAGGCACCGCTTGAGTTACTTCATCGAGGTGATGGTGGTTTGAACTGTGGATTTTTGTGTGCCCTTATGCCCGCCACACAGCGAAGAACGTGATCCAACCTGACTGAACAATCACATCACATGCAGGGTTCGGCATAGTATTTTCCACCAGTGGTTGACAGTCAGCTACTTATTTTTGCTGCGATTAAAAATTGGCGTCACAGCACCTCATAAGTAACAGCCTATCAAAAACATACATAAGCTGTCACACAATAAAAAATATGATCATTCACTCACTCACTTTCTTCGCATCGCTTTTGTTACTGCTCTCTTGCAGGTCACATGGTCTCCACCTCTGAGTCCCAATGGCGAGATCCAAGGTTACGAGATTCGTCTTCCAGAGCCCCGCATCTTCCACAATGGCGGCAATACATCCGAGCTTGCCGTCACAATAACGGACCTAATTCCTTACACAAACTACAGCGTTAGTGTGCTGGTGTGTTCCAAGGGGGGTGGATATGTTGGTGGATGCACAGAAAGTCTACCTTCTCCGGCGACCACATTACCGACCAGCCCCCAAGGCCTGGCACCACTGTCAGTGGTGGCCATCAGTGAGTCCTTCCTTGCGGTCTCTTGGCAACCTCCACACAGGCCTAATGGACCCAACATCAGGTTAGACTCATATGCATTCAATGTTTTGTTAACTTTGAAGCGATTTTTTGAGGAGTATATAATAATGTGTTGAACGTGAGTAACAAAAAAGTTTTTTTTGTTTGTTTGTTTTTCCCCAAAGCTGCCTGCTCTTTATATTCTCAATAAGGCCTTGAATGGGCACCAAACTGGCTACAAATATAAACTTTTACCATATAAATGTGCTCTATTTGCAGCACCTTTCTGTTTTGACCTGCATGTGCATCTGTGGCAACAAGTCTCAATTTACAAGTCGGTTGTTCTTTGCAGGCAATTAAAATGCATGAGCCCACGTCTGTGTTGTTGCACAGCTCAGCTCCGTGTGTTTGTCTAAGTGGGCTGGTTAAAAGGTGGCATTAAGCCCTTCTTTTCTGATTACAGCAGAAATTAGCATCACTTTGGGGAGAGGAAAACACAAACCCTGCAGAAAAACACAACACAGAAGGAGGGAATGATGAGTTGCAGTCGACATAAACGAGTAGCGAAATGAAAAGCAGGCAGAAAAGGAGGACATTTGTGATAATGACTTAGCTGGAAATTGTGTATTCGTTGTTGGCTTTACATTTTTTGTATGCGTGTATGTGCTAAAACCAAAACTGCACGTGTTTTATGCATTCCTCAGCATCTAACCCTACGTATAAATTTTTCAGATATGAGTTGTTGCGACGTAAAAGCCAGCAGCCTCTGGCCGCCACTGTGGTCCCCATAGTAACCACCCCATCCCGTAACCCTTCCGAAGATCTCCATCGCTGGTTCCGTGTTTACTCCGGCACCAAATTGTTCTACCAAGATAAAGGCCTAAGCAGGTGAGATTACTGAAATGAGCTCTAGAGCAAACGCGGCCAGCCGTGTGTGCAGAGCCGATCGGCGAGTTGCGGCTGATGCCGATCTTTTTAATACCGCTCAAAGACACATTAAGCAAATATTCCAAAGAATTAAATTGTTTTTCACGCAGCGCTACCCTAATCTGACTTTGGCACTTGGTGCAAGATGATGTTTTCTGTTGTTGTGTTTTGAACTCCCACTTTGCTCACTCCGGGTGTACTCTTTGCAGTTACCTCATTCATTTTGTAACAAGTGACATACTCTGTGAACTCGTCGTCACTTCTAATCATGCTTTTCATTGATAGCTTGGAGAACCTACAATGACAATTTTTTGTTGTTTGTTAATGATTGTATTGATCCATAGTACACCGTTTTCCAGAAGATCATAATTTTTAGTCGGCTAACGAAGTGTCATCCACGTTTAAATTATGAAATTTCTGCGCAGCTGGCATGGCTCCTACTCTACCTCCCTGGAAATTTCATCAAATAAAATGGTTTCAGTGTCACCGTAGCTTTTGTTTCTCTGAGTATGCGTATAGATGTACAGTATCAGCATCGGTATTGATATCGGTATCGGTATATCCCTAATTGTAAACATACTGCCATCATCTCTCACCAGATTCACCCGCTACCAATATCAGTTAGTGGTCCGCAATGATTTTGGCTTCGCTTCAGGAGAAATTGTCACTGCGGTCACCATGGCTGGGATTCCTCTCCAAAGTCCATCTCTATTTGCATCCGCTGTCAATCACACAGCGCTTCAAGCCAACTGGACCCCACCCTGTGAGAGTGCCACTGACTGAAACATTGTTTGACATGCTTACTTTTTTTATGTACAACATGTTCAGTGTAATACAAGAGGGTCCAAGAATGCTGCTTATTGTGGTGGGGATTTGTAGTTTAAAATGCAGCTGTTGTACTGGATCTCGTTGGATTGTGCAGGTGTACCTAATGAAATGTCCAGTCTGTACACAACACATGGTAATTACAAAACAGAAAAATCTTTGATGTATCGTTTTAACCGATCTCTCTGTCCTTCCGCAGCGTTGCACAACCTGCAGGGTGAAGTGGAGTCATACTTTCTTTCCATCGTCTCTGCCAACTCGAGGCAAATCTTTGCCTTTCCCCCAGAAATCCTCTCCACAGTCGTGACTGACCTTTGGCCCAGGACCACCTACACCGTGTCATTACACGTGTCTAATGGCGCATATAATACAACTAAGTCGATAGTTAACGTCACCACAGAAGATGGAGGTATGTGAATTTATCTATGCCCATTGATACTAAACAAGGCCTGCAAGCCTTGATTTTTAATTCGCCTATGTGCGCGTGTGCGTGGGTGCACCAAAGTGATATTGTTTACAAGTGTCGATGTGAGTGGTGCTATTGCACCGAGTGCGTAAATTCAATACACTTTTGCTAAGTGTCTGTGTTAATGTGCATTTCACTGTGTCTCGGTGCTTCATGGGAGATGTTAAATACATGTAGCCAGGCATGAAATCAATACGGTGTGCGCATGTGAGGCAGATTTAAAGTGTTGTAAAGAGCTTGTCAGCGGCGCACAGACGGAACACACACAAAGTACACGTGGAGCCAGACGACAAACGGGGCTACCCGGCGTGCATTGCTTTAGCTTTCTGTCAGGGTTATTCTGTGTATTTTTGAAAAGAAGAACAAAGAACAACATGAATACTAATACACGTTGACCACCAGCCGCTAGATTAGGTACAGTACATCTTTAACATTGAGGATTTAGTTTGGGGTTCAGAACTGCGTTGAGTCTGACTGCGGTATTTTGACATTTTGACACTCATATAGATATACAGTCATACAAACTAAAATCTTAGAAACTTGTGCATTGTGGTTCTGTATCATTTGATCAGGTTAGATCGTTCCTAATGTTTGTTTTTTTCCCTTCTATTGAAATAAAACTTAGACTTCATTATTCATTGTTGGAGCTTTACAAAAATAGCGCTCTGTGTTATCGTCAGAGGGTGTTATGTACTTTCATTTGTGAAACACGTATTCCTTTTTTTTTATTCATTAATGGAAATTCCCCCTGTTGTGCAACTCATAAAAGTGATCTTGTCTTTTCCTTTCCGTTCGCTCTGACCGTGGCTTTCTCTTTCTTACCCCTCTGTCTTTTGAAGTGTAATCGCACACAGATGTCTTTCTTTTCCTCGCTCATCTGAGCAGTAGATTAAAAAGTGCATTAAGACCATTGGGTGCTTAATGCAGAGCATGACTCGTTTAACTAAGAGGAATTCTAGGTTTTTTTTTTTCTCCTTTTGTCCATAAGACGTCATACACTCACATGACCAAATATAATTGAACAAAAACCCAGCACCTTTTTTGTCATACAACAACAGGGCAGTGCCCAGCCATCAGTTTGTTCCATTTACACTTTTATTTAGCAAAATGAACCCAAAACAGTTCAGCCAATAAGGACAGAACTGCATTGTCCAGACTTTTCATTATAACAAACAGCTTTTGACAGTTTTACAAGTCTGGTCTTGTGATCCCAAGATTAGAGCTGTTTCAAAGCATTTAAAATTTTTAGCAATGTGGATTTTGTGAAACGGTTTATATGCGCTGTCATCAAATCAGTGCAGCTTGAACATGTGGCAAGTGAAATTGTGTTATCCCGTCCTTGTTTCTCTTGAAACGCTTGCACTGATGATCAAGTCTCAAACCCTTACTTTGCCTGACCTCAATGAAGTTTTCGGGTTCACCAATCCTCAGAGCCCGATGGGATGTCTGCCCCAGAGGTGGTTCCAGTTAACAGCAGCGCCGTTCGTGTGCTCTGGTCACCTCCTCTACAACCTAACGGAGTCATTACTGCTTACCGGGTTTACATTGATGACCGCCTCCATGTCAGCTTGGACAACAGCTCGGGATCCTTCCTGCTGGGGAATCTGCTGCCTTTTACTATTTACAACATTCAGGTACACACACCGACATACAGAAAGTGCAGCGTTGGGTGTTTCCTAATGAGTGTCTGTTCTATTTCAGGTGGAGGTGTGCACCGTTTATGCATGTGTGCGGAGTAACGTTACTCAGACAACCACAGTGGAGGACTTACCCACCGGCATGACCACACCGCATGCTCAAGTACTCAGTCCGAGGTGATGCCGTATATATTTTGACACGTCAGAGTGTTTGACTGAGTACAGCCACACCTCACCTTCATCGTCATCATTTTTGGTCACCGCTCAGGGTTGTCAAGTTGGACTGGGCACCTCCAAGCCGACCAAGCGGCATCATGCTCGGTTATGATGTCTTAAAACGGACCTTTGGGGCATGCGGCTCGAGGTCTGAGGGAGTCACGCCCGATGTGAGGAAAGCATCAGGAGATGGGGGCAGCATTATTTTCGGCTGCTCTTTTTTACAGTGTCCAGCTACTCATCGTGTGTGTGGGACGTCTTGCTTCCAACCTGACCAACAGGTGATTAGGGCCAGATGTATTTTGTTCTGTTCTTCTTGAAAGCGTTTCTGCTTTTCTTTTTGTTCTTAAAAGTGTGATTACAGGCGGTCGCCAATTTTTTTAGGGCGTTAACTGTTATCGTAAGTCGAACGTTGTTGTTCATACCTGCATTTGGTTGTCATTTGTTGCAGATTCACTTAATGCACAAACATTATGAATCCATTCATGAATTAAACTGTGATAATGTACACACTAAACCAAATGACTACACTGGATCAAACCTCAATGCAAGATTAATTTTCTATCAAGGAGTGTTGTAAAATCAGGAAAAAGTAAAATTACACAAGAAAAAAACCCAATGCTCTTAATATTATGACTCCCATCTACTTTTGTTGTAAATTTATGACTTTCCAATCAAGTATTTGTATTTTAGTATTCAGAGTCAAGGATGTGTTAGGTCACAATTTTCAACCCCTTTCCTTTCAACTTTCAGAGATTATTGTAACGAGCAATGAAAAAAAGCCTCCATGATTTCTTCCACTTAAAAATGCAAGGCCCTACGTTCATATTCGTACATCAGCATTGTCATCGCCCTCCTTTGTAATGAGCGAACACCGTTGTTGACTTGATTTCATCATGATTTTCTCAACCAGGTTTGCTGCGCTGGAATCTTGTACCAGAAAAAGCCACATCATTACTGCTGTGTGGAAAACTACCTCAGCTTTACATATTCCACCAGTCCAGTCTGTTGCAACGGCAAACTGTTGCCACCTCTCCCTCGCCACCACTGTTGTGGAGGATACTACGTATACCTGAAAGCTGGTATATTCCATAGCACCTCTTCTTTTCTACTTTGGTTTCACTTTACAGCAGTTCCCTTCATCCGACCTTGTCTCTGTAGATGAATACTGCTGCCCTGACCACTCGCAGGGCCGTTTCTCAAGGGGGCCTGGGGACAGCTGCTGTGGGGGCGCTCCCTACGCCACCAAAGGCGGACAGCTGTGCTGCGGTGGGAGCCTACATGATGGTTACGGAGTCCAGTGTTGTGGAGGCCACGTTGTAGATGATGCACTGGTCTGCTGTGGTGGTGCTGAAGAAGGACAAGTGCATGCGCACATTCCAGGTGAGAGAATAGAGAGCACGTCATTTGACAAAGCACAGCAAGCAAACAGCAGCAAACAGATGTAATAGGCTAAAAAAAAAGTGATGCCAAAATATATGCTATAAAAACAGACTCCCGCAAAACCTGTAATATATAACTTTGCTGCATTTATCTGAATGTCAAAACCGAGGCATATGCAAATGGTGTGTTTTTATAGAGGTGTTCAAGTCAGTGGTCTCCCACATAAGAATTACTGTCTGCTATTGTGTTTAAGCCTTAAAGGAACACAAAAAAAGAAGAGTTTTGACTCAAGAAAATGACAGAGAAGAATTAAGCATCAAGGGAAGAGGTATAGACACATGGTGGAGGAACGCGAGGTCATTTCCCTTTCTTTCCTCCTGCAGTGTCCCAAAGCACCCGGCTAGCATGGCACAGATGGGACTGTGCGTGTGTGTGTGCGCTTATTTTTATATGTGTGTGTATGTGCATATAGGTGAAAGTGTGTGTCATTAGACATCTCTGTCATGGCAGATGATGATGAAACACACTCTGGATGGCTCAGTTGAGGGCATTGCCAAGCACACAGCAGGACAAATAACACACACATTCTCGCTCCTCTTTGTGACACACACAATTTCACACACCCATACAGATATGATACACACACACACACACACACACACACACACACAGGGTACGCTCTGTGGGGTTCACATAGTGTGGTGTGCCAGAGACAGACACATGGACTCTATTCATCACACATGAGCAAAGACCCCATTTGTATACGGGCCTACCATTCTTGATTAGCCTGGAACATTTCAGATCCTTATAAACGTACACAAAAGCCAACAGACAAATTTCTAGGGATGCATGTTATCACTTTTTTCTAAGCCATTCAACGCTATGACATTGCCATTTCGACTTCCTCTCAATTTTTTATTTCAAATATCAGCTTTGTGTTTGTGTCTAACTTTTTCCACCCTCGCCGCTCCATCCTCTGGCCTTGTGTTCCTCCACACGCATCGAGCCACTTTTTCTTCCTCCTCTTCTCTGCCTGCTCTTTCCCCTCCCTCTCTTTTCTCCGCCGCTCATCAGTCATTAGCGTTAGCTTCCCCATTGAGAGCATATGGTATGATGGATCGCAGAGCTAGCGGCGCTAGCGAGGCTAAGGGCCATTTGCCGGGTGCGCCGCGGCGTGGGGGGAGCCCTGGGGCCAGCGAGGCAACCTCGACCCCACACGTCTGCTTCGAGACCCTCCCAAACACAACATGCTCACCTATTATGGGATAGCCTGCTTAACCTTGGCACAGGTCACTCACGATGCGCTCTCGCGCCATGTTTGACGGATTTGAGGTTTTAATGGCAAACCGATTAGTGACAGACATGTTAAAATCCATGAAAAGTATGGATCAACCGACGGGGGGGGGGGACAATTTGGAGAAAAAAAAAGTATTTGAATAAAATCATGCTCATAAATCCATGCAGTTGAATTCAAACCGCGGCTCCAAAAGAAGAAAGTGTGTGCAAGAGAAGAACTAGATGGAGCAGATTAAAGGAGGAGTGAAGGGTATCCCATTGTGCCCAGCTGATAGACTAGGTTAGGCTGATGTGATTACGGGGTCCCTGAAGTGCGATCTATCACACATTACCGTCCACACTGTCAACAACCATACAGACGCGCTGCGGGGGAACACCAATGCCAGGAGACAGCCGTCTGGCAACAGATACGCTGGCCTGCATGCACATGTGCACACACAGAGATGCTCACGCAGGCGCACAATAACAATCATTATATATAATGTCAAAGCAACACAATCACTGGGAAAACATGCCTGATTGGGAAGCCCACTTGACTGCACATTGTCTGTTTTTTGGGGGGGATGACTTGGGCATTCCCATCCACGACAATTATGGTCTTCAATGAATATAACATGCGTAGTTTTGGAATGTACGGGGAAGCCAGAGTGCTCCGAGAAAAGCCACGTAAGCAATGAGATATTTAAAGTCCAAACCTCAGAACTGAGAGACAGAAATCCGAACCACTTAGCTAGCAGTTTGCCTAATATGGATTGTAATAAGGTGTATTGTATTCGGTCAAAGGTTACAAGTCTATAGACGTTCCTTCTCGCCTTCCTTGATACCTGTGATCTTCAGAGATTTGCAAATCAGACTGATAATAAACATTTTATAATTGAAGAAAAACAATGAATGTGCCGAACTGCGGGTGTGCATTTGCGACTTTGAGAAAGCTCTCTGAATGCACCGTCTTGCTTGTCAGAAAGTGGTTTTTTTTTAGGGAGAAATCTAAAGTAGGATTTTGCCAGTTGAATAAATACTAAGTTTTAAACTCAATGAATTATCGTGTTTATTGATCAGGATTTCAATATCGATCAAACTGATTCCGATTATTTATTAATTTATTTCCATAATCGCCCAGCCCTACGGGGGAGAGAGCAAAATCCCTTGAATTATCGCCGTCACACTTCGCCAAACAAGTTGTTGAAAATATTGTACCGGGTTTTCCTGCACGTCGGCCTGTGAGGTTTAAGTTCAAAACCAACTTTGAAATTCTTCAACTGGCCCCCATTTCCTCTCCAAATTTGCATTCTAGATGTTCTTGTAGGATTAAGATGAGATTAAATGGTGTTTAAAAATACGTGTGTGGTTTCTATGGCCTCCCATTGCTCCCTGCCTCCCCCCCCCCCCGCCCGAGTCTCCGCCGCAGTTTGAGCTCCACTAATCATTTCCCCTTCACACTTCCACTTTATACAGTGCACCCCTCCACTGACCCTTCAGCCCCCCACCTTGCCCATTTCTCGGTGTGCGCGTGCCACTGTAAATAGCCTCCCCAAGTTCACGTCTTCCTCTCTTTAAAAAAATCAGAGCGTTCCTTTAACTCCTTCGCTGACTCCCTCCCTCTGTCCCAGCCCAGCAGGCCCCATCCAAACGTTCAAGGACAAATCTGAATATCCCTTTTCACCGTTTAAGTGTTAAAAGCCTGGCGGTGGCGGGGTGTTATCTTAACGCGCCTTGCCGTGCCATCATCAGAGCGCGTGATGAAAATGGCTGTGATGATGCTAAAAGAAAAAAAAAGGAGGAGGGGGAGAAAAAGTAATAATCAAATATGTTTTTCAAGGGCACAGTGACCATTTGCTGCCGGGAATTTATCCGAGTAGTTAAGCTTGCTCAGTCTGAGCTGAGTAGAGTTGGGAGAGTGGATTCATGTGCGTGCTTGAGGATTTGGCTTTGTGTGTGCAAGAGTTGCATGGCATTTTTTTTTTTTTTGCATGCATATGTTTTAAATAATTTCTGCATCTTCTCAATATGTTTACATAGGTCCATGCTACTTTTATAGCCAAAGATTAGCATTCTTTTAGCGTTTCTGCCCAAAAATATTAAAATTTGAGTGTGTGTGTGTGTGTGTGTGTGTGTGTGTGTGCGTGCGCGTGCGTGCGCGTGCGTGTGTGTGTGTGTGTGCGTGTGTGTGCGTGTGTGTGTGTGGATGTACGCTTGTTATTATAAATCATGGCCAAAATTCCCTCACCAATGATGGGTGGCAAGCGGTTCAACAGCAGTGGATTCCAAACTGCAGTGTCTTGGCTGATTTTTTTTTTTTTTTTTTAAATGATAAATTGATCTTTGAACACAGGGAGACGTTTCTCTCTCTGTTAATGTACTTATGATGATGAATTTTCTATTACATAGGGTTTAATGACTGGTGAGAATAAATCCAGAGGTTGTCCGCTGCGTACAGTTGAGGACAGTCAGTCCGTCTTTACTCTATATTGTATAGTACTCACATGAATCTGTATACTTTGTCATTTGTTGTATTTCAGAACATTTCTGATTAAATTAGAAAATCTATTTTGAGACTTTCGTCGGACAACCAGCATGTGGTTGCGTTGCTCAATGTGCGGCAGGACTTACCGACGGAATTACCACAGAAAGCCTAATACACGATAGCGGGGAAAAAAATATTCCAGTAGTGGATGCATTAAGATGTTGGAAAATCCCTGCAGATTTGGACATAAAAAAAGGATTTCATTAAAACAAGAGGACAAGTAGACTGTTGCTCAAACGGAAAAAAAATGATGTGCAGTAAACATGTTCAAAAGTTGACTGTCAACAGGAAATAAAAGTGTAGTTGTCTGATATGTCCTTTAACTTTAGTAGGAACTCAATGTTTTCCAACATTTTTTGTCTGTATTTTTCTCCTCGCTCCACCAAAGCCACGGTAATATATTCAGGTATTTAAAAGTGTTTGATTTGTTTAAAGTTGTAGAAGGGTTTTAGTCTCCTAGAGAGCCCGGATAACCCTAATCCACAACACACATTTTTATCAGTAGTTCATTGGCAGGGCTAAATATTGACTTATCATTAAGTGGAATGACTGAAACCCTAATAATAATTCACGTTGTCTAAGCACCTTGTGTTGATGCAGCGCTCCCTACGCTGTTAATGAATGTATGCAAATCCAACATAAATCTGAAGATTAGGGCCCAAGCGTTCCATGATGCTACAGAGAAAACAAGAGGTGTGTGTATGTGTGCGATAAATCGTTGTCAACACGTACACACACACACGTTCACTGAAACACAATGAGGACGAGGAAAAATAGTGCATGTTTTCAAACGCGAGCACGGATAATGCTTTCAAAAGACAGAGATTGCATTTCTGTTTAGTGTGTGATAATATAAAACAAAAGTTTAGAAGCACAATCGTAAACAGTGGATGCACAAATGCTACAGGAACTTTGCGACGTGATTTTTTATTTTTTTATGTAAATAGAGGAGCATGTTGATAACATTGGAGATTATAGTTGAAAGAGCATCACAGAAAAAGTTTGGAGAGTAGCATTTAAAATACATTTTCAGGGCATAGAAGATACAATACTTGATTTGGAAAAAAAAAAAAGATTGAAGTAAAAGCTTAGCCTTCAATGCTGCCTTCACAGACCTAAGCTTGGGATTTATTCCTCAATGTATCTAAAGCTGCAATTACTTTTTTCACTGTTTAAATCAGGGGCGGGCAACCTACGACTATGCCGTGCACGAGAATTAGCGCTGGCTAGTCTTGCAATTCTGAAAACAAATGAAACCTATGTGGAAGTTGAAAAAAAATCATCATAAAAACACAAATGCTCATAATTATATAATAATCAACATTAATTTGATCAATACATCATCTAAAGTCTTGAGGGTGCTCAAGCACGGTAGATTTGCCTTGTCCCAGCACAGATGGAAGATTGATACAAGCTGGATGTGTTGCAGAATCAGTGCAATCAATTCTCCTGGTTTTTAGTGATAACGTAAATAATAAATAAAAGTAATCACTAAAAATAAACTTCAAAACCAGTGGGGAAAAAAAATGCAGTAATGCCGCATATGACTGAGCAGTGGGAGAGTTGACCAGCAGGGGACTGGTTTGGCTCTTTGTAAGACTATTTACAACATGGGTCAGTAATCACCATAAAGTGCCAGAGGTGTCAGAATCACTCAAGTTAGCGGAATAATAAAACGCTGAGGGCTTATAAGTGGCCGCACATTTTCACTCATACCAGTGCAATATGAAGTCTCTTAAATGGATGTTTGCAATTTTTGGCACGTAACCGTGGAAAGATCCATCCATCCATCCATTTTCCGATCTGCGTCTCCTCACAAGATGTCGATTTAAAATGCACATTTTTTTATTGCCCAAAAAAAGTTGTTTGATGAAACGAATGACTTTGATCATATCTATTCTGCTTTCGAAATCATATATAACATCTTAGATGTGTCCCTGAATTTGTCGTCCACCCTGTCATTATGAGGTAGCCGCCCCTTTAAGAAACATGCTGATATTTAGCATGACATCCGCACCAGCATTGTGTCCTTCTTCAGTGAGGCTAAAACAAAGGGTAGTTGAAGAATAAATATTTACGTTTTTTTATGTATATTACATATTTTCCATCATAGTAAAATCGAAATTGATGTAAAATCTTTTACAATTTAAAAATACATTTGCTAAACAGGACACATCATTTTGTGAAGGTCCGCCATTGTCTCATTAAATGCTAACATTAGCCAAAAACGTCCACCCTGTATTTGTCCACGTTGCTGGCGAGCACACACATTACGCTGTTTGCAGGTACATTTAGGGGATGTGGGGGAGGTTACCAATACACCTTTTTAACCGTACATCTATTCAATACAATGAATATGAAGTTCAGTTGAAACTAATTTTTAGCGTTAAAATGGGAAGTCTCAAGCATTCCGTAGGGTAATACTAACTCATATTTTTTTCAGTTTGGAAAAAGTGCTGACAAGTTTCCCTCGGACTGAATGTCCTTCAAAAGACAGTTAAAAGTTCCATTTAAAGTGACCTTATTGAAACCTGGTTGTTTTGTTGAACGACTTTTATGGTCCAGACAGTATCAACTGAAGGATGCCCAGTGAAATACAATGGGGGTTCAATGCGACCATAAATTTTTGAGTTAGTCTTAGGGATAATGCGCCCCCAAGTTGATAACTCTCAATAGAGCCATAGCTATATGCAGACGGTGAACGGGCGCCAGCGCCGAGAAGAAAACTGGCGTAAAGGTGACGATGGCGAGAGGACAAGCGATGAGTGTCGAAAAGCTATCTGGAAAAGTGTTGAGCTGTTTATTTCCTCGTCATTGAAGCTGAAGTAAGGCGCTGAGGGAATTGGCCAGCGAGCCTCTGCTCTGCAACAGCTGCCGCCGCTAAGTGAGTTACCGGCCGTCACACTGCCTTTATGTCACACAATCACAAAGACGTCCACGCGTGCATATTGTGCTGTCACGCGGTGCCGAGGTTACAATGCACGGCAACGCGGCGACAGACCAGAGATGAGATTCTCTTGCCTGATTGTGTCAGTTAATAGAGCAGCTCCACAGCATTTGATTTGCATGAGGAGTTAACACTGATGGAGGTGTTAGACAATAAGTTATTTATCACACCGCAACTAGCTGCAGTCCCATTAGAGGACAAGGCCGTGACACAAAGCAATGACTTGGTGTTTAATGTCTGCTGTCAAATCAAATGAGCTCCACAGCTGGAGGCGGACGGCACTCCGGATCAGCATGTCATCAACTGTTTGGATACACTTGCTAAATACCTCATGAAAGTTGCATTATTTTAACCGGAAGCTGAATAATCGCCAAAGACCAGGGGCTAAAGGTTCTTATAGTTTTACCCGCACTGATTTAGAATGAGAGGCTTTTACTATTTGACTCTGTTTAAAATGCAATCTGTCCTTTTTGCTCAGGAAGAATATTGAAGTCGTTCTCCGCGTTGCTCATTTCAATTTCCAGTGCATCCTCACAGCAGGTGATTTGCTGACTCAGCTTTTATAGCAGGACAATATTATGGCCCTAATCCACTGGGAGGCCGCAGCATGACAATCCCTTCAGTTAAGCTGTGTTGATGTCTCACTAACCTGATTGCCTCAACCTGGGTAATTACCAGGGCCACAGGAGAGACGCTTTACCATCTTCGGCTCCCTCTGACTTTTGTTTCACCCTCACATCTCCGACTTCACCTTTTCCACACGCACGCCAAGGTCACATCCCTGTACTTCTGCTATGCTACTTTTGTCACTTCACAACAGTCTTGCGACATTTTTATTGTGCACCCCAGCTAGTAGTCAAACAATTTAGTTGTGTGTCAAGAAGCATACCCTCAGATGTGAGAAAATTGATGGTACTCTACTTTGCTTTGAAAATTTACGCCAGATATTAGGATGTAAAGATAATCAAATATTCAGATGAACAGATTACTAAAGTTGTTTTGTATCATAAAATAAGAATAATATGGACTGTACTTTAAGATTCATTTTCAACTCGGGTTCATAAGACAATGTTCTTATTAATTTATATACTGTATTTATTTACTTGTTCTTAGTATTTTACTTGGTTTCTCTCAGCAACTTTGAATGTTGAAGAACACCAAATGAAACCCAATTTTTTTTTTCTCATTATGACATGCAGAACATGTGACGTGATGAACATGCTTTAACCCTTTCAAGGACAGCGGTTACTACAGTAGACAGCTTATGTTATCAGGTTACAGGGTGCATGTAAAGTTTAAGCAACATGGTTCAATGCAATGTGGTGTGTACTGTATTAACCCCCATGCAGTAATTATCCCCAAATTGGACATTTCGGACACTTTGGACGATTTTGGACTGTTGGACAAATGGACACCACAGACAAAACAGTGAAAAATAACTCCACAAAGCTGAAATTTTGCATAGGATGTATATCTATGTCTTGGCCAATTCCCGCTGAACATTTTGAGGGTTTGAAAGTGAAGAAAAATTAAAAGTGAAAAAAGTTGTTGCACATTGGAAGAGGGACATATTTGGGACAATCCTCGAGGACGTAATACCCTTCATGCAGCCGCTTAAAAATACTGCATGAGGGTTAAAAAAAAAAAATCCGAAACTCAAGGAAAAAAGTAACTCTTGAAAAAAAAATGTGTCAAAACAAACAACTATGGCACTGCTATATTGATGTGTACAAAAGTCAAAGGTTAACAAGCAAGAATTTCATTGAAGGTTCTGTGGTTACTGTCATACATTTGCAGGTTCACAATCGCAGTCCTTGTCACCGGCAATAGTCCCCGTCAAAAAAATAACAGATATACTGTACTCACTGCCTCAAAAGTCCGAATAAAACGATGAAAATGGAAACAAGCATCTACGTTTGACTTTTAGGCTGTACTTTATTCAACATATTAAATAGGACGATTTGTACTCATACAAATTAATTCCCAGGCACTATTTTAAAAATATAAAGGGATGATCAGATCACGCTTATTTGGTTTTGTGACCTTTAAATGTTCAGAAAATAAGAAAATGGATCACCTGATACCAGATCACCTGATACCAGATCAACTGAAAATCACATGATCAGCCGCAGTTTCCAATCACGTGATTGGATCAGGACATCCCGACTTTTTTGTATTTTTGTTTTTTACACTGGAAAGGAGGGTCTGAAAATGGCTGGCATTGAATGACTTTTAACTCGCTTCTTTTCTTCCTCAGGTTTTTCCTGCTGTGCTCAAGAGTATATCAACTCATCAACATCTCTTTGCTGCATGGGCAGCGATGGAATTTCATCAATCCATCCATCGGGCAATAATACAGTCAAACTGAAGTGCTGTGGGTTGAAGGTTGTACTTCAAGAACAAGAGTGCTGCAATGGAATTGGTTTTGATTCTCAACGGCACGTGTGTGCCAGCAGGCCAACACCAGGCCTTTTGATGGAGGTTTGTATCGGCCCGTTTTTCGATTCAAAAGTTGTATCCTGCTTACATTTTTTGATTCTACATGAAAGCATTGAGTGTAATCTTTTGGTCACAGTCATTTGGGAGGGAGTTTTCTTTTAACCATGTATTGTTTGTGACCTCTTCATTTTCTTTTTTTTTATCCCATAAGAGAACAAACAATATAGCATGACGATAGTTTACAAACTATCCAATAAGATTTCATCTCAATGCTGCTCCGAGACCATTACATTGTTTCTGAGTAAGGCTTAGGCATCTCAATAAAATCAGCTTTGGGGAAATTAATATTCAATTACCGTAATTTCTGGACTATAGACCGCACCTGATTATAAGCCGCACCACTACATTTTTAAAGGAAAAAAACATGTTGTACACACATAAGCCACACCTGTCTATAAGCCGCAGGTGCCCATATTGTTACATGAGATATTTACAAAGAAAGACGGTACACAGGCGGCCGTTAAAAAAGTCTTCATATAGGCCGCTTCATTAAATAAGCCGCAGAGTTGAAAGCGTGTGACAAAAGTCGCGGCTTATAGTCCGGAAATTACGGTAATCAATTTGTTAACTTAGTGAAATATTCCAGATGACAATTGAGCAGAAAAACAGCCACATCCGGTTCGACGAGATGAACCCTTGGAGTTGGGGGCTCTTCTGTCTTCCATTCATCATTTTAGGTCAAGTGGGGTCAGCACACACACACACACACACACACACACACACACAGATAAATGCGCACCATGGTGAGTGCACAAGACGTCAAAGGGTAGCAACCCATTAGCTGTAATGATGTCATTAAGGTCGTTGCATCACATATCTCACATCGCACTTTTCCTGCTCAAAAGTATTGGGACACTTTGCTGTGACGCCGATAGGGCGTGAATATTGGTTAAAATATTTCCCTCCCAGGTTATAACAGCTTTACGTTTTCTTAGTTGCCCATTAGTTCAGAAGAAAGTTTGTTAGGTCCAGTATTGATGAGTATAAGAAATGTTTCTCACTATACTGAGCTGTGTCTTCCCCCTCTTCTTCAGAGTGGCTGTTTGCAGGGTGCTGTTTGTCCAGTGGCTGCATCCTCCACTGCCTACTGTGGCTCCTGTGACATTGACCCATCGAAGATCGCCTGCACGTGGGTCATGTCTGCACACCCCTCCGCTCCCTCCGCTACATCCTCGCCTATGATCTACACCACATCTGAGACACTCGTCACAGGATCCCACACACATACAAACATCAGTTATCTGCACGCTGGCCTTCTGGGTCATGAGGGGATCTTGTGTCCATCCCATGAGGAGGTCGTGTACAGCGGAGATGCCAAAAAACCCACCTACATAGGTAACGGGTTTTTTTTTTGTCGTTGTCCAAAATAATTACAGTATATAACAGTAGCATTGTTATCGTTACGTTTGTGCTAACTCAGCAGGGACCTTCTTTTGAACTTTCTACCAAGGGACTGCTGGTGTGCTCTGCTTTTTTTATTCACGTTATCAAGCGATATGTGTGAAATTGTTTTTGTATAGAGTACAATCAAACCTCGGTTTTCGTCCATAAGCCGTTCCAGAAGGCTGTTCGAAAATTGAAATTGTTTGAAAACCGAAACCACGCTCTTTTTAAAATAAAAATGTTTACTGAACACGTCTGCTCACAATGGAAAGCAAAACGAGGAAGCGTCACTTCCTTCGTCTACCCGAGGAAGCGTCACTTCCTTGTGTAAGGAAGGCGAGAGGAGTCAAATGGTGCATTCAAGTGCGCTCAGTTTGTTCGAGAACCAAAATTTGTTCATCACCTGAGGCATAAAAAACTCGAAATTTTTGGTTGAAAACCGAATTGGACGAGAACTGAGACGTTCGAAAGCCGAGGTTCGACTGTATTTACTTTCCTGCTAAATGTGTTACAGTGGACCCTTGGACCCTCAAGTTGAAATCAATCCATTACGGGATGCCGGTTGACCTCTGAATTCAATTGTAAATAATGGAAAATACATAGGAATAACATGAATGCTCACCTTGATCTTTATGATTACAGTCAAACCTTGGTTTTCGTACTTAATCCGTTCTAGAAGACTGTTCGAAAACCGAATTGTTTGAAAACCGAAAAACCATGTTTCCCATTGGAATCAATGTAAAAAATTTTAATCCGTTCCAAGTCAAGAAAACAACTTTTTAAACCACTTTTTTTATAATTTCACACCATAAACTGCACACATGTAATAGGAGATCAGGTAATATGTAAAATACTGTACAAACTGTAATATGTTTTATTTTCACCAATTTTAACATTAACATAGTAACATAAAAATTGAAGGAACATCTCTCTCTCTCTCTCTCTCTCTCTCTCTCTCTCTCTCTCTATCTGAACAATACAAACTCGTCTGCTCACAATGGATGCTACACGAGGAAGCTGTTTCTGTATGATTATTGCATAATAATGAGACACCGGACACCAGAGTGTTGATTATGTGCTGCTGTATTGAAAACTGCCGGCCGTAAACAAACGCACGCACGCACTCCCCCGTGCTGCTTGGGCAAACCATTCTGAAAAGAGGGGGGTTTCACTCTCCCTAAAAGAAGCGTCTCACCAAACACGTCTGCTTTTTTATTGAACAATACAAACTCGTCTGCTCACAATGGCCGCTACACGAGGAAGCGTTTCACCAAACACATCTGCTTTTTTTCAAAATCTTGATTGAACAATTTTCTCCCCCTCTCCCTCCCTTGTGGTTTCTTTCTGACTTCCGGGTTGAGTGAACGCTGCCGCGTTTGGCTGCCGCTGCTCAGCCGCATTGTGTTTTATTGTTCTTGTTCCTGATTGTATAGTGTCCTTGGGTGTTTTGAAAGGCGCTTATAAATAAAATGTATTATTATTATTATCATAAAAAAACGTCTGCTCACAATGGACGCTACGAGGAAGCGAAGCCGAGAGGAGTGAAGCGACGCATTCAAGTGCGCTCAGTTAGTTCGAGAACCGAAATTTGTTCGTCATCCGAGGCATAAACAACTCGAAATTTTTGTTCAAAAACCGAATTGTACGACAACCGAGACGTTCGAAAACCGAGGTTTGACTGTATATTTAATCACTGATAGTGTAGTGATTCACTCTGTTCTGACTCAGTGATAGTGTCAATGTGAGTGTTTGCCTGTCTCTATATGATCCCTGCTATTGACTGGCAACCAAGTCAGGTTAGGGTCCAAGTGAGCCCCCGTCAGGTTTTCGAGACCCGTTTTCCGAAAAATCTGAATTGTATGCCCACGGCGCTTCTCTGTCTTTCCATTGCTTTCTGTGTTTGTGTATGAGGTGGTTAAGATAAGATCCGAGGCAATGCTGTGACACCATCTGGGCAGAGGTACATAAAGCTGTCACCACCCGCCATCCGCCAGATGCTGCCCATGCACACATGCACGCACACACCGGTTATCGCGGTTCCCTTCCAAACACATTGCGACGCTGACCGCAGTCACTTTTTAATCAAATACATGGACAGTTATGAGGCGCGTGTCTATTTTTGGTAGCGCACCTTTTGTTTCATCGGCAAGTGCATTTTCACCACGTGTGTCTTTTTAAAGGCTGGGTTTTCATAATAGTAAAGACATTAGTCCCAGACTGGTGGTTAAAACATGCTTTCATTTACAGCAACAGTCCCTTAGCTCTCCTAAAAGGCATGCTATGTATTTGTGTGAGTGTGGGCCAGTCCATCGGGCATTATATATACTTCTGTACACATAGCCAAGCAGAAGGGCTGTAACAAGGCCCCAGTCACCGCCTCGCATTTACAGCTTGCCGAGCAGCGACCACTGCATTTATTTGTTATACGTTCGTATAATGGCTGCTGCCATTGGCAGTGCTCCCTTAGTGGTTTACACAAATTGAACCGCTGTTACTGTAAGCACATAATATTTAGGAGCTGCACATTGACATGCTCCCTCTGTTATACTTCAGTGCGCAATAGATTTTGAATATTTTGACCGGTTTGACAATATGGTATTGGTGTGGTTACGTGTCATACTCCACTAGCCCGCACTGATACTTTGGTGACCGTATTTCGCTGCACGAGAGGGGCAAACTATTGGAAACTGCTCTCGGTGATCCCCAGTTCATCTGGACACCACTGCAAACTGCAAACGTTGGCTTGTAATGTCAGACATGTTCACAGTTCTTGTATTCTGTTGTTATGCATGTTTTGATGATTTTTATGGTGACAAAGTGTATTTATATTCCTTGCCGAGTACAGTCCAGGTCATGCACGTCGTAATTCAAATGCACGCACGGTGATTAAAAGTGCAACATTTAAAAGCAGTTACAGCGTTAAAAGGATTTAAAAGCAAAGTAAAAGAATGCAAATATAGCTTTCTAAAATTGGGCACAAGTGCATGCAGTGCAAGAACAAGATTTTTGAAAACATGTTTTTAAAAATACTATGAGTATAATATGAGTAAAAGGCATTGTTTTTATTCTAATTTAAAAACATTTGCGCATATTGGTCTGTTTGGAATTTTTATTCATTCATATTATTCCATCTGAAAATAAAGGAGACCAGCAAATCGGGCACCCTATTAAACACAAGTAAAGAGAAAAAAAAACTTTTTAAGAGAGGGGGTTTGTTTTGGGTACAACAGGCGTACTATACGACGCTGCTTGATATTCACTGGATTTTGTGGTGATTATAATTTGTGTTTTTTAAACCATACCACGTATGCGGTTCCAGATTATATTTCCTTAAAACAATTACTTTCACAGACATCAGAATATACTGTATAGTTTATCTCAAGCAGAAAGTCCTTGTTTCACTGAGATGCCTTGATTCAAATAAACACGAATGGTGCTCTCTGCAGATGAGTTAGTATCCTCTGCCATGACCTGAAGAAATGTTGCATTGCTTTCCCCTCACCTTTATGTCGCATTGCATTCATTGCAGATTCAGACTTGGAGCCCTTCACTACCTATGAGTACAGAGTGAGGGGCTGGAACAGCTTTGGCCGAGGCGCCAGCGATGTTATCACAGTGACCACCAGTGAAGACAAACCATGGGGAGTGCCCCCACCTCGATGGAGACGCCTGGGCGAACGGAATGACGTTATCCAGTGGCATTGGCAAGCACCTGCTAGACCGAATGGTATGGATTGATAAGTCGATTCACCACTGAAGCGGTTAAATCGATGAAATATTTATCATTTCTCTGCTATTGTTTTCCTTTGCGCTAGGAGTCATAACCCACTATGTGATACTACGTGATGGACAAGAGCGTTACCGCGGTGATGAGAAGAGCTTCACAGATGTGGGTGGAATCAGACCTTTCCAGGAATTTAGTTACCAGCTAAGGGCTTGCAACAGGGCTGGTTGCACTGATAGTACAAAGGTAAGCATGCGTTTGTATCATTTATATTTTTAGAGTCCCCGTGAAGTGACATAACATCTTCCGTTGGGCTTTCTTGTAAAGGCTTCCAAATATCGGTCCAAGAGAGAACCTTCACTGGAAAAAAATGATGCATTGAAAAGTGGTTGCACAAACTAGATGCGAAGAAATTTGTAACTATAGTAGTATTGTCCTTATAAAATATATCTGAACCCAGGTCATTTTATTTCATGCAACCACTTCACGAAATGAAATTGAGTAAATACAACACCATTTTTTTCAGTGCTCCTGAACAAGCCTGTTTTGCCTTTGGAATGCAAAGAAACCACTTTTTTTGTTCCAGGAAGAGTATGAGTACAAGTAGCCCATTTGAGATTTGAGTTCTCCCCAATAACAAGTAGCGATACTTGAGAATGCCATTTTGCAGTTGTGATGAAGATGACTTTTTATTTTTAACCAGACGTTGTTCAAAAATGAACATGGCACAAATTTCACTCAAACATTACACATTTCCATTTATTTATTTATTTATTTTTCATTATTCTGTTGTTGGTTCCCATTCGATAAACGGAGCTTATGCTGCAGTGAGAATGTCCTCCTCCCAAACTTTCAAGTGCTGGTTTGATGTTGCAGATGACAACTAATGAGGCCTTGTTGGAGGTCTGCTTTTAATTTAATCCAATGAATTCTCCTCATTTTAACTTGTTTTTTTACCGAACTATTTACTGGTAATTATAAGGTTGTCCGTACACTATGTTTACAGCTTTGCTTTTTTTATAATGCGATATTTTCACACTTTATGGATCTTTTGCTGTTTCCTTGTTAAAACGCGATGCTCTCTCTCAGTTATGTGAGGTTGTGGATTTGCTGAGTCCACCTGATGTTTGTGATAGCATCCATAATAGCTTCACACAGTAACTCCCCTCTGCTATCTCCCAAGCTGTAGCTGAGCTGATATCAACACAACAATTAATTTCGCCGGCTTAGCACAGATGAAAGCTCCCGTTGAAAAGTGTCTGTCTTGCTTTTATAGCTGATTGAACGTGTATTGTTATTTGGCAAAAAGTTATGCAAAGAGGCCAAGGCGCCACCGGCAGGGCAGCGTGGAGGATGATGATGGCCGACTGGAACTTTTTGGAAGTTCAAGCGTTTCATCACCGCTTGCAGCATGAGTTAATATCACGCAACTCAACTTTATTTATAAAGCACTTTAAAAAAACTGCAGCCATAACAAAGTGCTGTAAGAATAAGAGGAACAATAGTAAAACCTTTATTTGTCTCACAATGGAGAAATTCCAACTTTACAGCAGTAAAGTTATGAAAGGAAGAAAGTAGAAGAACAAAAAGTATAGGAGCTGCTGTAAAGGCAGCCACTCTCGCGGCGCCATCTTGAAGTCATGATAACATAATATCTAATAAAAATCATAAAACATAGGTAATGAAAAGGATTACCTTATACCGTATTTTCCGGACTATAAATCGTAGTTTTTTTTTCATAATTTGGCTGGGGGTGCGACTTACACTCTGGAGCGATTTATGGGTGAAATTATTAACACATTATTATATAATTTCACATGTTATTTTCACATTAAACCACAAGAGGAAGCGCTGCATCTTCTACCTCCGGAGTTGGTGGAGTTGCTTTAAAGTGACACAGAGGATGAAGATTCCATTGGATTTAGTGATTTGGAGTGACATTGATGGTTTGGTGAACTTGTTAGCATGTTCTTTATGCTATAGTTATCTGAATAACTCTTAATATGTTACTTGAAAATACCCAGCACGTTCTCAGTTCGTTGTTTATGCGACTTATATATGTTTTTTCCTTCTTAATTATGCATTTT
Organism: Hippocampus abdominalis; assembly: GCA_018466805.1. Taxonomy (NCBI): domain Eukaryota; kingdom Metazoa; phylum Chordata; class Actinopteri; order Syngnathiformes; family Syngnathidae; genus Hippocampus; species Hippocampus abdominalis. Next base: position 16,897,034 of record CM031696.1, read on the forward strand.
TTGGCTGGTGCGATTTATAATCCGGAGCGACGTATGATCCGAAAAATACGGTAATCATTGTTTTGTATACCAAGTGTAACCCCTCAACCAAGGCGATTTGGATTTTCTTTCCTCAATTCTCAACAAATTTTATCATGGGGAAATAATGGTGTCTTTTCCCAGATCAGACTGTCACCATCAGACAAACTTTTCAAGTCATGGATGTAATTAAAACAAAAAACAGTATCCTTAATTCACATAGCTTGATGTGTCTTGCTTCTCATCACGCGGAGTCTTCTCCTTCTTTTGAAATGGGCCTTACGAAAAAAAGTAAACCACTGCCACAGAGTTCAATCATCGTTTGATGCTTGCTGATCTGATGCACTGGATTTTCAGTAATTCCAGTGCAATATAATTGTGTATCCGCCATGTAACCCCAGTAAGCAACCACAGTTAAACAACAAACTCCATCTCTGTAGTACAATCACACACACACTCATATACACACAGAACACACAGCCCAGCACACTCGGTCCCAGTAGAGAGTGGGAAGGAAGTGACTTGGATTAGTTTGTACACCAGCGAAAATTGGCCAAACATTCCCAATTATGGGACAAGGTGGGCTAACCTAATCCACCAGTGCAATTACCTGGCATCCACACACACCGCCGGGGTGCCTACCGGCACACGCAGACACCCGCTCAAGTGCACACCTGCCGCGACAACAGAAGGTGCTGATCTAATACGGTCGGTCACTCCGAGGGGTTGGAAGAGCGATTGGTCCTCCTTTTGTCTTGAAATGCTCGTGTCCTGTTGCCTCTGCCATTTGTCCGCTGTCATTCCTGTGATAGGAACGTCAGCCTCTCCCAGCTGTTGTCCTTACTTTTGCTTCTTCTCTACTCCCAAGCCTGCTCCTCCTTGCACTCTTTGGACTCCTTTGCTGACATTCAACCCCCCTTGTCCCCTTGTTTTGCCTGATGACATGTTCCCGAGTTGCTCAATATCCACTGCTGTGACATCACAAGCAAGTTGGGGGATGAGAATCCTTTTGAATTGACGGTCTGATCTTATCTGGCTATTGTGTAATGCACTCAGCAGCTCTTCTTCAAAATGACAGTATATTCAATGAAAAGCACCAACTTTATCACAATCTGAAGTGTGTACTATAGGTAACAACTGTGTTGTTACAAGAGTTGGTCTGCAACATATTTTTTTAAATTAATGAATGAAATCTTGTTTTGATTCTCTTTGATTTATAACCTTGTCTGAATTGGTTTTCCAAGTCAGTTTGTTTTTTCTGAACCATGTCGCTTGTGGAGCATTTCAAAATTTTCACAGGGTGTAATCTGTTAGGGCATGGGTCACCAGCGTGCTGCCCTGCCTGTTAAAAAAACTAGATGACCAGTGATTGGACTGAGTAGCTCCCAGTTTGAAAAAGGTTGTTGACCCCCTTGCGTTATGGGAACAGGACTGAGTCAGTTCCAAGGGAGCCAACTAAATTGTGACATTCAACAACATTGTTTGGCTTTGTTTTGTTCTCACAAAAACACTTTTAAGTGTCATTGAGATATAAAGTAACAAATGGATTTAAATATTTGTATTGCATGGGCAAGTTTTAGGAAGCAAAGAGGGGCGACAAATGCATATTTTTCCAGTGTTCAAGTTTGATTATTCATCTTTTAATTTGTATGTATTAACTGGACAATCAAATTATTGTGAAGGACAGTTAGCTGAATGAAAAAAAGGAAAAACAACTTTTTCTGGTGTTTTTACTGCGCATTTTTACATTTTCTCGCCTAGGAATGGCTCCAATTTGTTGGAATGGCGCCAAATACGAAAAAAACCAAAATGGACGAAAATGTTGAATTCATTATTTGTCTTTGTTTCCATACACATAAATGTACGTTTGCGTTTTGTGTGGGAGTGCACGAGCGTCTCTCTAGCTGTAGTAGCCGCGTTCTAATTGCATAGCACGGTGCAGGACAGGTGGGGGAAGTGTCCGTGACAGTCTATTAGGGCAGGATATCCCCATTGCCATTAGCAGCAGATTGCCCAGCGATTCTTTGCTCTCACTTTCATCCGCCAGGCGACTACAGATACTGAGAAACAGTAGCGTTCCCATGTAGGCCTAAAAATAATCATCTTTTTTTTTTTTTGTCTGTGTTCAGCCTATTGTTATAACTGATGACAAAGTTTGAATTGCAGAGTAATGTTTATTTACTTGTAAATTCCATCCATAGTTACGCTGAGATATGCATTTTAATCGATACTTCTCTGAACTTTTTGTCATTTTTCCTTTTTCTGTATGAAAAGGAAAAAAACCATATATCTTGTCGACATAACAAGTCATACTTTTGAAACTGTTACAGATGGTGGCTGTAACGGTTCAAGGAGTCCCAGAGGGGGTGCAGTCTCCAGCGATAAGAGCTTTGAGCCCCTCCTCTCTTCACGTGAGCTGGGTCCGACCTGCACGTCCCAATGGGAAAGTGCAGCAGTATCACCTGAACCAGACCGGTGTTGGCACCATATTTACACACACCGAGGCACCCAGGAATTTTACACTAACTGGTAAAGGAACAATTTGTAATCTTCTTCTTGTTACCTCTTGCTCATTTTTTTTCAAATTGTACTTTGGCTTTGTCTCACTGCCTTTGTCGTTTTGTACTCTCACCAATTTTCCGTTTGCCACTTTTCTGTCGATCTCCTTGCCCCCGCAACACAAACTTCCCTATTGTGTCACTGTCCTTAATACTATTGCATCTTCCCTTCTTTCCTTTGTCGTCTCTGAGCCATCTCCTTGTCCAAAAACTCCTCCTCTGCCCTCCATTTCTCTCTTCTCCCCCGTCTTTGCCATGCATTTATGTATGTATGCTGCTTTGGTGGAAGCCATGTAATGAACGAATATACATTTAATTTCCATTACACTCTCTCTCTCTCTCTCTCTCTCTCTCTCTCTCTCTCTCTCTCTCTCTCTCTCTCATCCTGTCCTTTACATGGCCACATGCGAATGCAAAGCACAACCAAAAATTAACACAACGAAAAAAGCTGTGCACAGGGCGGGTGCACATTTTGCACTATATTAACTTTAGTGAAAAAAATAACACATCTCGATCAGTCATCTCCTCATTGAACTATTCAGTCATGTTCCAAATGAGTATTTCAACTGAATCCACGGAGAGTGCAAGTTATGGCTAGTTTTGAAACGAAAGTTGAGGAGCCAGCAGCCACGATTCCCGTGTATGTGTGTGTGTGTGTGTGCTTATGTGAAGCAAATCCAACACTGCCAAACAGAAATGGTAGTACAGTGATAGCCTCATGTGCAGGCACAAACACACACACACACAACCGCAACGCCGTTGCTCTGCGTGAATGATATTCATCTGCTGTTTAACGCATTGAAGTGAAATGTCCAATTACATTCAAGAAAATCAGAAAGTGATGAAATATGAGCAGTAGTGATTACTCTATAAAACCCTGCTCCCTTATTCGTCGCATAGTTGAGATGCTGTTTTGAGTATCACTAAGCCATGTCTACTTTGGATTAACTTAAATACTTGCAGTATTGCGGCAAAAGTTTTTAGTTTGCATTTATTTATTTAGTTTGTTTTTTTAATGAAGGTTTGTGTGTGTGTGTGTGTGGTGTGTGTGGCATGATTTTCCAATAGAACTCATGCATAGAAACACATTTTTCAAGTATGGTGACAGAATCATAAATCCTTTTTTTTTTTTTTTTTTTTTACATAGTAGTTGCTTACCACAGCCACATTTTTCTGCCTACTGTTGATCAATGATTTGCTTCAGGAAAAAGCAACCGAGAGGCTCTTTATTAATCGCATTTTTAGCTGTTTGCAATGATGACACTTCATAGACAAAATGAAGCTCTGCTGTTCAAAGGTACCCCATGTGAATCGATATTAAGCATTGCCATCATTAGCTTGCAATGAATGATTGCCTGCAATTATATAGATTATGGCATTAATCATGTGTTTAATTGGCCTTTTGTAGGCTCATTATTAATTCACAAGGGCAGGGAATCGAGTATGTTCTTTTATTTATTCATGCTTTCTGTCTTTTTTTTCTTTTTTTTTTATCTCGTATCGCTGGCTGTAATGTGCGCTCTGATTGGTGCGGGCTCTAATTTGTGTCGATATGTAAGACTGGAACTTTTCTCTCATCAGTGTCAGTGATGCACTCTATGTGGTACTACAACAACTGTGAGCTAGCCATGACTTCCACTTTGGGTTACGAAAAGAAACAACAATAAGATGGGACTAATGCTCTCCTTTCTCCTGTTCACGAACCTGTCACACCAAATACTGTAAAATGATTTCAATATTATTCTACTACATCAACATTTGTTGTGAAATAAACAACAAAACTCCCGGTAATTCATTTCAAATATATCAAGACCCATGCAACCCCCCAAAAATACATTTGTATTTGAATAGAGAATAGGAGACAGTTTTTTTTCCCAGAAATTAATTTAAGTACATCAATTAAATACAAGCACATATTTGTGCATGCAATTTACCGTACTTGTACAGTGGTGGAAAAGTCGGAATAGTGATCTTGAAAAGGTGAATGAACTTAAATGGTAAAGTCAATGCCCCAACATTTATAACAATTCTGTACTAACACATATACCGGTTATTAATATTTATCATTACTATTATTATTATCATCTTTATTGTTTTAATCATTTACATATGCATGTCCATTCTCCTTTCCTACATCCGTACATGTTCATGCGTGTCTGTGTGAATCTGATCCCAGCGTTCCGTTGGAGACACATCAGAGAACCCACGGACAGGAAGTCAAAGTCTTAATAATTTAGGAGAGGTGTCATCAAAGCATCCCCCCCACCCCCCTTGCTCCCTCCTTTCTGCTTTCCCCTCATTCTCGACATCGTGATTTTGCTCATCATAGAGCAGATAAATCTCACCTTGCTGTTACTTAAACATAAGCTTATACGTTATATATGTGCTTTCGCTTCCTGCCATAGCTGCCTTCACTCTCGCGCCGTCTGTCTCCTCGCGCTGATACTTGGCCCCATCATCTTATCATATTCTCGGACGCAAGCAAGAACTGACAAACCCTCAATAAAATTCCGGTTTTGATTTTTTTTTTCTTGCATCCTCCTCCCCAAAACACACACACACACACACACACGCAGACACTCACCCATTTACTGTAGATCAAGTTTGATAAAGAGAAAGTGAGCCACCAGTTTCTTTGCCTTACACCATGCACCACATTGTCAAAGTTCTTTCAATCGCTCTGTCTCCCCCCTCACACACACACACACACACACACACACACACACACACACAGACACACAAACACACACACACACAAGCACACTTTGGAATGAAAGTCTCGTCTTGTCCCGCTGGCATCAAAATGCCCTCCACCTGCTTTTCACTTGCTGGTGTTCACTGTTAAAATGATTGAAGCTTCCTCTCCCTTTCCATAATCAGGCATATAAGCACACGCATGTATGTATGAAAGTGCATGTACGCGCATCCTCATTTCTCTACCCATTCCGCACACACACTAGTGGTTCACCAGCAGACCAACACTGCCCTCTTTAGGATGAGTGATCAAGCTCCTCATTCTTCATGTTGAGTCGAAAGCACAAACATCAAGTTGACCAAGTTAAAGACAGAGCAGCTGTCATGATTGTTTGTTTTTTGATTGCAAAAATAGTGTCTGCTTTGTCGTGACTCTTTCTCACAGTAGGCCTACTTTTGCGTATACGATTTGTATTTCAATTGTCCCCTTTGAAGCCCCTGTCCGGCATACTCCATTTTCCTGACTCAATGCGATGTTTCAATTTACTGACTTTTATTGAGGGATTCTGTGGCTGCCGCTTTCTTCAGCCTTGAACCACATGACATCACAAGCGTGCTTACTTACACACATGCTTAGTTGCGCAGTTAAATGGTGCGACGTGGCCTTACAATTCCACACCGGCTGGCAGGTTTTCGTTATTTAACCCAAATGCAACCAGGAGTGAGAACACACACACACACACGCACACTCACACATACACACCCATTGATCAGTGATTGTTAAGCACTAGGGCCCACAAGGCATGTTAAACAGGCCAAGCAGTTGAGAGAGCGACGTGAGGAAAGTGTGGTGAAGCTCTCCGCTGTGCATTATCCGTGTGATTTTGTGTGTGTGTGTGTGTGTGTGTGTGTGCGCGCGCGCGTTCGTAGACGCGCTAAGTGTCGCATGTGTCCACACACACTAGCTAAGTGCGACTAGCAGCTGAGTCGCACTGTAGGGTCTCCTTTTCTGTCCCACCAGCCTCCACACATTCCAAACATGCACTGTGGGGAGGACCTGCAGTAGATCAGTTACATTATTGACCAAATTATCTCAATGAAACTATATTTCTGAAGCTTATTAGATATTTTAAAGTCTCAAGGCCCTTTTTTGCAAATGAAAAAGCAGAAAATAAGATGTGCGTTAAACATCATTCTAAAGCATGTCCCCAAAGATATGATTCACTTTTTCAGCATATATTTATTCAATCAATAATATTTGTTGCTTAACATGAACATATTCCTAATATATGTACTCTTTATAGTTCTAAAGCGCATGGCAGTGCCACAGTCGATCACTGGAGTCATCATTTGATCTGAAACTGCATTACGCCTTTTCGTTTGTCGTGAATTTGATTTGCAAGCAGTTGTGTGCAGGCCGAATGACCATAAAACATTCAGTCAAGTCGCATTACACCTTGTAACATTTGCATTGAGCGATTTGGATCAGCCACTGTATACCAAGAGCAAGGAATAATGACTAAAAGCTCAAAAGTTTTCAAATGTGTTATCTTAAAAGAAAAAAAAAAACGTACTGAAATTTTCCCACAAATAAATCTCATATACACTTAAAGATCAACTCAAGTGGCTATGTGATTTCTTTAAGACTGCATAGCAAGGGGGGGCCCATAAATAAATCATGTCAGGACGCCGGAGCCTAAACGCATACCAAGGTATCATAATTATCATAGATCAAAAGCTGATGACATTACAGCGTCGGACCGCTTCCATCCCGTGTCAGCGCCACAGCTGCCCGTCTTTACGTTGTTTCATTATTGAGTTATGGCATGCATAATTTAACACAGACAGATATGGATCCATCCGTTGAGAGTGGCAGGAACGGAGGGAGGGGCAACTCAGTGCGAGAGAACAGATATGTTGGGAAAACGGTCTTTTGCACTCATTGCACCTCATGTTTTCTTTCCCCTTATCGCCGTTCATTGGGAGAAAAATAGCTCTTTAGCGTAACTGTTGATAAAATGCATAAGAGTTGGATTATATGTATGCAAAATGTTGGATTATAAAGTGTGAAAGATGAATCGCGCTGTTTTTGTGCTGTAGGTTTGCAGCCCTTCACAGACTACACTTTTGTGCTGTTGGCCTGCACCGCCGTGGGATGTGGCACCAGTTCACCTTCCGCAGGACGCACCCTGCAAGCACCCCCCACTGGTACACCAAGTATTGCCTATCCCATTTGTTGGTTTTTTTTAATAATCCAAACATTCAGTGCCAGGTACGTATATATATATATATATATATATATATATATATATATATATATATATATATATATATATATATATATATGGCATGATATTATTATTTAAATGGATATATATATATATATATATATATATATATATATATATATATATATATATATATATATATATATATATATTCCCACGAGGTCACGTAAAGGAGTGTCTGAAAATGGCTGCCGGTGAGTGAGTGGAGCGGCCAACCCTTTTCTATCTAATCTTTTCGTGCTGCATTCAGTGTCTTGTGACTCGTTTGTCCCCTCAAGCCCCTCCCCGCATTTATTCCGGTGTCTTCCTAGCACTGACGGCGCCGCCAAATAAATCAATCACATCAACTTAAATTAATTAAAATGGTGTAATTTACAGTAACCTATTCTCTAAGACGCGTGGGTTGATCATCAGAAAAACGTTTTGATTGGAAACTGAAAAAATGGACTTACCACATGAAAATATCATAAATTGTCATTTTTTAAAAAGTGCAGAAATCCTTCAAGAGTGGATGTGATTTATTCATTGTCTCTCTGAGCTCACGGAGAATAATGTCTTGTCTTTTTCTGTCATTGAAACAGAATGAATTGTTGCCCGTGTTGTTCAATAAACCGCACTTTGTGCATAATTAAATGTCACAGTATAAAATATCCAATACAAACCGAGTGGGGCAATTCTTTTTTTTTTAAATAATATCTGTCTTTCTTTTCTCAGGGTGCACAAACAAGATTTTTATTGTGAGACTAAAAGCATTTATTAGTGAATTTAAGGTATGGTCATGACAATTTACAGCAGTGGTTGGCTCCTTTTTTGCTTACCACGCGCCTTACTTAAAATGCATTCAACACATGACACATTTATGATTAAGATTAGAAAATGCATGATGTGCAATTATGGGTTAAATGTTGAGAGCTTTTTATAACATCCTCTCTGAGTTTTTGTTTGTTTTGACAACGACATGTGCTGCATTCAAAGCTCTCCAACAGCCTACATCCGATCAACAAAAACGAATGCATGACTTGTGTGCTTTTTTTCCAATTGCAGGTGTGTGGTCAAAGCCCAGACACGTGATCGTCAACACATCTGTGGTGGAGCTGTTCTGGGATCCGCCCATCAGGCCCAATGGACTGGTCACCCAGTATAGATTGCGCAGAGGCGCTCACACTATTTTTACGGGGGACCACCGTGACCGGAATTATACCGACGCTGGGCTCCTGCCAAACCGCAGGTAAATGAGTCCGTCTGAACATAAACACGGCACTTGCAAAACCACACTGCATTTGTAGCTTCATTGTAAATGAAATTTCAAACTTGCATGCATGTTTATGTGCATTCTTAGTCGGGGTGAACCTGCTTTAAAGGCTCAGCTATCGGTCCATCCGTGTCTCCCTCTGAGGACTGCACTCTCTATATGTCTGTTTGTGCCATTTAATGTGCAAATATTTGAGGTGCCGGTGGTGCAAACACACACACACACACACACACACACACACACACGTGTTCCCTAAGCAGTGAAATCACAAACCTGATCTTACTTTCGCTTGCAGACAGCAGCCTAGCGTAGATTTTTATGTATTTGTTTATTTTCATTTAACCTTTATTAATCTGTGCCTCTTTCCGGGAGGGATTTTTTAATTATAGCGCGTGTAAAGTGATACCCTCGCTCCATGCACCTGTTTTCTCCATCTTTTCCGTGTGTTTGTGGATGCATGGATGGATGGATGGATGGATAGATGGATGGACAGATGGATGAACAATGTTTCCTCATTTACCCCCTGATGATGCAGCTTCAGGAGCACCTGAGGGTTCAATATCTTGCTCAAAGACACCCTGACATGGTCACGGTTGCATGGGATTGAACTCCTGACCTCTGGGTTGGAGACGACCACTCTACCACTGAGCCCTGAGGACCAGTGTAGATGTCCAAGAGACAAAGAATCTTAGTCCTGCGCGTGTGTGACGTTTCATTTTCCCTAATTCCATATTGTCTGCCACAAGGCATCCGCGTCCTGAACCCCTCCACTTCTTCCCCCTTTCCCACTTTTCACTTCACCCCTTCCCATCCTCTCGCTCTCACCTCATTCCCATTCTCCACCTCCTTCTTTTCCCAATTTAGCTGCGCAACGGAGAATTACACCGGGAGCAGCGGCCCCATTATCTAAGCAGACTTGTGTGTCCAGGCATGACTTTGTGCACGTGCACGTGTCTGCTCCAAGTGGCCATTGATTATTTATGACAATGTTGATTAGCTGTCACTTTGCTTCGGCACTCCAGGAAGTGTCTAAGATGACGAAAAAATTAACCTATTCCCTGTGGCAGGCCCCACAGGACACACACGCACGCAAGCACGCACACGCACACACACACACACACACAAAAAGACACATGCACTACAGCGGTGAAACAGATGCAAATAGTCCACTCAGACGCACATCATCTTCTTTTGATATGTCATGGCGGCATTTGCATTTAAGCAAATATCTTTCAGTTTTAATATGTTTCATTTTATGCCCATTCTTTCATCATTACTTCTCTTCTTTCTATCGTTCCTTGTCATCGTGTAGAGTGTTTTTTTTTTATGTCCATGCCAGTGTGAACATATGAGTTGCTTTAATACCAATTTTTTTTCCTGACTGGCTTCTAACCCTCCGCTGAGGTGCTAATGGCCTCCTGTTTAAAACGCTCAGCCCAGGAACAATAACCTAGCACCGCCACCTATTAATGCATGTGTGCCCGAGTTTATAGCAAATTAAAGGCTTTTAATGTTAAATGGCGGCCCACTTACACAGCTAATGTAGGCTTTAGCGCCAGCCAGCCGCACGCTCTTAAAAGGGAAATCTATCTTATGATGTCATGGCCAAGAGGGGTGGCAAGTGTGCCGCCAGACGCGGCGAGACAGATAGAAAAAGTACATGAGGATGACGAAGAGAGAGAAATGTACGTGATCATTTTCTTGAAATGTAAAGCTTTATTTACATTGCTCTTTTCAAGGGGTGGAGAATAGTGAGAGCGCCGTCAGAAAATAATTGGGGTTGATGCAAATAAACACAGAATAATACTAGCACGTTAGAGTGTGAAATTAAGATTGATCTGTGGTTATTGTGGAAGAATCATATTAAAAAAAACAACAATTTAAGGAGTGTTGCACTCTATGAATTGAATGATGTACGTGAAGGTCCCAAATGTTGCCAGGGGTTCGATGACGTATGCTTAAAGGGTAATGAACAGGCTCTCCTAATTGACTATGACTTCGACAGCCAGTGGAGTGAAGAAAGAACAGATGTAATGTAGCACCCAAGGCTAGTTCAGGTTAATAGTATCGCATTTTGAAGCAACTTTCTTGAATATTTTAAAAAGCAGGATGGCTGAGGTTGGGTACACATGGAGGGAGTTTACCGGTAGTTATAGAGAATTATTTTAAGCCTTACTTGTTTTATCACTGCAACTGGTGGTCCCCTCACATGCACATTTTATTGCCTTCATGTGAAAACTTACCTTGAAGTGACTCTGTCTGTATCAACAATAAACCAACTGACTAACTCTGTTCTTGGTCAATACCAGGTTTTTCCACTAGGTGTAATGTTTATGTAGCATAAAGTACTGTATGTACTGACATACACATTTCCAAGACATATCCGCTTCATGAAGGGAGATGATGGTTAAGGTCACCTTGCATAAACGTCATATCCCCCATTTTGCAGAGTACATTCTGTTCTTCTGCTTAAGTGTTCTTATGAATCACAGCACACAAAATCCAAAATTCGCTATTCATTTACCGTTTCAGCAGCAAATCCCAACAATTTAGAGTGCCCAATCAACCAACCATGCATGTTTTTGAAATGCCGGAGGAAACCGGGGAAGCCAGAGAAAACCCACGCAGGAATGGGGAGAACATGCAAACTCCACACAGGAAGGGCAGAGCCCGGATTGAACACTGGACCTCTGTACTGTGCACAGAATAAGGAATAGACAGAAGTGTCACCACAATAGGCACGCGCTCTAATTCGTGTGCCGCCGGTAGCTCCACCCTCCGGCAATCCGCCATCTTGTTTTGTTGAGTGAGCGTATTCTGTGTCGCGACTATGGTCGCGAACACAGTAAAAGCCACAGAATATTCCTTATTCTGTGGTAAAAGCCACACGTAGAAATTGCAAGAGTTAACGAGAAATCAACGTACTTTGTACATATTTACATTTTATTGGCACAGAGAATATGTACAAGAACCGGAACTGTACAGAACGTATAACTTTTTACCATACTAGAAATTGCAAGAGTTAACGAGAAATCAACGTACTTTGTACATATTTACATTTTATTGGCACAGAGAATATGTACAAGAACCGGAACTGTACAGAACGTATAACTTTTTACCATACTAGAAATTGCAAGAGTTAACGAGAAATCAACGTACTTTGTACATATTTACATTTTATTGGCACAGAGAATATGTACAAGAACCGGAACTGTACAGAACGTATAACTTTTTACCATACTAGAAATTGCAAGAGTTAACGAGAAATCAACGTACTTTGTACATATTTACATTTTATTGGCACAGAGAATATGTACAAGAACCGGAACTGTACAGAACGTATAACTTTTTACCATACTTTAACATAGTACCCAATTATCTGCTTCCACTTCAGTGTCAAACCTCTCACCATCAGAATGATACACTGATCAGCAACCTTCGATGATTGTCCATGTTTTCCATGATCAACATGACCAATTACCAAATCAACTTCTTTCTTGTATTCGAGTGCTGGTTTTATGCTCATGCCGTCCAATGACAATGTCACATGTTTCTCATGGTCCTTCAGCATCCCCACTCTAATCTGCAGCATGTCCAACAATTTAGGGCACAGTCCAACACCATTTAAAACATCCGAGTACTGTCTGCGTAATGTTGATGGAGATGGTAGTACGAAACCTGAATTCCGGAAGATTGCATATGTTGAGGAGCTTCGAAAAAATAGAGCGAGACAGAGTTCGAGAACTTTCCGATGCTTTTTCCAAATAAGTCTCTGTTGTTTTCTCATCATAATGTTCAGCAATCCTGCAGGTACAGGAGGAAGTTTGGACAACATTTCTTCAGTCATAGAGTCCTCTCGCAACTTTTCATTAGAAATAGCGTCTTGGAGCATTGCTTTGGTGTCTTTGAGTCTATTTTTGAGTCGCTGAGTATGTTGATGCTCCACCTTATACTTCTGTTGCAAGATCTTCACTGTTTTTCTCAATTTATCAGCTTCTGCTGAAGCTTGATCCAACTTAGATTGTAAAAATTCACATGATGAACAGGTGTGGCTTTCCATTGGGGTTACATTAGCGGACTCCACAAATACCGTGTCATTATCAATGGAATCAGTGGGCAATCGTGATGGCTTCAGCTTCTTCTTTGGTATGACTGAGATGCGAGGTGTTGGTAGTTTACGCTTACTTCCCAATGGTGGAGGTGGATTTGGGCAACTGACGATGGTAGGAATGGCACTTGGAAGTAGTCTGGATCCATGTATGTCATTTGGACACATGTACGCATTGGGCTCGAAGTGCTTTGAACAGATCTTCTTTGCTCTGATGTTTTGAATTGTGAGGTCAGCCCGGCGTGTGTTTGTTATCCATTTCAGGCATCTGTAAGAAAAGCAACGAGGGTTCAAATCAAGTTGAGTCAATCCGCCAGTAGCCACTCAGATTCCAAAACTTTTTTAAACGACCAGACACTGAATGTGGTTCACAGCTTCGGATCTCAAAAGAAACTAATGATAATAACTCGTAATAACTAGTGAAAATCGCACCCCCCTAGCGTGCCCTTGCTAAAATTAAACTACATTAAATAAACTTACCGATCTCGCTCTTTATTCGGATTAGGAAATCCATGCATTTTGATGCATTTTGCCGTTCTTTCGTCGATCGTGGTCGAGCAACTTGAACAGTTGATGACGCAGCAGTAATTTCCATACCACTTTTTGTTATTTGGTGGATTATCCATCGTTTATTTCGTGTACAGTTCTGATTTCTCAACAAACTGTAATCGGGAATCCATTTTTTTCTCACTCGGTTCTCAACAAAAAAAAATGGCGCCACGGAAATTGCCGAAGTTTACCGGACTCACCCGAAGGAGCCTATTGACGCTTCTGTCTATTCCTTATTCTGTGGTACTGTGAGGCTGACGTGTTATCCAATCGGCCACCGTCCAGCCACTAAACATCCATTCATCCATTTCCAACATCGCTTTTCCTGAAATGGGTCGCCGTGAGTTGCTGGAGCCTATCCCATCTGACTTTGGGCAGAAGGCAGATTATACTCTGAACTGGTCGCAAGGCAGTCACAGGGCACTTATTGAGACAAGCAAGCATTCACACTTACATCCACACCGTCACTGAGTGGGGACCGATACCACGCTACCCGCACACAAGTCAAGCGAGTGTACCACTACACCATCAGCGACTGCCACCAAACAATTTACCCTAATAAAATGTTTCCCATGAGAAAAAGAGTGGCTCAAGAACAGAACCTTGAGGAACACCAGACTGGAAAAAAGTCAAGGAAGGCACACCAAGACAAAATATCTATTATTCTCACATGAGTGAAGTCAACAAAACACGGCCAGTGAGTTAATGCCCTTAAAACAATTCAGATAAGAATGAAACATGCATAGAAATACATTTTGTGGTTACTTTTTTGTTCATTCCAATAATCTCTAGCCCTTTTTTCTCTTTAGGTATGTTTATGAACTGGAAGCCATCACAGGTGGCGGCGCTGGTTTGAGTGACAAATATGTTATAAAAACGCCATACTCATGCCCCACTGGGATCCCAGCACCACACAATGTGACAGTCACCGGCCCCCACTCCATCTCCTTGGCCTGGGCCCCTCCTGGTGAGTAACAGTCCAAACAGATGGATGGTCATTTTCACAGCGTCTTCATCAAAATGACATGCAAATTAGTCACCATTGTCACAGTGTGTAATGATATAATTAACCATGAAATACATATTTGTCTTACGATGACAAGTGTGTGTGTGTGTGTGTGTGTGTGTGTGTGTGTGTGTGTGTGTGTGTGTGTGTGTGTGTGAGAGAAGAAGTATTGTCATTTAGACACCGTTATCTAACAAACAAGCAAAAAAGAAAAGGTGTGAAATGTTGTTGTATGCGTTGAAAGGAAATCTGGGAGAAAAATTCAAATCTTAATGTAAGCAATTGCAATGGGCTGTGTTCCAGTGTGTTTGTTGTAGCTTAAATTATTTTCTCTGTAAATTATTCACCTTTTCTAATTTCATTGTCAGAATTGTTACAAGAATGATAATCAAAATGATAATCATAACGTGCATCACAACATACTGAGCAGGGAATGTTTCCCATTTGAATCACTTCTTCCTCAGGTCAAGCACAAACAAAATCCCAAAGTAGTTTACTTGTCACCTTCTGGCCTCTCAGGACCTGTGCGCACACACAGTAGCATACACTTTGGTCTGAGGTTCATGTTTATGGGCTACTGATTGTCTGCCCTAACCCATCTATCGCAGCTCATTAAGGTCTCATTAGCATGATTTCCTCTCTCGGAAACTGCTTATAGGCCCAACCAGCGCAGACACTTTACTTTGTTGAGCTTGTGGCTTTGTGTGCAGTTTTGCTTGGGTATATTTCCAGTGTTTGTGTGAGTGTGCATATCACAGCGGAGATATTTCCATAGGCAGGTCTATTCTATTGTCATTATGGGTTGATTTTAAAGGTGAGGAAATATCGTCTGGGTTCTCACGCTTGGTTAACTCCCAGAGTCCTGAGTCTGGAGTGTCTCTGACGTGTGTGTGTGTGTGTGTGTGTGTGTGTGTGTGTGTGTGTGTGTGTGTGTGTGTGTGTGTGTGTGTGTGCGTATGTGTGCGTGTGTGTGCGCGTGCATGCGCGTGCGCATATGCATGCCTCGCTTTCTGACAGTATGCCTGTCTGTGTGTACACACATACACATGTGTTTGCATCTTCACATGCATAAACTAACAGTCTAAACGCTGACATACGGCAATTAAAATGTCAGGATTAATTCCTTCATCGTGGTTGTATTTGTGTACGAGTATAAGTACCCGGGATGTTGTGCGAGAGAAATGACTTGAAAATTCACACGTTCGACTTATATACGGGAGAAGGTGGCATATTCCAAAATATCCCTTGTGTTTGGTCTGTACGTGTGCAATTATTGTACCACCGTGTGTGTTGGGTGTGCATCTTAGATGCATATGAGGAGGTGGGGGGTGGAATAATTGAAGTCTTTCATTTGTCCGGTAATCAGTTCATTTTCAAAGATATCCAGAGTTCATGAATGTTGAATTACCCATCACAATACAGTTGGCCTGAATTATGTAAAAAGCTCCCAGAGAGAATATTAGCAAAGTGAGTATGTGTGGTCAGTGTGTTTCTGTATACACTTGGTGTGTTTCTGCCTGGTTGTGAGCCCACAGTTAAGACTGGGCAGTTTTCAGGACAAACTATACAACAGAGTTTGTCAGGTCAAGTTGAAAAAAAGTTTGTGGTAAATATATGCAAGCCCTGCGATTGGCTTCCAACTGGTTCAGGGTGTTCCCCGCCTACTGCCCGAAGATAGGCTCCAGCACACCCCGCGACCCTTGTGAGGATAAGCAGATGGGAACATGGATGGATGGATATATGCAATAGGGACAAAGGGAACTTTGTTTATCTGTACACTCCGAATCAATTTAGCTCCCAAATGTTTCTTCAGGGCTTGCATATTTTTGGTAGCTTTCTTCAGAAGCTCCGCCTACAATATAATATTTCCTTTTCATGCCAATGGAAATTGTTTTGTGATTATGAAATTGTATTTGTGGTCGTAGTGATTGTGTGTGTAATCCCTTTTTCCCTTTTTTTCCCCAGCCCACTTCAACATTAGCCAGCCTATAAACTACAACATCCTGTTGAATCCTGGAACTGAAGGTGCTGCAATGCATCCCGCGGGCCAGGGCCAGAACCTCACAGTGAAAGGCCTTCAACCTTTCACTGCTTACAATGTCCGTGTGCAGGCTTGTCAACGTGGTAAGTGGATCATGCTTGCTGCCATTGCACAGTCTTGCATACAAATGGACACAGCCTTCTTTCAAGTCAAACACACACAAAAAAAGTCAAACCTCGGTTTTCGAACGTCTCTGTTCTCGACCAAATCGGTTTTCGACCAAAAGTTTCGAGTTTTTTATGCCTCAGATGACGACCGAATTTTGGTTCTCGAACAAACTGAGCGCACTTGAATGCGTCACTTGACTCCTCTCGCCTTCCTTACACAAGGAAAGTGACGCTTCCTCGGGTAGACGAGGAAGTGACGCTTCTTCGTATAGCGGATGCTATACGAAGAAGCATTGTGAACAGATGTTTTCAATAAAGATTTTTTATTTTTTTTTAAAGAGTGTGGTTTCGGTTTTCGAACAAATCGGTTTTCGAACAGCCTTCTGGAACGGATTATGGTCGAAAACCGAGGTATGACTGTTTTTTGTGGGGGCTAAAACAGTCATTTAAGTTGGAACAACTTTAAAATACAAATGATTTGCATTCATGACAATCGTGTTAGATTGCTCCAAAACAATTTGCAAGTTGTTTCTACTTATAAGACCTTCATTTACTGGATGAACAAGTAATTATAATGCAAACACGATCATTGATATGCAAAAGATTCTTGAAAGATCTTGAAATTTGTACGGCCGTATGGCACGAACTCAGCAGTAAATTTGCTGTATGTGGATCTCTTGTGTGATTAGATGACATTGAGGTCATTGTGCTTGTTTGTTTTCTTGTGCTTGGAGCGTGCTCTGTGCATCTCTTGACTGGATATTTGGGCTTATTGACTAGCTGTTGATAACTTCCTAATGTGACCTTTTCAGAAATGTCCCAAAACTGTCTTATATCCCGTGTAGGTGGATGCGGTGTGGGACAGGGTGTGCATGTTCGGACTTTCGAAACTGCGCCAGAGCATCTGTCGCCACCTTCAGTCAAAGCAGCGGGTGCAAGTTTCCTGGAGATCCGTTGGTCTCCCCCAAAAAAGCCCAATGGCATCATTACCTCCTACCATATCTACAGGTAAGTCACAAGAACACAACAGCACTTACATTTACTCGGTATGTTAATGATGACGTATTGCTGCAATCACTGGGTGGAACTTTCACGGAGTGTAAAAGTTCAAAGTTTCCTCTCAATGTGGAGCACACACACACACTTCATCAAGACACGCAAATAGGGCAGATGAGAAACAAAGTTTTTGGAGAGATCTATCTTCAGGCGGAGCCTTCTTTTTTGCGTGTGCATGTGCGACTGTGTGTGTTTAAAGTCCCATCGAAGGTCGCGCTCTGCTTGTTGACCAAAGAGTATGTGATCTGGATGCAGGGTCAGATTGGACTAAGCCCTTTAAATCCTCAGGAAACACACATTAGCATAGACGCATACATAGGCACTCTGACACACCTGGCATGCTGAGACATAGCCAGACAGCCACTCAAGTAACAATAGTTGTCTTTTCTCTCTCACGCATACAGAAACACTGCTCATTCACTTCCTTACACACTCAGCCATCTTGTTTTGAGTACATTTAAGTTTGCAAACATCCATTTTTTCCGCTTTCTATCGCCGTTGGCGGGTGGGCTGAAGCCTAGCCCAGCTGACCTTTGGGCGACAGTGTGGCTTAAATATGACACTACTTTATATTAATCAAGTAAAACACAAGAGCATCTTTATATAATGCTGCTTGAGATTGTCTGGTCTGATTTAGTACCTTCGTTTTTACCTACTGGACCTTCAAATTCTAAACTGTCAGGTCCTCAATGGAAACAGAGGAGGAGCTGCTGGTTTTTATCTGGTCTAGTGGACCACTAGAGTTTTTCGATGCCAGCCCGTCCTTGCAGCCATTCACCTACTACCAGTACAGGCTTCATGCCCACAACTCTAAAGGCTCGGTTCTGAGCCAGAGGACGTTAGCCCGGACCCTGTCAGCGAGGCCAAGAGATATGCCCCTTCCCACTGCCACACCCACTGGTGAGTTATATGAAATGTGGATTTTATTTTCGGACTTGAGAGTACTTCTTTTTGCCCGTGATGAGCCTGCATGTCGTGCACAGGTGCATACTCTATCCATCTGAAATGGAGTGGGCCAAAACAGCCCAACGGTGTCATTTCTCACTATAAACTGCTTTACAAGAAGCACCAGCTGGACCCAACATTCAACTCACCTGCCGTGATTGCACTCACTGTGGAGGTAAAAGTGCACACACACATTCATGCATCTATTCGACTCCCTTCCTTTGAAACAGTACTGATGCAAAAAGAACTTCTGAACACTACGGTATGTAAAATATACACCTCATTAGGTACGATAATGAACTATTTAAATCTGATCCTTATTTAGAACAAGTCAGATTTAAGTTCATGTTTGTATACGTTGCATCACAAGCCTGGTGGTAGACAGTAGCGGTGACATGGCGTAAAAAGCGAAAGGCCCCGAGATAGTTGTTAGAATATATAATGAAGGCGTTTAGAATGGAAGTGAGAAGGAGAACAGAAACAATGTCAGTCTGGAAGGCGCGCACGACCAAGTGAAGGGGTGAGACAGCGGGATAGATCAGCGCGAAGAGGGAGGAGAGTGAATGGAGACGAGATACAAGTACAGATCTATATTCTGTCCAAACGTGTGGCCTCTTCTCCTTCTGTGACCTTTGGCTTGTCACTCATAATTAATACAAGATGTAAATGGAGACCTTTCACCTTCTCATTGATATGGAACACTCTGTGTGTGTGTGTGTGTGTGTGTGTGTGTGTGTGTGTGTGTGTGTGTGTGTGTGTGTGTGTGTGTGTGTGTGTGTGGTATGGGTGTAAGGCTCATTGACATGGCAAAGACTTGTTTTGGTCATTTGTCACGCACCTGCCTTTACCGCAGATGCTCTGCTTTTGCACAAACACACAGAGTGTGTCAGAGAAACGCACGCAAAAGGACATTAATAAGGGATGTTCTCATATTTTTTATAAGGTAGCATTAAAGACTGATGTGAAGTTGCAAAGAAACCACTTTGCATTGATGAGGTTTCGGTTTTAGTCAGAGGTCGGCAAAAACCGTAGTTGACTCCTTGATATGGAATTATTGATTTATAAATACAGTCAAACCTCGGTTTTCGAACGTCTCGGTTCTCATCCAATTTGGTTTTCGACAAAAAATTTCGAGTTTTTTATGCCTCGGATGACGAACAAATTTCGGTTCTCGAACAAACTGAGCGCACTTGAATGCACCATTTGACTCCTCTCGCCTTCCTAACACGAGGAAGTGACACTTCCTCATGTTGCTTTCCATTATGAGCAGACGTGTTCAGTAAACATTTTTATTTTAAAAAGAGCGTGGTTTTGGCTTTCGAACAATTTCGGTTTTCGAACAGCCTTCTGGAACGGATTATGGACGAAAACCAAGGTTTGACTGTACTCTAGAACTGTCAGAAGTCTTGATAAATAATCTAATCTGATATACGGACTTGAAAATATATTTAACCGGTTTCAGAAGTCAAAGTCACAGATTTGTGAGTCAGCGCTTGGAAGGGCAGCATTCCAGTGCTAATCTGAGGTTGAAAATGTCCGACTTGTGGTGCCTTCAGAAGAAACAAATTACCTTCAAGTTCCCATCATAACCCTCCTTTCTCCCCCCCAAGTCTTTTCGATTCACATACCTCAATTTTTTGCCAGTGTCTATGTGTGTATTGATCTCGAGCTGTGTCGGGAACTTTGCTCCGTGCCAGCCTGGTTGATTAATGGGGTCTTCACGCCGATCGGACGGAATGAGGGTACGGAGCGCAGGCGGCCTGCTTTGCTCGACCCCGACATGCTGTTTGGCACTGTCTCACACACACACACACACAAACGCACGTGTGCAATCTCACAACACACATTTTCTCTCGCCATGCTTTGCAACTCAGTGACAGACGTGTTAGTCACTCGGACATGGCTGTCAGGCTTACTTTCATGCATTCTGCCTCTATTTTTGGACCTCTTTTTTTTTTTATATATATATTTTCAATCCTATTTAATATCTGCTCTTATCTCTGATGAGGAAGTTAGGGCTTGTCTGTTACTTAGCAGCATTACACACAAAAAACATGAGCAATAATTTGTCTTGACTTTTGCAAGCATTTTGAGGTTTCTTTTTTTTGCCCCATGTGTTTTGGCAAAACGAGGGCATACAAAATCAGGGTAGCCAGGACAGCGTCGTACATTATATGTAAGCTGGGCTCAGGAACGAGAACTCAGTATGGTTAATGGCTCCCTTCGCAGGTCCGAAGAGACGGACAGGCTCGGTGGAGATCTTGGCTCTACTGCGCACCATTCTGCTTCTTCGCAAGCTTTTCTCCCTCCTTTTTGTAGTTAATTTCCACACTAGAACGATTCTCATTACTCAGGTTTATTTTTGCTTGATCACCACATTCTGAGTGGACTTTAGAGGACAAAAGCCACACATTTGTTTCGCGGCACTTGCTTGAGGACCCCACACTGCCCTCCTTTCCGCTGTCTTTCTTCTTTTTACTTGCTGAAGAGCCTTCGGTGTCCTTTTACTTTTTTTTTTGCTTTTACTAAATTGATCAACTTTCTCATTCCTGTCATTTTTTTTTTTTTACACACAGTCGTTTCCTCCCTTTATCTCCTCTTTACTGTCCCGTCCTCTATTTCCCTCCCTCCCTCGGCTCTTCCAGATGTTTCACTCTGGCCCTCGGGACCCCTTGGGTAAAGGAGACCATGTGTATGTATGTGTGAATTTGTGCACACGTTTCTGTGGATTTACTCCGGTTATGGCTTTCCATGTGCATGGATGACATTTTTTTTTGCATGTGTTTGTGCGTCAATATGTGAATGTGTCTCTCTCTCTTTATTTGTGCCGTATTAATACATGCCATTGATCAGAGCAGGACCCCTGACAGTCATCATCCCTGAGAACCATCTGGCCGACGCCTGACGCCGCCTCACCCAAACACAAGCTGACACCCTATTAATCTGCTAGCGGCATGCATACATACGTGTGTGTTTGTGTGTCCCTGTGAACGGACGCGCGCGTGGAAGACATTGTTTAATGTGGATGTTAGAGATTAAGTGCAAGTGTATGTGCTTACATTTTCGCCATGCACCTGCTTCTGCGCGCATGTGTCTATGCATGCCGCCCGTGCACACACAGGCAAACGGGCACACACATCATCCGCCAACAACAGCCGGCGCGGAAGGGAGCTGAAGGGTGCTTGGAAATTAAGGTTATTACACAAATTGAGCCATATGGTCTAAATATTTCAGAGCTGAAATTTACTAGGCAATAAAAATGGCCCCTACCTCGGTAATGGTGTAAATTACAGCTTAACCACCAGCGCTAATGATGTCCTTCTGTACGCCCCATAACCAACCGTACATGAAGGACACATTGTTTAAAAAACACCCCAGGAAAGGCAGCGGACAGAGAGGGAAAGAGGGAGGGATGGGAAAAGGGGCAAGAAGGGAACGGGGGATGTCAGGGGGGGAAGGAAGGGCTAGCTGAGGAGAGCCGAAAAGAAATGCAAGTGGCAATGGAAGTGGAATTAGGAAAGAAAAGAGGAAGAGATTGATGGAAGGGAGTGAAGTCAGAGAGAGAGAGAGAGAGCGAGCGAGCAGGCAGCATGTTTACAATCTGTTAGTTTACCATTAAGGGCCCATCAGAGAGCACGGGGCCAGCCAGCCAAGTGTGTTTCAAGCCAACATGGGCTCTCAGATATGGCACCCGTGTCTACTTAATCATACACCCTTGGAAGATGTAGAAGATGTGGCAGCTAAACAAATGGTAGTGGTAAGCATATGCCATAAACTGAGTACAAACAAACTTGGGTGGCTGCAGGGCAAATGTTGCTCTATAAGTCAGTCTGAATGTGACCAATTGGATGAATTGGGTGTATGCCTTGAATCCAGTTGGTTTAACGTAGCATAATGCAGGGGTAGTGCGTATTAACTAGTATAGTCATGAATCTACAAGTTTGCTTAGTTGACAATCCTTTAAGTGCCATGCCCATCCCCCACACAGCCTCTATAGTGTACATGCTTCAATAGCAGGTCATGTTTTGATGGTACATATGATATAATTGTCCATATATCCTCATATTCGTAAATGTCCATTCTGAATACAGTATTAGCCCGCATATAAGACGGTGTTTTTTGCATTGAAATAAGACTGAAAAAGTGGGAGTCGTCTTATATTCGGGGTCTAGACATTATACCCATTCACAACGCTAGATGGCGCCAGATATCATTGAAGTGAATGCTAAACTTGACTCCCGAGGCCAAAGTGAACCCCTGTCACGAAGAATAAAAATTAAAATAGCGGTAGCACGAAGAATAAAAATAAAAAATAGCAGTAACAAAGAAAAAAGAAGAAAATGATAGAAGGGATAACAGAAAATGGAGAAACGTAGCGACAATCCGGAGAAAAGTGGCTCGAAGATCGGCAGCTGAGGTTAAGTTATGATGTAATTTACATTTCAAAATATTCACTTATAATCATTTGTTTCAGATGTACTGTCATTATTTTCTGTTTAAAAATTAATTTGGCGTTCAAAAAGTCTTTTTTTTCAAACTTGAGTCTTGAAAAAGAGGGGGTCGTCTTATAATCAGGGCCGTCTTATATTCGGGCCAATACGGTATTTCACGAAAACTTCACTTGAAGAAAAGTGTGAATTCATGTGAATTGAATCGAAATTGCAATATCTGTCAGAAAAATTGCAATTCAATCTTTCGTCCAGAAATGTTCACTTTTTGCATTTAACCGTCGTAGCCTCGCCTTGCACTGTCGAAGCGCAGACGCATGCAGGGATCAATGCTCGCTGCAAGAATAAGAATGACCAGGCTTTGCCCTTGCATTACTTTTCTAACAAGCCACGAACATAAAGAAGTGGCGAGAAGAGGTAGCAAGGAGGCGAGGAGAGCAATAAGGAGGATGAAAGCAGGTGAAGAGAGAAGAAGGGAGAAGAGGACTTGCATGCGGAGTTCATTAGGGCCTCCGGCCTATCAGACCCCTTCGTTAGAGGTCTTCAACTCTGATTGGAGGGCTCTCAACGTTTTGCATAAGCAGCCCAAAAAATCAGGCTTCTTTGCCGCAATCTCCATCTTCTCATGTGTTCTCGAACTCCTCCCTCTGCAGCCATGCATTTCCATTTGGCTTTTCTATACCTCACTTTCAAAAATAACAGTAGTTATGTCTTTCTCCTCCACCACGCCGCTCGACACTCATGCGAGTGATAATTTCTCGAGAGGTTTTATACTGCTTGTTTCTCCGGCTCGCTCGTTCTCTCGCGCTTCCCGGTAATAACAGGTTGGGTGTTATTGTGTCGTTTGTGAAGGGCCTACACCATCCAGTTCGCTGCCGGTCCACTTGTACTGATAGCAGCCACAATATGATGGTCATCACTTCAGAGTGAGAGCGTATTTGTTTTGTTTTTTTCGGGGGTTTTTTTTTTTAATGCTCCTTGTCTGCACAGTCTGGTCTGGAGGAGTCTTCCTTGTCTGTGTGTGGACATGAAGAGAGGCAATCTTATGTTTTTGAGAGTAGTTACTGTAAGCGGTTCAGAAAATGGATGGATGAGAGTAGTAATAACCTGGTTGAAAACGTCTTTGCATTAGATTAGAATTGCAATGATGTACAATTGTAGTCACTGTGGAAAAAAAAGACTGAACAAGATTTGGTATCGGGCTATTTGGGGGTTTCTTGTCATCACTAGACACAAGCCACAATAAATTTTCTGGATTTTAAATTATAATATATAATATTTGGGTTAGAAATTCTAATACAGTCAAACCTCAGTTTTCGAACGTCTCGGTTCTCGTCCAATTCGGTTTTCGACCAAATATTTCGAGTTTTTTATGCCTCGGATGACGAACAAATTTCGGTTCTCGAACAAACTGAGCGCACTTGAATGCACCATTTGACTCCTCTCGCCTTCCTTACACGAGGAAGTGTCACTTCCTCGTGTTGCTTTCCATTGTGAGCAGACGTGTTCAGTAAACATTTTTATTTTAAAAAGAGCGTGGTTTCGGTTTTCGAACAATTTCGGTTTTCAAACAGCCTTCTGGAACGGATTATCGACGAAAACCGAGGTTTGACTGTAAATCCAAAGTCTGACAGCATTACGGAGCATACTGTGTTCAACCTTCTACTGAGTATTTTGAGTACTCCGACATATTGGATATTGGAATACCATCCCTCCCATTTTACCGGACTGACGTTGACTAGTCTTTAACCACATGTCACAAGCAAACAGGCCCAGTCAGAATAGCATGTACACTCTAAATGTTGTGTTCCCGAGGTTGGGAGCCGCCAAAGCTAATCATGAATGTCAGTGTGAAGTGGGCTTGCCTGGTCCAGACCCCTGCAGCCCCTCTCTGCCTCCGTGCTGGCCACCCACACAACACGTGCCTAATGGCACTCTTTGGGTCTGCTCGTGTATGGCATAAATATGTGTGTGTGTGTGTGTGTGTGTGTGTGTCTCTCACAGTTTGTCGAACTCGCACTGACTAGTAGGGACACACATGCAGGGCATTTGCAAGCATACATGGAGCAATTGTTCGAGCAACATTGAATTAGCCATGCACAAATAAATGTGTATGCGCGCGCGCACACACACACACACACACAGATACACGGGTGAAGAAGGCTTGCCAGCTTGGCATGGGTCACGAAAGAGAGCAGCATGCAGTGCTCTGGCTCACCTCAGAAACCTCCAAAAACAATTAAAGCTCTCCCAGAGCCGCTTAGGCCACAGCTTGTCCTCATAGGACGCAGTTGAATTGAAGCTGAATGTCATCCGTGCCCGTGCTTTGCCAGACCAACAAAGAAACGCGACACATGAGAAGAGGCGGCCCCGGCATGGTGCTTTGTTATCTGTCCGGGACTTAATATAATAGAGCAGGGAGGGCAGAGGTGGCCTGTGGAGCGGGACATACCTGAGGCCCACCAGTTGGTCCACATTCATTAGACACGGCTCTCTCATGTATGATCACTCACTTGACTGCTACCTGTGCACGTGTGTCAGTGAGCGAGACAAAGAGAGAGGAAGAGTGCGCATGTGAGTGCATGGCCATATGCTAATGTTGCTCCGTCCCCGTGTCTCTGCAGGGCTCGGTGCTGGGGCTTTTGTGAGATAATCAGCATAATTCTTTTGACAAATACACATGGTTACTCTTAATTAGTGTCACACACTGGTCCCCCCGGCCGCACAATGCCTCTCCACCTGAATATCATGCCCCCCCCCCCCCCCACACACACACATACAGATGTGTATTTTGGAGACAAACGCATAAACAAGATGCATACAGATGTTGGCTTGTTAGGGTATGCATGCAGGCACGTTTATTAAATGCCTTATACGTGGCAGTTCAGACACACCAAACAGAAGACAGAACGAACTTCTCGTCATGCTGCATCCTCCTACGTTCTGTCGTTTGCACTTTGTCCCCTTCCTTTCTATCTGCGCCGGTCTCTCACACTCTCTTCCCCTTCCCCTGCCGTCGTCATGATTAACTGGGGGTTGTGGTCATTCCCACATACATGTGCTTTGGCACATTGATTTTAGGTTAACCTGAACCTTGCTTTTCATATCTCACACCAAAGGCAGTCGGGTTTTCTTCACACTGACCTGTGATCTTTGATTATAATTACCATAACTGTAACTCACGTTATACATGTGATTATCGAGTATG
This sequence comes from Hippocampus abdominalis, assembly GCA_018466805.1. Classification (NCBI taxonomy): domain Eukaryota; kingdom Metazoa; phylum Chordata; class Actinopteri; order Syngnathiformes; family Syngnathidae; genus Hippocampus; species Hippocampus abdominalis. Next base: position 16,923,312 of record CM031696.1, read on the forward strand.
CTGTGGAACCTCTTAGGTTGGCCGTAATCCATTCCATCCGGAACACATTTTCCCATATGAGATAATGGAAATAGAAGCAGTTCCCAGGCAAGGTTTTTATAGTTGACGAAAAATAACAAAAGGGTGACAGATAAAATTGCAAAAAAACATTCATTTACAAAATGAAATAACAATTTTAATTCTTAAAAAAATTACATATTTTCTTTGTACAACTATAATTACAGCAAAAATGTCCTTTGTTTTCATTTTTGTCAATATCATAATGAGCTTTAAGGGTTGTTCTTAAGTGTATTGATTTTGTTATCGATGTACGGAAGAAGCGAGGTCGAACAATCGTTTGAGAATTGCAGTTTATTGCACAGTATCTAGTGACTGTTTTATCTCCATATTTCACTTGACAAACACCACATTAAACAAACTAAAACAACTAATAAAAACTATCTGACTCTAAAAAGTAATGAAAACTCCCTGAGTTAAAAAAAAAAAAAAATCTAAATGAAATAAAAACTAACCATATTGAAACATTCCAAACTATTTCAACCCCCTTCCCAGGTCAAACTGTGGCCAGCATAACACCAGTTTTAATTGAACCAACGTAACTGTGTCATCAGAATAGTTTAGTTGGAAATGAATCATATTTTGTTTCAACTTCAAGGCAAAGAGGACATTTTTGTTTGTTTTATGTACATTATGTATTCACATTGTGAAATATTTATTTTGTACATAAATTAAGATTCGTCATTTTGATTTGATGGCTATTATCGCGAGACTTGCGATGTGGAAAGGTGTTTCCTGCCCAGTCACGGACAGACACTCGAACGCAAGACATAGGAAGAGCAGCAGCTATAAGGACTGTTCGCTATCTGTTGAAGAAACCAAAAGTGTATTTTTTTGTTGCCCAAGACCTCCGAAGTGGCGGGCGGCAATGAGGTTAGCTTTAGCCCACGTTTTTGTATTAACCTCGTATATTGTTTCTCGATTGTAAATTGCTGAATGTATTTTATTTTACCAACAGTTTTCACAGTGTTGGTGTACAAGAACAACCCTAAAGACACTATTAAACACCCGTCATTTGGAAACTGTGCCCTGGTTTTGTTACTTTGGAGCAACAGTAACAAAGCGTGAAAAGGCTTTGAGACAATAAAATGTGTACAGGGGGTCCTCAATTTACGACAGTCCTAACGTAAGTCATTGCGAGGTTACAAACGGTGCACATTCCAAAATCCACATACAAATAACTGAGAAATTATAGTATGTCTTTTTATATATATATATATATATATATTTGCACTGCTAATTTGCAAAATCGGCCAATCCTATGTGTCTTTCTAACTGCATGACCATTTTTCCTTCTACTGAGAAGGCACCAATAGGCGAGTTTATAAATAGCGAATCTCTAATCGGGTGGGGTTTACCGTCCCGCTATAACGCGTTTACACAACAGGAAACTGCAAATTGCAAACCTGCAGCACTATATTAAATCGCTAACAAGGTGAACCTCCTTTGTGTTGTCCTTCACAGCGCAGTTCAGCTTGTCATCACTTTTATTTCTCTATTGCCATTGCCCACCTAAAACTTTGCGTTCCCTCATCTTGTTGATTTCTTGATGTGTTTGTGTGCTTATGCATGCGCGCCTGTGTGTGTGTGTGTGTTTGGGGACAAATTGTTATGAAGGGGGCTGTTAATGGAATGTAATAGTAGTGCGCTTCCATGTTAAAGCATTTGATTACAGCCTGCTTGTGTACGTGTGTGCGTGAGCAGTTAGCGGCTTGCGGTGCTCAATTTCCTCGCGCGTGTGCGTGCGTACGCGCGGCGAGGAGGCCATTAACGCGCCGCGTTGCAGCGATAAAGTGTTTGAATGTATTGCCATCTAGAGGCGTGTAGCAGAGTCTCTGCGCTCCTATAAAAGCTGCCAGCGCCAGATGCTGCTATTGACAATGTGCATATGTTAAGCGCTTTATAGGCCACATGCCTCACATATTTCACTGGCTTTTAAGGTGGAGAGATCTCTCATTCGCGCTCACTTAATCTGTCTCTCTCTTTTGTAACATCTATCTCTCTCTCTCACACACACACACTCTCACCTCTTATCGGTTGAGTCGTTCAGTGTCTCCGTCCGCTTTTTATTTGCATCACCTGTTACTTACCTACTCACCGATTACCTTTTTTTTCCCATCAAACATCCATCCATCTATTTTCCAATCCGCTTATCGTGCTGGAGCCTATCCCAGCTGTCTTCTGGCAGTAGGCGGGGGGACACCCTGAACCGGTTGCCAGCCAATCGCATTCTTGCCTTATTCCTTGCCCGCTATATCCTGACTTATGTACTTTGTTTTGTTTTTTTGTGTGTTTTTTTTTCATGTCACTGCCTCTCTCTTTACACTTTGAACTTGTGTGATTTGCAGGAGGATTTATTTTGCGTCTAGGGGTGTCCAGGGACTTATTAATCCTATTTCACCGCGTATGACAAACATGTTGGCTGGCAGACATGGAGACAGCCAAGACATGCATTGGGCCCCATTGTTCAGGCACTTCATCCTTAGTGCCACGCCACGCTGATTTGTCTGGGTCTTCCTTTAAATCCGTTTGAATTGGGGCCATTTGAATCCCCTCGCCGCTGCATGGAATTGGCCTAACAGCTAATCTCTTTATGTGAGAGCCTGAGGAGAGAGTTGTTGTTCGTGTTTTTTTTGTTTTTTGTTTTTTTAAATTGCAGATTGAATATTTGAAACACATTTTTTGTTCTCATAAACGTGCACACACATACCAAAGTTGCTTTCAGTCTTAGGTGTTTAAGTGCTCCTTCCCAGACTAGCATCTCATCCCTCTCCAGACATCCGTGCGCCCCCTTATCAATTAGTAAATGATGTGACGTACATGCTGTCGCAGTTGAGTGCCAGCTTTTTGGGCTGGGTCCCGTTGCCTAAAGCTACTGGCAGGCACACTGTGCCTCTGCTTGTTTGAGAGCGAGCTATGAAAGGATGCACGTGCGATACAAACACTCAGCAGGCTTTGAACGCAGCCTTCAGGGACGGCCGTCTGCCAGTCTGTCGCTGCCACTTCCTGCTCACTCCGTATGTTGTAATGTTGATATCACAAATCCACATGACACATTATTTTAGCTCGTCATTGTTTCAGTCTTTCTTTGCTGTGGGGAAATATTTGCACTTTTTTTGCATGACTATGACAGTCTACTTACGTTTTTGCCCATTTTCATCTTCAGAGTTTCACTCTCGAAGCAACCATTTTTGGCCTTCAGCCCTACAGCGACTATAGTCTACAAGTGGAAGCTACAAATGAAGCAGGTTTGATTGTGACTCGTTACTTTCGAATCATTCCAAAAATAAACATCTGATTACATTTTGAATGTTTTTTTTTTAACACCTTCAGGCAGTGTGTCAAGCCAGTGGGTTGACACAAGGACTCTTGAGGCCTCTCCAGCTGGACTGGCTAACTTCAGTGTGGAACAAAAAGAGCAGGGCAGGTCGTTACTGCTCAACTGGGATCCACCAAGTTCTCCAAATGGAGTTGTCACGGTATATGCTGCACAATAATAGAAAACCAAACAACCGGATAGGTTCACCATACAGGTTATCCTCTTGGGTCAAGTTGATGCCAGCTGCGTACATCTAACTGAAATGTTTTTAGTCATAATTATAGTTGACGAACGAGAAGCTTTATCTCTGCATGGATTTTGTGCCAGAGCAGGGGTCGGCAACCCAAAATGTTGAAAGAGCCATATTGGACAAAAAAAACAAATATGTCTGGAGCCACAAAAAAATAAAAGCTTCTATAAAACTTACAATGAAGGAAACACATGCTGTATGTATGTCGGAGACTGGACTGTCTCAGAATTGTTTGTTATTCATTCGTTTGTTGTGTGTTCACAAACTCCCCCATATAATTTATTTTGTAATTTCCTCGCTTGATTTTTTTGTTTTTGTTTTTCGCTTTTCTTAGCGTCAGTGAAGTGATCATTAATTTCCGTTTTTCTGAGGCTGTCTTTGAACGGCTCTCGGCTCGAACGAGAAGAGAGAAGGCACAGAGTCGGACGCAGACGCGTCTGTCGCGACTGTTAAAAGCATAAATAAAGTGTACGTTTTTAAAAAACCAACACCACAGCTCTCCTATTTTGGAGCTGCAACATGTATCTATATCTATTTGATCTATATTAGCCTACTATCAAAATCTTTTTCCATTTTCAATTTTTTTTTATAAAGCTCCAGGGAGCCACTAGATGTCGCTAAAGAGCCGCATGCGGCTCTGGAGCCGCGTGTTGCCGACCCCCGTGCCAGAGAATAAGATGAATTAAATGCGTCAGTCAGACATGTTCCAAGTAAAGTACCTGTGGCCTACCAACTCTTAGTGAGAAATATGACTATGACAAATGGAAACAGCCTGCTTAATGCTAATGACAAAAAAAAAAGTTTAGTTGACGCATTAAGTTGATTTGCTAACTTCTACAGCCTGGAGAACCTCACTCCATCCACCTTGTACTTTGTGTGTTTTATGGTTATCTTTCGTTGCCCGTAAGTGTGAAAATGATTGTGAAAAATTGTTTGTATGGGCCGAAAAAGGACAAACTGCTATGATAGATGATTTAGCCGAACTTGGCGTAAATACAGAAGTAGACGTTATTGCTTTTCCAATGTTTGCTAGACCTCCCCGCTTTCTCTTCCCCATCAGGTGTACAATTTGTACAGCGAGGGCATCCTGGAGTTTAGCGGGCTGTCACGCAGCTTCCTGTTTCGGCGCTTGGAGCCTTGGACCGCGTACGCTCTGACTCTTGAAGCCTGCACGTCAGCAGGGTGCACACGAGGCCCCCCTCAGCATGTCACCACTGCGGCCGCTCCACCCGCCTCTCAGCCCTTTCCCACACCAATTTCCGTCGGTTCAGACCACGTGTGGCTTACCTGGGGACCTCCTGCTCAACCGAATGGACCCATCGGCGAGTACTACTTACTTGGAAGAAGTCTGGATAAGGTGGGGAGGGGAAGAAGCAGGGAGGAGGATGCGCAAAGAGAGAAAGTATGTGGAAATATTGCTCCTGGTTTGTTTTTTTCTTTCTTTTCCTAACATGTCATTTAATATTTCTGTCAATCACCCGCATTGTCACAAACAGGTGCTCTTCCGAGAGTTATCCCCACAAGAAAATGACACTTTCTCCTACACAGTGACTGGGTTGCTTCCTTGGACTCAGTACGAGTTCGCCATACGTTCTCACAACCCCGCCGGTCACGCCCATAGTTCCTGGTCTACGGTGACGACCAAGCAGGCCCCCCCTAGCGGCCTCGGCCCACCGACCGTCAGTCACCTTCAGGGTCGACCCAGTGAATTGTTGGTGTCATGGACTCCTCCTCTCGAACCCAACGGCGTGCTCCAATCTTACAGGATTCAGAGAAACAACGTGACCTTCTCCTTCAGTTTTGATCCGACGGTGCTCAGCTACACTGACGAGGATCTTCTTCCCTTTGAGAGCTATAGGTAAGGTTGGTTTAAACATAGTGCTCAGGTCATGGTTGACTGGACCAAAAATACTCTAAATGCCATTTTTTGTCCACCCTGAAATGTGATCACTGTTCTAAAGTGACACAAAGTACACAAAAATGGAAATATTTTAAAATGTCATTCTTGCTTTGGCAGTTTTGGGGCAGATTTGACTCGTGTCTTCAAAAGGGATTTTTAGATATACCAATGTGTTAAATGATGGAAAGTTGTGGCAAAACTGCCTGTGCCATAAATGTGTGATTTTTTTTAATTTATTTTTTATTCAACAATGGTCAGAGAGTTCAAGAGGCAGCTTGAAATGGTCTCATGTGTGCCCACATTTGTTTCCGCTTAAACACTCACCAGTTGAGTTCATGAGGAATCTCGAAACGTTGAAAGAGTCCAAGTCATATATTTTTCTCACAGCAAAGTGCACCTTTTGGCTTGTGAAGGATCATGGAGCAATTTCGAAAAAAATCACAGATTAAAACAGCGTTACTTTGATTATACCCACTAAACATAGAGTAAGGGCCAGAAGTCATACAGAGGTCGGACAGTGCCTTGACAAGGGTGCAAAATCTGCACTTGACAGCAATCACCCATCTCTCAATATCAAACAGGCTAATAATACATTTGAATTTCATCTGTACAGTACTGGGCAACTTGATTTTGACCATTTTTAAGAGGACATTTTTGGCCTAGGTCAAAATCGACCCCGAACGTATGCATGTGAAATGAACGGTATATTAAGTGACGACAATGCCCAATTCAAAATCTCGAAATGTTTCATTTTCTGTCCTCTCTTCCAGCTATTCAATCACAGCCTGTACACCCGAGGGCTGCATCACAAGCCCTCACACTAACATTACCACCTTAGAGGCTCCCCCTACCACCGTGGAGCCTCCCACAGTGAACTCCATCACATCCAGCAGTATGGACATTTCCTGGACTAAACCGCCCACCCAGAATGGGGATGTGACTCAGTATGTACTCGAGGTGAACAATGAAGAGGCTTACCGAGGAAGAGACCTGAAGACCGTTCTGGTCAACCTTCATCCTCACACATCCTACCAGCTTGTGCTGTTGGCGTGTACCCGTGGTGGATGCACCGCCAGTGCAACAATAGTTGCTGTGACGGAGGAGGCCCCTCCTTTGGATATGCTCGTCCCCACTTTAAAGGTGAATTAGCATGTTAAAATCCAAATGAAATGTATCATCTTGCCAGCAAATAAACGTTAAAAACCTAAATCTGTATGCGTTCCACTCAGTAAAAGTATATACCGGTAGTTGCGTTGTGCTCAGCTGTAACACCTCAACGTCAAATTTCACAAGGAACAAAGTCAACATATGCTCCCGACTCTGGATGCTTTTATCAATATTTCATGTGTTCTGTATGTGGCATTATAGTCCAGTGACAATTGACAATTCTCAAGGCCATTTCCCTGTTGGAAATCATTTTAATGCAACTTTTCTACTTCAGGTCACTGGTCCGGAGTCAGTAGAAGTCAGCTGGGGACCACCACAGAATCCCAATGGCGTCATCACAGGCTACGAACTCCGCAGAGATGGCCAAGTAATCTACGTGGGCCAAGAGACTCATTACCACGACTTCACTCTTCTGCCCAGTGTGGAGTACAGCTACTTTGTCAGAGCCAACAACAGCAGGGGAGCGGTGAACAGCGCCGCAGCCTCAGCAAAGACTCACCCAGCGGCCCCTTCGGGTGTCGCCCCCCCGTTGCTGTCACCTATGGGACCCGATCAGGTTGACCCAAACTCACTGAAATCTACATAAAGATTTACACTCAGTGACCTCAAAGTTACAATCTCATGAGATCCAATAGAAGAGCTGCCTCAAAACAAGAGAATAACTCATGCGTCAAAATGTTCAGAAATCGGCTTGCTTGTTTTTAGTCGTATTGGGCGTCATTAGCTGATGAACCTACCGGTAATCCTATGACCAGTGAGGTTATTTTACGGTTGCATCGTCCTTCTCAGAGTCTTGACCTGCATTTTGGTTGTCCTGTCCTGTCTAGGTGAAAGTGGAGTGGAATACTCCTGCCCGTCCAAATGGAGATATTATAAGCTACACCATATATCACAGAGAGCCAGTCCAGCTCAGTGGGAACAGCACCGTGTACACACCAAAGGATGGCGTCTTCTCCAAGAGACACACGACTCTGCAGGGTCTCGCTCCCTACCACAGGTTTTTGAGCAGTTGTTTCCTATTTTCCTAATATCCCGTTTGGGAATTGAGACGGGTTAATTCTCTTTGTCCAAATGAACTTCACACATGATTGTGTCTTTTCAGAGTCTTTATCCTGCTGCCTTGCATTTCTCTACAAACAGGTCTTACGCTTTAGTTGCTTTCGTTATCACTCCCCACAGTATAACAAAGTTAAACTGAAAATTCCGTGGGCCAGAATGCCCTTCACGATATCGGATGCCAAATTGAAATTACTCATGCAAAATAGTATGTGGACCATGCAGAACTGCTGAATCAAGCTTAAATTAACGCCTTCCTGGTTTTGTTGGATTTTATAGCCGTTCTCCAATAAAATATTGTATTTAATGTTGCAATATACACTCACTGACCACAACATTAGGCTCGCGCGCAAAGTCTAATACAGGAACAGGCTTTCCCAAAAGTGTCATTGTTGTAGTTCGCAGTGGTGAAGAACAATGCTGCATCATACTGAGAGATGTTTCTGATAGTTTGGTTACCTTATTCAGCCCACACCCGCACACTACAACCACAATTATAAATCTTAAATTAGTATTTCAATTGTCTATCCATTCCAATCATTAGTACACACAAATGAGTGATGTTTAATTGCGTACAGGTATGAGGTGAGGGTGGAGGCATGCACGGAGTTGGGCTGCTCGTCCAGCGACTGGTCATCCATCCTCACACCGGAGGCTCCCCCAGCTGGACAGACGGCGCCGCTCTTAGACCTGCAACCCGACAGCTTCACGGGCCTCCAGACAACCTTCCTGCTTACCTGGTCCCCACCGGCTCAGCCAAATGGGAAGACCCCACGTTACGAGGTGTATCGCAGACTGGAGCACACCACCGATAGCCGCAGAAATGATGCAGCAACACTTGTCTACAATTACTCATCCACAAACTGCAAGGATGAGGGGCTCCTGCTATTCACCACTTATAAGTACCAGGTAACTTGCACTTAGTTCCACACTAAGACCCACACATATTTGCAAACAGCTATCCACAACATTGTTTCCAATTAGTGTGCCACACCACATTAAACTTGCATCTTCCGCAGAGTGTGCAGGGTTATGCAACTCGTTGCGTGACTCTGAATACTTTGCTATATGTATCATTTCATATGTAGCTGTGATGAAAAAGTGAAGCGTGGAGAGTGTCAGATGCTGAAAAGCACAAGTGCAGTCAAGTCAATGAGTGGGGCGATCATTGTCAAAAGCCTCACACACACACACACACACACACACACACACACACACACACACACACACAGTATAGCAACAGAGCCCATGCTATCCCATTCATTCTTGACAGTCATGCCATGTCGTTTGTGGTTCAATAAATATTCAGTCTCGGCCATGTTGCTCAGTGGGTGGCAGGAAATTATAAATGTTTACGTAATTGTTTTGAAAATGATTATTTATCACAAACAATGTATCTTTGTTCAGCTATCTATGCCAGCAACGCAGAGTGACAGGCGGAACTATTAAGTGCTCTTCCACTAGATGGCAAAACGTACAATTTACTTGTGTATATGCATGGTGCCATTCATACAACACAATAATGGCTTTGTGTTGAACTACTGTATAGGGGCTCGGATGTCACTCTTGGGAAAATGGGATTATCAATATTTTATTTGGAAAAAACTGATTCACACATAAGCCAAGTATTCAGACAGGTGGTAAATAGAAGGCTTCATATTCGTCCTGTTGTGCTGCGTGTTGATATGTTAATTGACAAGCAAGCCCTTTGGAAGCAACAATAACATTAGCATCCCCGCCTGTCAGATGTACGAGCCGAGGCCAGAGAACCTGTGTAATTGATTGAGTTTGCCTGATTGTGGTGCCGTTTTTATTTACGAGGGTCCTAATTTATGACAGGAAGAAGGAGGGAGAGGAGGAGCTTTGGGAGATGACGGGCGGGCAACGGCGCCATTAATCACGGCGCCCTCAGAGTACCCCACTTCCTGATTACCGGCCAGCCAATCGAGTTAGCCGTTAGTCCCCTTGGTAACAGTGCTTGTGTTGGAAAGACCTTTTAATGGTGACCGCTACATGTCCCCTGGGGATTTTCCAACGGGGGACGAGGTGTTGCTATGTTTGTGTTGTCCATGGTCACATGCACTCACGGAGGTGTTCCACGTGAGTTTGTTTGAGTCACACTGCGAAGTTACACACACACACACACACACACACAAAATCTCTTTTTCGATGTCACATTTCTTCATTCACCGAGTTATCATCCGTATCACAATGAGTCGGGTGCAGCCACTTCAATGTTGCCGTGTTTACTGGCAGTTACCGTCTCTGTCTTCGTGTTTCAGACGTACACAAGGACGATACGTCAGCTCAGTTTAGCCGTGCCAGAGAGAGAAATCATATTAGGCTAATTACACTGGGTCATAAGCTCCTATTGACAGCTTTATGCGTCATTTTAATTACTGCCCACTTTCACACAACTTAGCCCCTTCACCCCAACGAGATGCACCCGCCAAGTCGCTCTGCCGGCCTATCAGAGCACTTCCACGGCGCCTGTTATCCAACGGGCCAATAAAAGCACTCAAATTCAGCCGGGAAGTTCCCCGTAGTCTTTTGTTGCCATGGCGGCAAACGGAGTGTATTTTTATTTTGTGTCTAACAAGCCAAATGGTGGCCCAATAGGAGGGGAGAGAACAAGAGAGGAGTGGAAGCAGTAACGAGTCTGGTCATGATTTAAGGACCACAAGATTGATCAAGGTGAATGTCATCTCGCGCGCTTCAGGTTGCAACTTCTTCTCGCTGTTACATCTGTGTGACAGCAACTTTTTAATCACTTCTTGCAACGCAAGACGTTTTGACAGTGTTGCTCCCTTGTTCAGAGCATTGTTGCTGGGCAAACTGTTAAAGCATTTTGATTTGCTGGCCATTCCAGAAGAAGTAAATGATCAGTAGATTTAAGGTCCAGGTTTACAGCAAAGTGCCGTCAGTCATTTCATGAATAAAACCTAAATAAGTTTAATGCAAAAGTACAGTTGTTGTTAAGCCCAGACACATCGCTTAAGAATAGCTAATTAAAAATAATCAATATTCAGATTCATTTTTACGTAGTCTGAATAACTGACAATATTCTTAGCATGGTTCATTGTGACAAATGCGTATCTTGATTAAACACACCCCAAGATAACTGCCTATACTGTATTGTCGTTATTTATATTTTCAAAGCAAAATCATATTTTTGACTGATTAAAAAAAAAGTAAGAAGAGCACTTTTAAATCTCTAAGCATTTTGCCCTATAACAAAAATACGAGAAGCTCAGTACAGTATAATTCTACAACCTACAATCAACATAACAATGTGCATTTTTAAATGAATACCTTTCTGACCGTGTCAATCAAAACATTAGCCCACATTGCATTTTTTTAAATTATTATTTATCAGTAAAAGTGCATTGTGAGCCGAATGTATGAGATTAATGGACATCGCAGCCCTGGTAAGAGTGCACACACTTTAATGGAGAATGGAGTGGATCTTCATGGAGAACCTGGGAGCACAATCGCACGACACACAAGTTCCCAATTCCTATTTTATTACGTTTTATATTCAATATGGTGTCCCTACTGGGCCTTCATAACCAAATGTGTCTCATTTTGAGTTTATATCAGATTCCAAGGTTAATGCCTGTCTGCAATTATACTGTTTCACCACTACCTAACAGCTCCAATGACTTCAGTGTCTTTAATTGCTGCTGTTTCCAATGTGAAGCGTATCATATTTAAAATCACTTAAAATTTTTGTTTTTTTTGTTACTATTTCCCTTATGAATAATATTTGATATGTATTATACTGCAAGGAAAAAAATCCTAAAAACCAAGTGCGCGTTAAGATTCAAGTTCAAGTCAACTTTATTGTCAAATGTACATACAGCACAGATTAATTTTTTTTCCTCTACCAAAAGCAATCTTATCTGTGGACCATAATTCTGTGTGTGCAAGTTCTCTTTGTTTGCGATATTTTAGCCACTCTTCCTCCTCCTCGTGCCCAGTCTCTCCATCCTCCCTCCTCCTCTCACTTCCCAGTCCATCTGTGCTGTCACTTAGATCAATCACTCTGATTGATCACACCCTAATTGACTATTATTGAGGTTAATTCCACTCCTAACATGATGCAAGTGCGCACACATACACGCTCCAGCCTGGCCATCTCTGGCCACAAACAACTCGGCACGCACACATACACACTTTGAGCAACTCAGCTCAGACCCATCCATCTGCCTGGTGCGCAACTTCTGACAGGCAACAGATGACTTACACATGCAAATCTCCACCCTGCGTGACCCTGTATTGTGTACACCCTCTAATTATAGCCAACACAAGCACACAAATAAGATTATTGTGTGTGTGTGTGTGCGTGTGCGTGTGCGTGTGTGTGTGGCTAACTCCTTGATGAAGGTGAAAAGTAATTGTCATGCAGATATGTTAGCGTTGGCTTGCTCGGTGAAAAGGTTTCACTCTCACGCCCGATGCTAGTTTTGATGGATGAGCCGATACATTGACGTACATCCTGTTGCATGTCGGCTAATTAAGAGACACTTTCGTTAAGAGCCGATAACATGCATCTGAAATTCTAATGTGTTGTTGACCGGCAGCTGTGGGCAGTGAACTCAGCCGGCCGGTCCTCCAGTCCGTGGGTCAGCGGTAGAACCGGCCCTGCTCCACCCGAGGGTGTCGCTCCGCCCACTTTCCGACATGTCTCGGCAACCACGGCCGTGGTGGAGATGCGTCCCCCGGCGCAGCCCAACGGCATCGTCAGCCTTTACCGCGTCTTCTCACTGGACCCAAACGACCACGTCACTCTGGTAAAGATGGAACTACTCTCCCTCCTCTCCTTACTTCCTCAGCAGTCTGAAACCCTAAAGTGGAAAGAACGCAAACTCTGTTCCGTTTCTCCCCCCCCCCCCCCCCCCCCCCCCACACACAGCTCTCAGAGGGAACATCCCATCAACAGACACTTCATGGTTTACTGCCTTACACACAGTACAGGGTCGGAGTGGAGGCCTGCACCTGTTTTCAGGTATTAACATGAAACATGGGAGAAAGTCCCACTAAACCGCTAACCAAAATATCCTGAACGCATTCAAGTATATCAGCGTTGGTGTACACACATGAGGACAAACGCAATAGAAAAGAGAACAACGGCTAGTAATCTCTTGCAAGATAATGCAAAATCTGATCGATATGATTCAATGTTATTTTCATTTTGCTGACATTTATTTGCCCTGGACAAAACATGGGTACTCTTCCACAACCTAATTAGAACACTAGAACTCTGTCAACGATTCCACATTTACATCAATAACAGTATTCAGTTTTGTATGTTCGACATTCAAGATGCTTGTCGGATCATCGAAATGCTGAATATCTTATGCATTCATTTCATTTCAGGGGTGGAATTGAATGATATGTTTGATTAAAAGCATGTAGTCGATTTTAGCAGAGGTGTCTACCACCAGGAGGAGATGTATAAGGCAAAAAAAAAAGTATATTTTGGTCAAAATATGATGAAGGCCATCATTTTAAGAAGGTGATGTTATGCTTAGTACAAACCTAACTGCAGCACCGTAACTTAAGGGAAAAAAACTAATATAGGGGAATAATGAGCAAATGTAAATAATTATTGATGAATACTGAAGGACAAAGGCAATGTACGGAACATTTCACAAATATATGTGTGTGTGTGTGTGTGTGTGTGTATATATATACACATCTCTCACTGAAGTGATGCAAATCATTACAAAAACGTGTGGTATTTCTCATGGAACACAAGTGCACAACGTTATAGCAAATTCATTTATATGAGCGGCGCAGTCATCCAACAAAAGTTTGAAAAGAAATTACATAAATTAGCTGAATGCTATGAGATGCAATAATATCTCCAAAATCATCACTTTTCAGGAAGCAAAAAATAATCATAAAAATAATGTCACATTTAGTTTGCCAGTTAAATTGCATGCCAGAGAGAGCAAGCCATGTTCAACACCTTAGACTGGTAAATAATTTAATATTATTTAATACTACTTGTGGGGACTCGCAAATTGTATATATTGTGTGGGTGGGAAAAAAAAGTAAAATTGACCAAATTTGGACATCGGTTCCACTTAACAGTTATGATATACGACTGTTACTGTAGTGCTGTAGCCTGGGACCAGTAGTTGAGCTGCGCACCCTGGCCGCTCCCCCAGCCCGCCAGCCGCCTCCTCGTGCCGTCATGCTGACCTCCCGCTCTGCTCAGTTGGCCTGGTTTGAGCCTCTGGAACCCAACGGAATCATCGAGAGGTGAAGGGAGGACAGAAACTGCACTTTGAAAGAAAGGTGCAGCTCAGGGATCATATCAATGATGTCACCTCACTTGTCACTCTGCTTACGCTCGCTGTATGCAGCTGTGAGCTACATCGGCGAACCGCCTGCCCGCAGCCCCCCCAGCCTGTGAGCCACCCTTGTGTTACTGGCCCGGCAGACATCACGTTCTTTGGCAAGCGGCGCAGCTACAATGTCACAGGTTACTAGTTGAAATTCTCGCATCATTATAATCACCTCTAATGGAGAATTTTGGGTTGCTGTTAGCTACAGTCCTAAAATTGATATCAATAAAATTGAGAAATAGTTTACTCTGTGTGTAGTGAATTTAATATGATTTTCGCTTTTTGAATTGAATTACTGAAATACATTATCCCCACAATATTTAAATTTATGGAGATGCACCTGGAATTGATGCACACACAATTGATGCATATCATCATGTTTTTCTTTTATTCTTTCTATGCTACATTAAATAGCTGCATGATAATGGCAAATTTCGGGTGGGGTGGGGGGCACGTATCAGTTTGATGCAATATTAACCGTTTCAGTCAAAACTTTAATGTGATTGATGGCATCAAGTTTGGATATTGGATCTCTCGTATCATATTGTCACCAGTCAGTGTATATTACAGCTTTAGCATATTTTCATGCTCAAATTATTGGAAGTAAATGTTAAGAACGTTTTGTTGCGCACACATCTAAGTACTGTCAACATGCTTACGCAGGCCTCCAGCCATATTCTGCCTATGAGCTTCGAGTCGCCTGCTTTAACAACATGGGCAGCACCGCCTCCAACTGGACCACTGTCGTCACACTCACGGAAGGTTTGTCATTTCTCTGCACACTCTCAGTGTACCTCTCCCATTCATATCCGCTGTTTGCATAAATGCGACCAAATAATTGTCTCTGTGCAGCTCCGCAATATGTGACGCAGCTGTCAGCGGGCAGCAACCTGACGGTCATTTGGCTTGACTGGACCGGCTCCTTCTCCCTGAACGACTACCTGAGGGAGTATACGGTGACCGAGAGCCAGCTCAGGATCTACAGCGGCTTCCACAGCTTCCTCCATGTTCCACGCACATCACAAAAAAGTGAGGACACAAACAAACCAAAATGTTAAAACCACTTCTGAATCAGTAGCGTTTGACAACGCCGCAAAATACAACCAAAATAATTCACCTTTCGTTAAATTAAGACCCCTTTTATAGTGTCAATCAAACTGAGCTTTTTTTTTTTACCACAGATCTGACTCTGGCACAATGTTGCGCCTTCAAAACAAAAAAAACATGAAATATGCTTTTATGCGTTGCCTATAACCTTGCCATCATAAAGAGGCACGACAAACAATAGCCTTACTTTCGGATCGACCCAGTGTTGTTTTCTCTGCTTTCACAAGGAGGATTTGTCCCACCTTGTGTGTCATTTCTCAAACCTGTTAAGAGCAGCTTTCTTCACCAGTATTCTCAAACGACATTGTCTTTTCTCTCCTTGTCCTCCGCAGCGCTGTCATTCCAGGTGACTTGTACCACAGACAGTGGCAGTGCCACCACTCCCACTGTCAGATATAGCCCCGCATCAGGCCTAGGTAACACACACACATACACACATGCATCCAAGTTTCATGTCTTTTCTTAAAAAAAAACACACATCTACATGAGCATGAACTTTTTGGACAATTGAATTCCAAAGTTTGGAAGAAACCTAAAGGGGTTTACTTTTGGAGTGAACTGAGGGAGGGTCCAACTTATCATTTTCTTATTTCAGGTGCTGCAATGAGCAGGTGTCCTGATACAGTACTGTACTTCTGTCCAAATAAATAGTGTGGCATTGACCCAACAGGTCCCATTGATCCACACGATGCAAGTAAAGAGGGAGTGAGCTTGTCAGCAGCACCAGTCTATTCGGAGCTGTGGTTCATTTTGCTGTGGGCGCTGCTGGGTCTGTTCTTGCTGGCCATCCTGTTGGGCCTGCTGCTGCAAAGGTATTCTCACCATTGCAACTCAATCTATCTTCATATAAAGCATGATGGATGGATTAGGTAGGTAGGTAGATAGGTAGGTAGGTAAGTGCATTTAAAAAAAATAAAAGTTACATTTACCTCTAAGGCAAACAACACGATAAGAATGTTTTTATTCTCCACCATTCACAGAGCTCTAAGGAAGAATCCGTCAGCCAGAGAGCGCCCTCCTCTGGTCATGCTTCAGAAGAGCAGGAACGCTGGAGGAGAGACCTACACGGTTAGTGAGTGAATGACAGAGAGATAATTTATTTGTATTTATGAAGGTATGACATTAAGATATATTTCATTATTTATTGCAACCTCAGCATATTGGGATGGCAAATCGTTGTACAGCTGGTTTACGTTAGCGCCACCAGAGGAAGCTGATGAAATAATCATCCCTGAAGAGGAAGCACTGGGGTTCGATTTAGAAAGTAAAATGTTTGAAATCAAAATGTACTATATTTCATTTCTAATCAGAATTTTACCTCTAATGAGACCCATAATATATGGCAATATAAAGTTAATGATGAAGATGATGCTGCTAATAATGTAACAGAAATGTGGAAAATCAATTTAGTTGCTGAGTTTGTGTGCTTCATGTTCAGGGTCTTCTGTTAAAAAATATATATCTATTTTCACATCTGCTGTTCACACACAACATAACTTTTTATTCATGTTTACTTGTGTTCTCTCCCCCATATCTTAGTTGCATCATTCACTGCATTCAAACATTGCTTCTAAACTGTGTCTTGATTTGAGCCACTCTTTCGCTCACATGATCATCCTCCATCTTTCTTGTGTCCCTCCCTCAGAAGCCTTATCCCGACTTGTGTTCCAAACATCATTCCGGCTCTGTGCTTCATTCTGATCGCCACACAGTAAGACTCCTCCCACTGTGGGCTAACCCTAAATGAGCCACTTTATTGTTTCCCTCCCCTGCAGTTTGACACTGTAGCAGACTGTGTTGAGATCAACAACGTAACGCTTAAAAGCTACACTGTGCACACCGAGGTACTATGCACTGAGCGAGCATGCAGCATGCAGGCTTCGTGTGTGTGTGTGTGTGTGTGTGTGTGTGTGTGTGTGTGTGTGTGTGTGTGTGTGTGTGTGTGCATGCTTTGTGTATCAACTAAGCAATATGTGCACATACAAGGTTTGTACTCAACAAGTACATAACAACATGTGAAGGACTTGATTTTTTTTGTGTGTGAATACCACATGTAAAACCATCTCACAATTAAATAATTCATATTACTGTATTTACAACGAACCGACTGTTACTGGGACCAAGCCCTACCATGATTGGCAAAAGTCTTTGAATAATTGAGGCCCTCCTACAAGATGGTGACAAAGCACTTAAGACAGAAAGAATCATGAAGCGTCAAGACAATCCATCGAGCATGTACACAATCAGGAGCCCATGTTACATAAACTGCATTTGGTGATTCAATTATTCAACACAAACTAAAAAAAACTTCCCATGAATCTTATCAATAGTATTAGCAAGCTTACTATCCTGAAGAAGATACTTTTTGTGCTATTTTTTTCTTTGCTATGTGTTCCTTGAGATTTTTCTCATGTAAAACCTGTGCCTTGGCTCACGAAAGACTGAGAAATGCTGCTTCATGCGTACAACAGAATTGTTAAGTAACCGTACATTCCAAACGTACATTTCAGGGCCTGTCAGACACCAAGCTAGTGGGCGGCGGCTCTGCATTCAACCCCATGTCCGTCCTGAGGGTCCCAGGCAATCAGACCTGAACCAAGCCTACTCCCATCATCCCTTGCATCAGAGCCTCAGCCAGCTGATTGACAGGAAGGCTCTGGTAACGGAAGAGGGCTGCTGGGACAACCCTTTGGAACCACCTCTGGTGAGATGACAACGATAGCTTTGATGTCCACACACCTCTGTTAAAATCCCATGGTTTTTGTCATTAAAAAAAAAAATGGTATCAAAACTTTTTCTGCCATTCATAAGGATCAATCAACCCCAGCTAAATTAAGTATAGGATACGTCAAATGGGGGGGGGGGGACTCTTTTTAAGATGTTAAGTGGGAGTGAGCATACTGCCTCTGATTGTATTTGAACAGGAGTGTGAAAACTTTTAATATCCACGCTGGATGGATGAGTAATCTGAAGATGCGATATTGTTGTTTCAGTATGCAGAGGAAGACTTTGCAGATGCCATCAAGTCTTTAAGTTGCGTGAGAAAGGAGCAGGCCACCTTCACTGACACACATCTTTAAGACACTGCACCCAGTCAAGTACCGTAAGACTAACTAATGGTTATTAGATGACCTCCATTCTGTAGTATGTATCGAAGCAGACTCACGTGGTGTACGCATGGACACCTTTTAGTTCATAGAAAAAGAATATTGCGTATGGAACTTGAATTTGACCTCATTCATGTATTTAATATTTATATTTTTAGTGAAGTCTTTAGTAGATTGCCTTCCTGTTAGCTGCTTCCACAAGTTACTGTGCCTCATCGAAACACTCGCCAGTCGTCCTGGAGCGGACTGAGGTGACTTCTCAAGGCCTTCCTTGTCTGTTACTATTTGAATGCCAAGTATTTCTCGCAGTGTTCCCGGGATGCATTATTGTGCTGTTTTCATTGACATAAAGTGAGCCCTTTTTTTTTTTTTATCGTGCAAAGGTTTTGTGTAGCTTAGAAGCAGTTACAACTTAGCTACGTTGCATATTATAGTGTGTACACGGGACTCCAGTGTTTACTTCTAGACAAAACGAAATCCTAATATAATGTTATGACATGTTTGTTTGTTTGTTTGTTTTTACTGTGGCAGTATTATTTATGTTTGCTGTAATTATGTAATTAAATATTATTATTTAATTATGTATAGATGACGTCAAATATAAGCGATGTGGCCAGTACACTCTCCACTCTTATTTTTCTTTTATTTACTGTGCACACACACACACACACGCACAACAGAAAAGTACTAAAACACTCATTGAAACAAGGCTACCTCATTATCTTTAACTTCATTTGATATTTTATCCTATAATGGTTAAAATGTGTTTATAAAAATATAAATAAATGTAACTGCTTAACTGTACCGTTTGATTTACCATAGCTCCCCGATATTCAAAAGATTTAATTTCTTCCATTGCAAACATAACAATAATGACCGTTTCGTGATTTTGAAAGTTTGTTGCGTCACCTTAATGCGTTATCCATCTGTTGATGTTGTAAAATGATGACATGTTTACACTTAAGTCATGGGGACCAACATTAAAACTGTATTTGGACGAGTAGAGCAGTAGAAATAATCAACACTCTTTCATGGAGACCAAACCTGCAACTTTTTTCAATCAAGCCAATGATTCTTTCTGCTGAGTTCACCAAACAGTGGCTTAGTTCACGCATGCACTGTACACATGTGTACTGTATACACACACACACACACACACACACACACACACACACACACATATGGGAGCTGGTCTTAGTATACGAAAAGACTTAGCGTTAATTTACTTTTTGACCCCCGCGTCCCTTCTAGGAGCATCAAGGCAAGTTGGAAAATGAAGGAAAGTGGCAGTGAGAACAACGGCCTCACTCAAGGTCACCAGTCAAGGGCACGCACACACACACACACGTGCACATACTCATGGGCTTGTTCACAGCTACTGTCAGCCACAGAGGGAGGAGAGCGAGGTGGTGAAATGAGAGCGTGTGGAGTGATTGTAAAGGACAGTGTGGCCCTGAGCTACACGTGCGCGCACACACACACACACACACACACACACACACACACACACACACACACACACAGAGTTTTATTAAAGTCATAAATCATTGTGACGACATGCGCTGTCTCAAAAGAGGAGACTGTCTGAACGAGGAGGTTAGTGAAATGAAAACACACCCACCCCCCACGTGTTCAGTTGGAAATTCAGCTTTTATTGTTTGATTTTTTTTGGTTTTTGTTGGTTAACTACGTGGTCCCACAATGTACTCACAGATGAACACCTTTGACCCCAATCACCTTAATCATCTTCCAGCTGAACTTGGTCAACATCAGTAAGGCTTCTGGATTGGTAGGCCTCCATAAAAATATTATTGAAGATCAACTGTTTTACTGTATTGGTTAGTCATTATATTGTAATAATGGATTAATTTTTACAGTGTGGGCAACAACGGAGGCCTGAGCTGACCTTTGACATGGGTAACATTTTAATAAATATATGATTTCAGCTACCTTGACATTTTTTCGTTTAAAATCTATAACTGTAGCCTAATAATTAGGCAAATAGTTTTGGTTATGTCTGACGCTGGCGAAAAAATCTATTTTGTTTTCCATAATGGGTAAGTGTAATTGTACTACTCTTACTGCTACAGTAGGTTGCAGTGGCGCTCCCATTGTTAGACTGCAGGGAGTATCGCCGTACTGTAGTTGAACTCGGCAACATTTTCCCCCCCCCAAGTCTGCTTCGAAAAATGTGCACTCTGCTCATTGTAGTCATTAATCCTTACTTTTATTTTGTAGGTTCAAGTGTTTTAAATATTGTGTGCTGAGTTAAAATTACTAGTCAATTTGAACTCACAATTTATTGATATTTTTTAATTGTATTTTTCAGTATCATATGGTCAAAACATGTTCATAGTTCAAATGGGAATTTTTTTTTGTTTGAATTCCAGGCAAATTGATGCCCTTGAAATTTTGTGGTACAGTCTAAAAACAAGTTGCCCCCCCCCCCCCCCAAATTTTCTTTCATTCATATTAATAAAATAATGTCAAATTGGGCCCAACAGAGAATAGACCTGACCATCTTAACTTGACTGCATGGTAATTCTTTATTGGAGTGTCCAAAATGTCCACTGAGGAGACACAGCTGTAGGCAACTGGAAATGGTATTCCGATATAACATTTCAAGAACAATGATTTATTATTGTAACACACACGGATTTCAACATGTAAACACAACCAGGGAACAACATGAATGGTAACACATCGATACATTTATTATATACTTGTATATAAAAGTATATGTGTTCATAGTGCAAACGCAGTCAGGTCCAATAGCATCAGTTATGTGTGTGTGGTATATAGATATGATTTTCAACAATACACAGGACGGCACAAAAATTGCAGGTATGAATCCATCATAGTAGGATTTCGTTTAGTGCGACAACTTCTTTGAATGTATTCCAAGGATGTTGCACATGACCCTTCTCTTTACTCGTATTTAGCCTTTTGTCCTATTTTCCAGTATGATGCAAGGCTTTAGGTAAAAACACCAAGTGCGACATATAGGTAGGTGCATACTCTTAACAGAACACATGCAGCTAACTAGGGTGAAGAGTCACCTTGGAATGGCTGCACAAATTGTCACGCTTTCCAGTTATAATCTACTATTTACAACACGGATCGTTGATATTGATCACAATTATTTCATGCCGTCCGACTCATGCTGATGCCCTTTTGTGCTGTGACACCTTATTGTCTTTTAAAGCAACAGGCTAATAAGCGTCAAATCAGGTCGACTAAGGCACACACACACACACACAAGATGAGAAAAACATGATAAAGTGATGCAGTGTAGGGTCCTTGTGAAATTGTAAAAATATAAATTATTTGGGTAATCTTGCACAGGCAGGCACCACTGTGAAAAACATATTTTAAACAAAGCTTCATTCAAATAATGTATTAGACTATTAGTATTAAAAGGGAGCAAACATTTTTAAAGTAGTCAATTTTCCTTAACTGTTTTATCAACTTGAGTCACCATATACTTACTTTATTTTTATTTTCTCTTTTTTTTTTTTTATGACGCATGCTTAGCACGTGTATCGAATGTCCTGTATGTGCCTTTCAATGCAATGAAGCATGAGAAAAGGAGTGATAAAACAAGTGGTGAATGCAGACTGGAAGCAGGAAGCAGACACCTTGCATTTCTTCGTCGCTATGTGACCATCTTGTTTGTCTGCACGTTGCTGATGTGTATCTTGTAAAACCCTTTTGTTTTACTGTCGGTAAAATGCTTTCAGGACATTACAGTGTTCCCTCGTTTGTCGCAGGGGTTGCATTCCAAAAAAATAACCGTGAAAAGTGAAATCTGCGAAGTAAAGGTTGATGGGGGAGGTATTGTTTTTGCTTCGTAGATTTTTTTTGTTGGTTTCATAAATGTCCGCCTCACAGTGCAGAGGTGCAGGGTTAAATTCCGGCCCCGGGCTCCCTGTGCGGAATTTGCATGTTCTCCCCGTGCCTGCGTGGGTTTTTTCCGGGTACTCTGTTTCCTCCCACATTCCAAAAACATGCATGGCAGGTTAACTGAACACTCTAAACTGTCAATCAGTGTGACTGTGAGTGTGAATGGTTGTTTGTGCCTTGCAAGTGGCTGGCAACCAGTTCAGGGTGTCCCCCGCCAACTCCCCGAAGACAGCTGGCATAGGCTCCAGCACGCCCGTGACCCTTGTGAGGATAGGCAGATTAGAAAATGGATGGATATTTTTTCCATTCGCAGTACTGTATTTTACAGTTAGTAAAAAACAATCTGCGAAACAGCAAGGCCGCAAAAGGTGAATAGCATTATAGCGAGGGAACACTGTACATTATATATTCACTTTCATGGGAATGTCTTGTACCATTTGACTCCAGTTTAGGTTGCCGTTTTCATTAACAGCGGCTCGTCCAGTTCAGGCTCGCAGTTTAGCTGGAGTTTCACCCTAGTGACTTAGGCTGCAGTTCCAAGTGCCCAATTCAGACTGACTGCAGCCTATTTGTTTGGACTATTTTCCATTTACATTTCAAGTCATCACATATGAATAATACACAAATAATAGTTATTTCAAACCTAGTGTTTTAGTTGGCCCATTCGATTTAATTGAGGACAACCTCCACATTACACCAGGAACCGCTTACAGCAGTTATTTTAGCTAGTGTTCTATGACGCTCTGATGTCACAGATTTAGACCATATGGGATGCTTTTGTTGTAGTTTTGATTTAGACGAACTGGTAACTTAATGGTGAGGTATCATATTGATGCATAAATTGACTGAAAACCATGCAACCTTGATCTTTGACAGCGCTCCTTGTCCACATGCGAGGACATAACAGTACCTTAATTACTCTATTTAAGGAATCAAAAATATATTTTCACCAAATATATTTAAATTCCCTCTCAAGAGCCAACCTTCAATTCCTTTTTAGTTTCCATCTACCTGTATTCCTGTTAATTCCCATTTATTCCTATTGAAGAATTCTAATTTAATACATGAATGGAATTGCATAACTCAAAACTTTTCAAACCTTGCAATGTGAATCCAGCCTACGTATGAGATAGTGGGTAGATATTGGACTGAACACCTGTCAGTCACAAGTTTTTGAACCGTGGGAGGAATCGGTCACAGGCTGCTGTCCTGACTAGACGGCTCAGCGGTGAATTTCCTGTGTCGTGGCGACGTGCAGGACGTCAGTTTGGTGGGGGAAGGAGAAGCGTTGGCGGAGGAGTCGCTCCCGCCGCCTTCGGATCCCGAGGATAGCAGAGGGACCGGGGGTGCCCTCTTCCTTCCCAGAAAGCCCACCTCCAGCACTCCCCTCTTCTTGGCGCTTCCCTCCGCTTTCGCCCCATCTGCAGCGGCTCCTGCGCAGTCCCCCTCCTCGGGGTGCAGGTGCACTTTCCGTCTGACGTCGGCTCCTCCAGGGACGGGGCTGTCCGGGGGCTGCCGTGGACATTCCTGACTCCCGCTGTCAGCCTTCGTCCTCCCGGGAGCTATCGAAGCGTTTGCGTTGTTGCTGCGGCAGGTCCACAGCTCCATGGCGGACAACCTCCTCTCACTCTCCTCGGACCCAAAATCACAGAGGGAACGGCGGGCCTCCACTGGATGACCGAAGCTCTGATCTGTGCTGTCCAGGATGTCACGACTCAGGCTGAAGTTCTGGAAGTCTCTGTGGGCAAAGATGGAGGTAAGCCAATTTTGATCTAGTTGACTGAACGGAGTAAGATCGTTTTGAATAAGTTGTCCACACGTCTATTTTCAAAACTGCCTGTCCTGCCCATCCAGGCAGCATCTCAGCCCGGGACAGGGAGAGACTGGACCGACTGGTCAGGAGGGCCAGCTCTGTCCTGGGCTGCTCACTGGACACTCTGGAGGAGGTGGGCAACAGGAGGATGCTAGCCAAGCTAAGAGCTATGATGGTGGGCAACAGGAGGATGCTAGCCAAGCTAACAGCTATGATGGTTGGCAACAGGAGGAGGCTAGCCAAGCTAACAGCGATGATGGTGGGCAACAGGAGGATGCTAGCCAAGCTAACAGCTATGATGGTGGGCAACAGGAGGATGCTAGCCCAGCTAACAGCTATGATGGTGGGCAACAGGAGGATGCTAGCCAAGCTAACAGCTATGATGGTGGGCAACAGGAGGATGCTAGCCAAGCTAACAGCTATGATGGTGGGCAAAAGGAGGATGCTAGCCAAGCTAACAGCTATGATGTGGTGGGCAACAGGAGGATGCTAGCCAAGCTAACAGCTATGATGGACACACCTTCCGACCCCCTCCAGGCCACCCGGATAGCACTGGGCAGCTCCGTCAACCAGAGACTGATACACCCGTGCTGCAAGAAGGAGAGGTACCACCGCTCGTTCCTGCCGACTGCTGTCAGGCTATTCAATAGACGGTCCTGAAAACCTGGACTCACCCCCACTCACCCATTTTTAATATGCGTATATTTGTATTTTATGTGTTATATTGATAGTTATGTACTTTTTGTACTCTTCATAATTTTGCTGCTGTAAATTGGGAATTTCTCCATTGCCAGACAAATAAAGGTTTTCTTATCTTCTCTATTTTAAGAGTCACGGGTGAGATGGATCCTATTCGAGCCTGGACTGGTTACCAGCTAAACAGACAGTACATTTACGACACTTACATACTCAAGCCTATGGAGAATTTAATCGTTATCAATGGATAACGATATGTCACGTATTTAGTATCATTACCAAATCCATGAGTGCAAATAAACACCTGTAATGGACTCTGCAGTTTAGCATACACACCGCTGGCCATTACCTGAGGAAATATTGTATGTTGATAATTATAACAAATATGCAGAACAGTTCTCATCTCAATTTGGAATAAAGTGAAAAAGTTACCGGTAAATCTTTTCCGTTGTTCAGTCCAAAAGGTAACAATTAAACACACAGGAAAATAGATGATACTTTTCAGAAGACCCATACCCAATTTCTATCTTTAAAATCATGCTTAATGTTTCCGTGTTATATTCTCATTTCTTGATGTTTTCATCTGAAGCTATAATCGTCAAAGTTATAAGAAAATTCTGAAATCTTCAATTGTGTGTCGAGAATCTATATGATTGAACCACTGCAATAAGTTATTCAAATGTATTGAGCTGCAATGCTATGACCCAAGTGAGTTTATGATCAAGACTGGAATGTTAGAAAATACTGATAATTCAAATGAATCTGAGCTAAACGAGCCTGGGTTGGATAATCTCTCAAATCAACAAGGTGCTTGCTTTTGTCCAAAGGTTTTTTCACCTGTTGCTGTGGAAGGACTCTGTTCTTCTGGCGCGGGCGAGCAGGGGGCTTTCCCTGTAGGGCCGCACAGCTCCATACGTCACCTGGTTCTCGGGAATGACTTCCTGAGCCTGTAACTGCACACTGACGGAGGACAGACCACGCCGGCGGTGATGTGACGGTTTGTGAAAGGGCAGCGTTTCTTCATCTCTTTACCTTGAGCAAGATTCTCTGAGGCGAGTGTTGTGCAGCACCGACGGTGCGGGGCTAACGTTTGGCGTGGCGCAGCGGGACGTGCTCAGGTCACATTGGTCCAAGAGCTGCAGAAGTTCCTCCTCGGTGGGACCGCCGACATCTACGCAACAGACCCATTTTCAGTTCGCCTCACATTGAACTCCGTGTCTCTACGACAGTGTTTGTCAGATTTTTGGACATGATGACACAGCAATGTGGCACAAAGTAAGCCACCACGGAATCACATAACACTCGCCGTCTTTCTTCTTCTCCTCTCCTTTGTTGGCAGTGTCCATGGCGGTGGTCAGGTCCCACAATTGGATGCTGCCGTTGCCGTGACCGGTGAACAGATAGCGGCGAGGTCGCGAGCCCATCCGACTTGAACCCTCGCACTCCCGCACCATAAAGCAAGAGATGGTGGTCCCGTCCACTGACTGCACTTCACAGATTCTAGGACACAAGAAAATTGGAAAAAAACAGGAAGAAAAAGGTGGTGTAATGTGAAATAATCAGATGTCTCAGAAAGATGATCGTGAGTGGTTATCTTGTGGCATGGGCTGCTTAGAGAGATTTTCCCTCCCTGATCTGCTTGGAAACAGTAGAGTCATAGAGGCGCAACTGGTTGTATTAGTGTTTATATCATGTGGCTTATAAGTCATTCACCAAAAAAAAAAAAAAAAAAAAAATGACAGAAAGAGTTTCTCATGGCAATGTAATAAGTAATAATAATGTATCATTTTCCCCTCGTCACTGAAAAAAAGAATGGCATTACTGTTTCATTTAATTTTGTTTCTCCCGATACCAAACAAACTATGAAACTGTTTCTTCGAGCTTTTATTTATTTATTTATTTTTAATGTAACATTAAAAAATAAGAGTAAAAAATTTCCAACAACGATGATAAAAAAAAAAATAATTTATTGCTTTCGCAACATTTAAATGGGCACCAAGTCTTGGACAATATCCAGCACGATTGACTGTGATTGCCTCACAGAGCTCCTTTTTGTCATACTCCAAAAAACATGAAAATGATTCCATTATTTTTCACCTTGTTTGTCTCTTAGCAGGTGTTAAACTCGCTAGTCGGGTTGATCAACAATAATTACTTGAGCCATTTGAAAAGTTGCTAAATCTAGTGAGCATATTGCTAATTTGGCAACGCTGACTGTAATGTGTTTTTTTTTTTTTTTAACAAGCCCCTCGATGTTGGCATCACCGTAAGCAGTGCTAGTCAGCAGAACTGCCATTAAAAATAATCTACTGGAAAAGTAAAATCCCACTGACAAATGCATTTTTACTCAACAAGTAATAGCGCAGCCTTCACATCTATTGCTTCCTCATTCTACATCTGCGCCGCCCGCCTATCACCCACACCCGACTCGTGACACACACCCCCGTCCTTAAAAACCTCCACTGGCTCCCCGTCCCAGCGTGCCCTTCACAAGACGCTTTCGATCTTCTTTACCAATACACTCCTTCCCGAGCCTCAAACAAAACCTCCTCGCCATCCCCGTGACCAAGCTCAAAACCTGGGGGGACCGAGCCTTGGTGCCGCCCCACCCTCTGGGGACGACCTACAATCTGGATGAATACTTGCTGATCAAATCTTGTTTTTAAATGCGCTCTCCAAATGGCGCTTTCAAATAAAATGTATTATTATTATTATTATTATTCTTCTGCGATGAACACACACACCTTTTCCCAGTGGACGAGAGCCTCACAAAGAGCTTGTTGGTGATGGGGACGACCTTCTGGATGAATACTTGCTGGTCATCCCGCTCTCCAAATGGACCTGAGAGCACAACGCGTCACCTCGTGCGGATGAAGAATTCAATGAACTTCAGGGTACTAGAATGGTTCTTCTCACCAATGTCGTTTCCTGAACAGTAGCTGCCGTGGCTCTCGGTTTCCTCCAACGAGAGTATTTTGAAGGAGGCCAAGGGTGTGGAACCCGGCTGGGTGGAAATCATCCCTCGGAAGCGGGTCACCGTCCACGTGCGAACGTGGTTGTTGTCGCCGCACACTGCCGCCGGCGGAGAATGAACAAGAGAGGACGTAACAACCGTGATCTTCGCCTTCATTGTTCTCTCGGGTCTGCCATTGTGACTCCGCCCACTCACCTGAGACTAAGTGTTTCTCAGACAGCATGATTTTGGTCACGGGGCTTCTGTGCACGGTGAAAGTCTGGAAGAGCTGAGGGCCCGAGCCGACCGTCTCTGGGTGCTGCACGATGACCCTCACTGCGCCACTGCTGGTCCCGTAGGCGATTTCAATCCAGTTCCCGCTCACACCTGAAGAGGTAAGCAAAAAGTCAACTTTATAAAACTACATAGCCTTCCTGTCATTGCACATTTTCCATATATATATTTATATGTATTTTGTGCATGGTATTAACGATGTTCTTCCTATATTTATGTATCTCTGGTTGCACATTTTCCAGCCTTTGTGTCTTACATCTATAACTGCAAATTTCCAGTAACTTTGCACATTTCTCCGGGTTTTGGAAGTTGTAGTTTCAAGAAAAAAGACTCTTATTTTTCATTCCTCTTTAGTAAATATTGTATTACTGACTGGTTTTAGGCGTGAGGTAGACAGACAGTGCAGTGATGGCATCGTTTGAGGGATCGTGATAAAGCTCCGTCACCAAGAGATCGTTGTCTTTCATCCTCAGTGGAAACTTTTGCATGTCTGACAAAAGGAATTTGTGTTACAGTTCAAGAGACAACATTTTGGCAACTTGTCGGAAGACGACTTGCGTGTTTGTATGCGTGTACCAATGTAGTAGATGGAGCCATTGTTGCAACCTAGTAACAGGAAGGATCCGGCCGTGTCGCAGCTCGTGATGGGAACAACATCTTGAACCTGGCTCGTGCACACAAAAGCAGCAGTCACCTCGCTATAATTAGAGTAAACGTTCTCAATACACACACGGGAAATGACAAAAACTTAAAATTGCGCCTAACTAGAAGTGCATCAGATGCAGATGACCGTATTGGCTCGAATATAAGACGGTGTTTTTTGCATTGAAATAAGGGTCTAGACATTATACCCATTCACGACGCTAGATGGCGCCAGATACCATTGAAGCGAATGCTGAACTTGACTCCCCAGGCCAAAGCGAACCCCTGTCACGAAGAATAAAAATAAAAATAGCGGTAGCACGAAGAAGAAAAATACAAAAATAGCGGTAAGAAAGAAAAGAAAAGAAAATAATAGAAGAGATAACAGAAAATGGAGAAACGTAGCGACAAAAAAGTGGGTCATAGATCGGCCGGGTTAACCGGCAGCTGAGGAGAAGTTATGATGTAATTTATATTTCAAAAACCAGAAGCCATTGCGTTACGAATGTGATTGCACTTTAGTTTACATATTTAAATGTTCAGATATTAAGATTTGAATGAGGCAAAATAACATGCTTTTTCTCTCAAATATATTGTTAAAATCATTTGTTTCAGATGTACTGTAGTTATTTTCTGTATAAAAATTTCTTTGGTGTTCAAAAAGTCTTTTTTCAAACTTGAGTCTTGAAAAAGAGGATGTCGTCTTATAATCAGGGCCGTCTTATATTCGAGCCAACACGGTACATATGCGATATAAATATGTCAACATAAATAATATAGATTTCTATAGGTGCAGTACATACACAGTATGAAACAGCTATGACGATGAATAATACAACGCTGAAATTTCTGCCTCTGAAATGGTAGATATTCTCCGATATTTGTTGACCTCCATCAACACAAAAAAAATTATGAATGTAGTCATTCATAATTTTTTTTGTGTGGCATGTGGCAAAAGATGGCGGCAAATCCCTTTATTCTTTTCTTTGCCTAAATGAAACTCCTCAATGCACTCCAACATTATCCCTTGTCACCAAATGTACTGTTTGTCAAAATTAAGCTTTTCAACTCACTTCAACATAGTTTCTTGTGATGAAGATGACGCTAAAGCAGCACTACTGTTTTGGCCTGAGCACAAATATAGCAAATAGGTGAGTTTTCTGTGGATAATGAGGGATAGGCACCCAAAAACGGATCAATGAATGTGAATATGCGGGAAAACAGTGTACTGTAAAAAAAAAAAAAAAAAAAAAAAGCACAGCGACACTAGCGGATAAATGTAGAGTAGTAAAACTATATTTGACCCTCCAGGACACGTACAAGTACAGTCCATGAGCAGCACACAAAGACGTCCACTCAACATACCTGCCAGTGCTGCGTGACAGCATTCCACACTCCGACCTTCCCAGTGTGGCTCGTAGCCACCAGTTGGTTTCCGATGAAGAAGAGATCATCCACAGGCACTCCCAGGCTGAACACGCCTGGTGGTGGACACATGAAATGTAAACTATTGGTAAGACTGTCTCGTTTCAATCAATCAAGCCTATCAAGCATCATTCAGTTCCCATCGTCTACCGATCTCATTGCCACTGCCTCCATCTTGGATGCTCCAGAGGATGATGCTGCTTTCGGACGCGGCGGCCACCATCTTGTCCTTGTCTCCGTGCGGGCCGCCCACCACCTTGGCATTCAGCGCGATGCGTTCAATGGTCCAGTCAAGGCAGGGAGAGGAGAACACCTGTTGCCATCCGGTAGATTCCTTTATCCTGTCAAGAACATCTTGTCAGCGTTTGAGATTGCTGGATGGTGCGGGATAGAACGAGTTGCAGCCGGTCCTAGAAGTGTCTTACTTGTTTTGCTGCGGCAGAATTACCTGTAGCAGATGACAAAGTGTGCATACGCTGCTACAATCCAATTGTGGTGTCCGGCTATGATCAGCACCTTGCGAGGGTCTGGTCCTGAACAGGGAACGGGCCCATGTGATATCCAACAGCCTCACGCGCAAACACGCGGACCTTCTTTGAGTCACTCACCCAGTTTATGAGTTTCAGCTAATCCCGGCGAACAGGGGAGGGGAGGATGAGGAAGGGCACCAACATAGCTGAATCCCTCTGCTCCACCGGGATCTGAACGCTCGTCACAGGAAGAGGTGGAGCTTGACTTGTGGCCAGGAATAGCTGAGAAAGAAACAACACTGATGTGCCAACTTTTTTTTTTTTTATGATCTAACAGGCTTAAGTGGGTTTTACCTGGAGGCGGAAGGTAACCATGGAAAAGAACGCTGCCACATGATGAGCGGTCCAGCTCTTCACACAGCAGAAGGCGCCGCACTAGACACACAAACTCATTTCTTTTTAATCCGGAAGAGTCTACATAAATTTGAATTCCCCAGAAAAGGTTTCAAGTAGTTCAGTTCAAAAGATGACCCATATCAAATACTTTTCAGAAGGCCAATTCCGATCAAATTTCAATATTCAACCTGTTTTGAAGCAATGTCCTTCACATGTTGAATTTGCGGCTTTTGCTAGCTCCAAGCCAGGGATTCCTCAAAATCTGTTGACATCACTGCCTAATTACAGGTTCACTTCTATTTAAGAGGAAATTCATGAACATTTTCACTCTGTGCATTGTGAATTCATAGAAGTTTCAGTTTTTGAGTTGAAAAACTGAACTTCATTTGGTTTTCCACCAGATGCTAATTTATGAAAATGCGCCTGTAGTTGGCTGCCTGTAAAATGCAGACATGATTATTTCATTCAGTGTTCTTCGTGCAATGAAATCAAATATATAGCATATCATTGCTGAATGCTTACTTGTTTGGGTTTTTTTCATCAACAAAGGTACTCTGGCATGTCGCGAAGCCAGAATTCGCCAAAATATGTCCCATTCTCGTACGAGTGAAAAGAGCTAAAAATGGCAACCCCTGTATCCAATGTTGTAAACAAGTTTTTTCATACTTTGTAGATTCTATTAAACAGCATTTCTAATCTGGATCCATACCTGTATCCTGATCGTCATTAAACTGGGGTAATCACGGTAATTTAAATCAATTGCCCTCTGTTTTAATTCTTACTGTATTATATTAATATACCGCTGAGACACGTCGGAACACTCCTCGATTAGTGACCACAAAGGTAACCTCTTCTATTCAAGAACAATGACAATGACGGGAAGTTCCAACAGTGAAACAGGAAGTAAAACAATCACTTTCATGGGAGTGCTGACTTCAGTTAATATAAATCAAATTCTATTGCAGTTGTTGTGCTCGTCCTGACAAATGATGAGATGACGGCATATCGGCCGCAGGAGCACACTCAAGAGACGACGGGCCAGTTACTACAAAGACAACTAGAAAATCCGCTTTTCCGCCAATACTTACCTATGGGAGTTATGCCGTAGAATTCAGCTTCATGCCGCAGAACACTGATGTTGACGCCGCTATAAATTTTAAAAAGGAAAAAAAACATACTAAGTTGATTGATTAATTTCTGTACATCTGAGTGTAACGTTTGAGTGGGTTTCTGACCGCAGGTCCAGTTCTTTGGTTCGGAGGAAATTTAAAATCGGTGCAAAGGCCATGGGGTCTCTGTCAATAAATATCTAGACAAGGAAAAAAAGAGATTGATTTAACGGATTTAATATTGGGAATATATATTATGGTACATTAACTAAGAATTATGACCTTTGCCTTGAATGTTATATTCATGGAATTCAAAAGGAGGCATACATGATAATGCATTTTTCTACACAAAATAAAAAGTTTCCAGGTACTTAGACAAAAATATACATATGTATTTTGATTATCAAACACTCTTGAGTTTCATCAGTATGCTGCATCATAAAAAAAAAACGATCTGTCCTCGTTTTGGATGCGTAAACAAAGTCTGTACTTACGGCTCCAGTTTCATCCCGAAGAGTGGATATTCTTCCACTCAGCAGGCTGCAACATATACACACACACATCAGTTAACACAAGCATGCACCCATTGACGTGCATCTGCATTGTCAGACATATCTGCAGCCCTGATAAGCAGAACAGTCATGAATATTTAAACGGTAACCCGTTAAGACAACTTGCAAATGAGTTCATGGAAAACAGTGGCACTCAATGTGACTGAAAGAGACTTTTCACAAGCTGTTTTATATTTGTTCCTTGTGTGGAGTTGTTCCATTGCAGTCCATTTCCAGCTGGGCTCAGATAGAACAGGACAAGATAGTACAACTATGCCAAACATTCAAAAACTTCAATGATGTGACTTTTTTTTTTTTTTAATTCCCAAGTGTACCACAAGTCCCCTGAAGTAAAACGCTATTCAATACAGAAATCATAGTTTACAGGGAAAATTATGTCTTGAAAGTTTTATGATGGCCACAATGTGACCCAAGAACGGATTATTACCGTTTCCATTAGCACAGCATAGCTCAGCACTCTTGAAATGGCCGATTTGTTGATTTATTTGTTTTAAATCTATCCTTCGTTATTTAGTGTGTTTGTAGCGTTGTGTTGGTGTCATCTTGTGGCATGTTGGTGCCAAGCAACAATGCTGAAGTGTTTTGTCACCATCTTTGGGTATCTTGGTGGCAAGGAACTATGTCAAAGTTAGTTTTGGAACTTCATGTAGTAATGTCTCATCATCTTGGGGCGTAACTGATTACAATTGTATTGCATCATGTTCCCAGCAGTAGCACTATCGAAGCCAAAAGTGACACACAGAGCGGGAACGATGAGATAATGAAACATGTCTACTTCTCTGCAATAATCAAGCCGCTTGACTGAGCCGACGTGTATTGTGGGAGAGTGATGACGACTATGCTTCTCCTCAGATAACCCACAATCTCTTTGAATTTCCAAAGGAATAATGACAATGTTGTTACCTTGAGAAGAAAGAGTCAGGGATCCACATGAGGGTCTGTCTGGAGGTGCTGAACCTACAACACAGGAGAGATAGTTACCTTATTATTAATAATATGATGCGATTTCTAATGCAGGATGACAATTTGAACGCACGCATGAACATGGTCCAAGAAGAGGAGCGCTGCTGCAAAATAAAAACGCAGTGCATTATGTGCAAACAGCATCCACGCACATCTCATTTTACACTCCAGTTTCTCAAATTACGCCCACGGTGACCATCATGCCTACAGAACAAGACTCACCGCGTCCCACCCACGTTCAGTTGGATGATTTCCCCCATCCCTGTCGTCAGGTCGCAGCCGTTGGTCGCCATGATGTGAGCGGTTCAAAGTATTTCACAATCAGTGCTTCATCACCTCAGCTAGCATGCTAACGTCACGTTAAAATGTATTACTGTAGTTCATCTGGTGTCCGGACCCTGCAGCCTGACACCCTCCGCCGCGTCCGCCCGCTCCATGAAATCACCCCTAAATAAAGCGCGCAACCGAAATGTAGCCGACCTTTTTTCTATCCTATCAAACACTGTGGACGTTTAAGATCCAAAATGGAAACAGTGTCAGGACTCTTTCATCGTCCAGGAGGCACGTTCGCATCACTACCAGCCTCTCGTGTTCATCGTAAATAATATCTTGCGGTGCAACGTGAACATCTGTTCCGAGAGTACATATCTAGAGTGAGAGCAATATCTATTAACAACTTCCGCTTTTGTCTGAAGACACTTCCGCGTGCCAGAGAGCTCGTGTTTTCAGAAGTGTACAGTATTTCATGGTCAGTATGCTAAGTTTAACTGGTACTAAATAAGGTTAGATATTGGTTGATGTACAGCGAAAAGACACCGAACATTTAGATCTCCCTAGTCCTGTGATATTTGTTGCATTATTTTAGAATGTTTAAAACATTTTAGTAAATGAGGAATTGTACACATACATATAACATTATAAACATACGTAACATTTTGTTCATTCTATTAGATTAATTACTTGTGAATTATTCGGGTTTTTTTTTCATGATCAAACTATTTCATATGTCTGCGATTGGCAACCAGTTCAGGGGTTCCCCGCCTACTGCCCGAAAACGGTGGGAATAAGCTCCACAGCGCGCCACGGCCCTTTGAGGATAAACGGATTCGAAAATGGATGGATGGATAAATTACATGGACATTAAAATATTGACGAGATTCATAATAATTAGATCAATTGTACAGTTAGTACTGCTAGTAAACTGTTTAGAATTGATCATAAATAACAAATTGAAAAAATGAGAATAGCGGTCTTATTATTGACATGAACGGCTTAGCATACACATTTTCACTTTTTGTTGTTTTTGTTTGTTTTTTGTAAACGTCATGTACGAATGACTTGGCCCATCTGTCTGTCATAAAAATCAAATGTGGCGCAAAAAATACTTATTTTTGACAAATACAATCGGCCCAATGGTCATTTATAAGACATGGCAACTGTGAGGAAAACGTGTTCTAAATGTATTTTAACATTAATTTGGCTTTCATATAGCATGAAAGAGTTGAAACTATGTCATATAACCACTATAATTACAATAAAGCAACATTTTATGATTATTTGTAATTAATTTCAAGTTTTAAATGGCCGAAAATTAAGATTTTTTTGTCAGTGACGTCACACTGCGTCGCGTAGCGCAAACTATAATTACAATAAAGCAACATTTTATGATTATTTGTAATTAATTTCAAGTTTTAAATGTGCTCAGTGACTCAACTGCGTGCTGCCCTGCCCCTCCCACTCCTGCCACTGAGAGACTTGAAAACCGACAGCGAATTTCATGACGAAGTCGTTTAACTGTCCCGTTTTTGTCCCTTCGCCACCAACATGTAACCCTCCATTACTTGTCGTGGCGTCAACTTTGTGCTACACGGTAAACTTTTTCGTGTACGCCGTCCTAATGTCATGCTAGCACGCTTTTTATTTACCTTTATTAGCTCGTTAGCTGTGAAAGTTAGCGAAGAAGTGCAAGACAACGTCTTAAACGCTAAAGGTGAGCATTAGCAAAAGACATAAGTCAATTAAATGGACTGGAGTCGTACAGTGTGTGCGTTTTTTTAATTCAGCCTTGTGTCTGAGCAAAGTTTGCTCTATGCTTACAACCAGATTTTTAGAACGTCTAGAGAAGACAGAAGTGTCAAGGCTTATGTGATTGTTTTTTTTTAATTAACTCCTCCCACTTTTACCTAACTGTCATGTGTTTTTGCAGCTTCGGCGAATCTCAAAGCAAGCCTTCTGAGAAGATGGACGTGTAACTAACTCAAAAGAACAAGACCCACCGTCGCTCACACAGCTCAGTAGCAGGAGAGGAGGACAATCCAGCCTGGAAAAGTGGTGTCATGATTGCGGAGGCAGAGGGGAAAGGACCCCCACCTGCAGAGGCTAACAAAACCGAGTCCGCGGCGGCGGCGGCATACATGTCGTGTAATGCTCAGCAGGTACAAAGTGGGGCCCCTACACAGCCTGCTGCCTCCACCACCACTGAGGAGGAGGATGAAAGTGAAGATGAGTCTGAGATCCTGGAGGAGAGTCCCTGTGGCCGTTGGCAGAAGCGCAGAGAAGAGGTAAGAAGCAAGGAAGACAGGTAGCTGAATGAATAGCTGGACCACTGGATGGATCGACAGATGAGTGATAAGTAGACACGAGACAGACAGACAGACAGACAGATGGATTGGCTCGACGGGCGAATGTGATGCGAATTGAATTCTATCTTGGTGGTCCACTTGAAGTGCAGCATTCAGTTCTTTAAAGGCGATGATTTTCCTGACAAAAATAGGCTCAAGTAGAGTAGAGGCCGCAGTGGAACTACAGTAAACAAATGAGAAGTGTAACTCGATCGTTTTCAATATCAATTGTCCATATCAGGTAAGCTCGAGACTATCCCAGCTGAGTTTGGGTGATCGGTAGCATGCACACTGGATTGGATGCGAGACAATCACAGGACACACAGGAACACACAGCCATTAGCATTCATGCCTAAACAAAATATTAGCAAGTCCGAGGAAACTTTTTTTGCTCAAGGTCCAGATTTAACATTTAAAGTGGACAGAAAGGACAGGTCATTCATAAATGAGGTAAAAATAAATACAGGGAAAATGTATGTAAAATTGTATACTTTAATTTTAAAAAATCATTTAATTGTTAATATTTTCAACTCATGTAATTAGAATCAATTATTCAATTACTCCACAAAATAAGTTATTCATGCAATGCATTATTCATCCATTATTGTTGCTGTTGTCATGTAGTTAAAATAGAATCATGTGATTGATTTTTTTTTTTTTCTTTTAGGTGAATCAGCGAAATGTTCCCGGGATAGACACCGCATACTTGGCCATGGATACCGAGGAAGGGGTGGAGGTGGTGTGGAATGAAGTCATGTTCTCAGAGAGGAAGAACTTCAAGCTGCTGGAGGTCAGGCCTCAATACATGAGAAATAAATAATCGGTAGATTGTTAGTTGTGAAATTGTTTTTTTAAACTTCATATCTGCATGCTGTGTTCAGGAGAAAGTGAAGGCTGTTTTTGATAACCTAATCCATTTGGAGCATGCAAATATTGTCAAGTTTCACAAGTACTGGATTGACACCAAGGAGAACCGAGCTCGGGTGAGTCATGTCAACTGAATACACATTCCAGTGGCTTCATAAACGGATAAAAATAGTGGATACTTAATTTGTATACATTCTACTTTATATCTGCTCTTTATTAAAATGTTCATACAAGCATCACTAAGACCTAACTTCCTCTCTTAGGTAATTTTTATTACTGAATACATGTCATCAGGAAGCTTGAAGCAGTTTCTGAAGAAGACCAAAAAGAATCACAAAGCTATGAATGAAAAGGTAAGAACTGACTGCGGAATTGTGATGTCTAATAGAACGATGCAAGAATTCAGAAGGTATAACATAAGAACATGAAAATGTTTGAACATTGACCATATTGGTTTATGGAAATTAATATTTAGTGCACCTCAAGAATTGGAACACAACGTCAGGGATGGAAACCGGTTTTGGGATGCGAGTTAATATGTGCCAAATAAGACCTGCGGGATTCAGTGCAAGCACAGACATATTCACAGCCATTATGTGAAAAATATTTACACCTATTATGTGCCAAATACACAATGCGGTGATTTGAAAGGAGACGTACAGTGTGGCAAAAAAGTATTTAGTCAGCCACTGATTGTGCAAGTTCTCCCACTTAAAACCACGTCAGAGGTGTGTGATTTTCAACGTAGGAACACTTCAACTGTAAGAGTTGAATGTGGGGGGGGGGGGATCCTGTAAATCACATTGTAGGATTTTAAAAGAATCTATAGCTGATATTTTGGCCCATTCTTCCATGCAACACTTCCTTACCAAGTCACAGCATAATCACTTGTCAATTGCTGTGCAAACCTCTCTATGTGGCACATGGACACGTCACCAAACAAAAACACCTCCACATCCCCACCACATTGACAACTTCACCAGGCAGCCAAGTATGTGCCACGTATCAGAAGCAAATGCTAATCTGATGTATCGGAAGGAAAATGAACATTGTTGTAATGGTATTGAATTTTAATATAATCTATGTGATACTGTATATATTTTTCAAAATAAATTTTAAAAAGCTTACATTCTTTTGGTTGTGATAAATTGCAGATTTAGTCCGTGATTTTACGCAGTGGTTCTAGTGTTTACGCACAGTAGATCCAAACTACAGCTAAAACAAGTCTTTTGATAAGGCATGTGCTTCTGACAGGCTTGGAAGAGATGGTGCACGCAGATCCTGTCAGCTCTTAGGTTGGTCTCGTGCTCCTACATTTTCATGGTCACATGAAAATGATGGGAAATAATGTACGCGAGTCTGTTGTTGCTGTCCTGCAGTTATCTCCACTCATGTGATCCCCCCATCATCCATGGCAACCTGACCTGTGACACCATCTTCATCCAGCACAATGGCCTCATCAAGATCGGATCGGGTATTTAAAATAAATAAATAAACAAAAAGTTTCATTTTCTTTAGTTTGTTCTCAAGCCAAGTGACACATTGTTTTCATTAGTTGCAAGACAAGCCTGCGCATTGATTATCACTGCATAATTGTGTAATGTGGTTAGAAAATGTACTTTAATCTGGATACACAAAACACATTCTGCTTGAAAGAACAAGCTACTACTCCTGTCGTACCTTTTCTACCCAACTTAATGAAATGTTTTTATCGATCCTCAACTTGTTTTTTTTCTCTTGTACCGCAGTTGGTCCAGACACTATCAACAACCATGTGAAGACATGCCATGAGGAACAGAAGAACTTGCATTTCTTTGCCCCGGAATATGGAGGTAAGAGAAGGCTAAACAAGACAACTGTCCTGTGTAAATGTCAGAAATACTGAATGAGGGACAAATCAGACGATCTGAATGCGCGATGCTTTGTCACAGTGTGAACGTTCATACAGTTAAGGGGATTGAGTAGAATAGAGTAGCCTTTATTGTCATTGTATTGTGCTACTGCATAAAAACGCAAAGGCGGATAAATACTTTTGTGTGGTCCAGATGTGGTTATTCTTTTTGCACTTCTAACCGGTCTGGTTTAACTTCACCAGCAGAGGGTGCTAGAGGAAGAGTCTTTTTTTTTTAAATGTTATTTTTTAATTTATGTAATCACTCATTAGGAAAATACAACACACTCTGTCGTCAAGATCTTACTTCCAGCAAGCTGCCATTTCACATTTTGTCCGCAGCGAGACTAAAGTGACCCCCCGGTTTCAAATCCCAAATTCTTACAGATGAGCGACTGGCGCCACAAGTTCCAACATGAATTAATTTACTGTCCCTGTGACAATGTTCTGATTA
Organism: Hippocampus abdominalis; assembly: GCA_018466805.1. Lineage (NCBI taxonomy): Eukaryota > Metazoa > Chordata > Actinopteri > Syngnathiformes > Syngnathidae > Hippocampus > Hippocampus abdominalis. The sequence goes on from CM031696.1 coordinate 16,962,700, forward strand.
TTCCTCAATGTCCTGCAGATGCCTGGCTTACGGGGGACACTTTTTGATTCTTATTGTTTTCTTGCTTGTCTCCATGCAGCTGTCACTGACGTGAGCACAGCTGTAGACATCTACTCATTCGGCATGTGTGCCCTCGAGGTGCTGGAGTAACTCACAAACAGTATGAAAATGAAGCATGCTCAAGGCCGGTAGAAGATGTTCACATACTGTGCGTGCACCACAGATGGCTCTTTCGGAGATCCAGGGAAACGGGGAGTCGTCGTATGTGTCCGAGGATGCCGTCAATACTGCCATACAGCTGCTGGAGGACACTCTACAGAGGGTAAGTAAGGCCGAAACACTGTGTCAACGTTTATCTACATGGTGCCAAACTGGAGGCCTGCGGCAGAGAACAGGCCCATGAAAAACTATGGAAATATGCCAAGCTCTGTTTTGAAAATACTGTATGCACTCAACAGGATCCTTGTAGCCATTAAGCAGCAATAACGGGCCTTTGCTAACTTCATCTTTCTTTCTGTACCAGAGTTTTAATTTTGCAGTATATTTTTACTGTACTTTTTTTTTCTTCATTCTGTTTTTCAAAATCCTTTTCAAATTTTATATAGGACTGATTGCCACTACTTTAATGAATGCTGAGTTCAAAACAAGCTAAGCATCCATTTTGATAACATTATCATAGTCAGATGGACTGAATGAAGAGAGTACAGTGTGGGAAATTAGTACAGTCAAACCTCGGTTTTCGAACGTCTCGGTTCTCGACCAATTTGGTTTTTGACCAAAATTTCGAGTTTTTTTATGCCTCGGATGACGAACAAATTTCGGTTCTCGAACAAACTGAGCGCACTTGAATTTGACTATCTCGCCTTCCTTACACGAGGAAGTGGCGCTTCCTCTGGTAGATGAGGAAGTGACACTTCCTCGTTTTGCTTTCCATTGTGAGGAGACGTGTTCAGTAAACATTTTTATTTTAAAAAGAGCGTGGTTTCGGTTTTCGAACAATTTCGGTTTTCCTTCTGGAACGGATTATGGACGAAAACCGAGGTTTGACTGTATTCACCTCATCTGCCTGTTTTGGGGTTTGAATCTTTGCTTCTGCCTTCCTATCTGGAGTTTGCTTTTCCTCACTGTGCTTATTTTTTTATGGATACCTCATTGAAGACTTAATTTCTCCATAGGCGTGAATATGTGCGTGAGAGTGTTTGTTTGTCAATATGCAACCAGCGCTGTAGAAAATGGATGTGCGGGTGGATGTATGGATTTTACACCCAAGGTTTCGGATTGTGTCTGGATAATTTTACAAGCGTCAGTTACAATGCCAAGCTTTGGTAAGACTTAAACATACCTTTACACAAAGATCCACAGCCTTTTCAGGAAATGATAGGCAACAACATTGTTGAGCAGAATGTGCGTTGTGTGCTTTTTAGGAGCTAATTCAGAAGTGCCTGGATTGTGATCCATGTACGAGGCCCACCGCCCAAGAGCTGCTCTTTCACCAGGCTCTGTTTGAAGTGCCACTACTGAAGCTGCTTGCTGCTCACTGTATTGTCAGCCATCAATGTGAGCCCCCCTGACACATGGACTGTGTTGTGTTCTGTTGTGTTGTGTGTGACAAGACCTAAAAAAAGAAAATGGAGCTGTAATCAATAACAAAAGCAATTTGGTTGACACCCAAGCAGATGGTGGTGGAGCCATAACAATATTAGCCTTTTTACATAATGACTCAGGCCCAGTTAAATAGGAAATGTTTTGTAGAAACCGAGATTTTGCATATTGATTGTTGATGGCTCGTAATTGTCCAGACATGATCCCAGAGAACGCCCTGGAGGAAATAACCAAAAACTTGGACCCTAATCTCATTATCGCTGACAAGAAAGATGATGTTCAGCTCAAGTAAGAACACCATCTTTGTCTTTGGTTTTGAGAATAACGACATCGAGTTGGCCTTTTAATGGCACTTAATCAGCTAATCACCTGCTAAAAACATAACTGATGACTTCATAAATATGCAAACAGATCATTTTTCATATCCTGCTTTTGTTTGTGTTTTTTCCCTTCAGACTCTCACAGTTTCCCGCCTTGGAACTCGATAAGTTCCTGGAGGATGTCCGGTAAGCAGAAAAGCATATCTGTTTTGAATGAAAATCAAATGCTTTTTATCAGGTTGTTTTGTTCAAGTGTCCACTTGGGGGCAGAAGTGATCTGTTTTGTTTCCCCTTTGTTATCCTCAAATGGTGCAGCCGACTTCTTCACATATTAATAAGCCTCCTTGACCTGCTCTCTGTTCATTTTATTTTCCTTCCCTTCTGTCACTCTCTTTTTAGATGGCAGTTTACAGGGTGGGTTAGAATGCAATAGGTGGATACTTAACAGAGTAATCTTTCTTCTGTTTTGTCAAAGCCTCTGAAAGTCCATCTCTGTCCTGATCTCCCTCAATCAGAAACGGGATTTATCCCCTAACGGCGTTTGGCCGTTCCTCTCCGAAGCAGCCCCGGCAGCAGAATGTAAAATCTCTCGTTGTCGTTCCTTTGGTCAAGTCCCCCACGCCTGAGCCTGTGGAGCTGGAGACGCGGCGGGTGTGTGTGATGCAATGCATATTTCTGAATCGGAGTATGAAAGTGCCTTTTGTATTAGAAGGAAATTATTTTGGTTTTCTGTCTCCTTCAGGTCATTCATATGCAGTGCAATGTTGAATTCATTGAAGAGGGACCCAAATATCATGTAAGCTCATGTGCCTTTCATGATACAACATTTATCAAGTTGGCAACGTACTCTCTGTGGTTTGCTCTCTTGTCCATACAAGATGATTTTAAAATATAATGAGCTCAACTATTCCTGATTGTTTAGCTGACATTGCTGCTGAAGCTGGAGGACAAGCTGAACAGACATCTAAGCTGTGACATGTTACCTCGTAAGCCACACACCTCGAGCAACACACAAAGCAACGAATCGTGTGGATTGAAATAGAAGTAAAAATCATGACTGTTAGTGTTATATTGGATGGTTATGACATCATTGTCTATTCCAAAGCGCGCAGTGTTCATTTTGACGATGTGTCCATATGTGTGCACTGAGGCATGTGTGAAAGCGAGTGTGAGATGCCTGACAGAGCGTGCTAACTATTTTCAGCTGAGACTGTCTCCTAGAACCTTTCAGCAGATTGCATGTGGGATTTAAAAAAAATATATTTCTTCTTGACACTAGTCTTTTTAATCTTTCAAAAGCTCAAAATGAACACATCTGTTTGGAACATAATTGCTTAAAGCACCAACTGTCGTGCACGTACACACGTTTACATATGCAACATTCTGGTTGTGTTCATTTGACCGAACGGAGGGAAATGTCTAATGGACAACCTATCAGTGTTAATGGTCAGAATAAAAAATATACTTGCACACGCAGGTATGTGTGACGTGTAACGTTACAAGTATGTGAGGATCCGGCCCCGAGGGGCGACTGGAGCCGACAGCTGTCACCTCTCATGTCAAAATCTGTCCGTCTTTTCGCGGCTTGCAGTTTCTTGTATGTCACTGACACACTTGGACACTTAATCCAGTGATTCCCAACCTTTATTGGAGGTTTGGGGGGGGTGTTATAAAGCAACATCTGAGCAGGATTTTGTGAATATATACCGGTAGTCACGTGAAAGGGACATGTTTACTAACTGCTGGTTTGGCTTTCAGAAGAAAATATTCACGATTTGGCTGGTGAATTGGTGCAACTGGGCTTCATCTGTGAGGTGTGTACACTTTTTATTTAAGAGATTTACACCGACTGTGTAGTGTGAGGACGAATGACTGCTGATTGCGCTGCAAAGCCCTCTAGTGTGTTTCACTTGAAGAATTTGATGCACAATTGCTATTACATATACGTACACTGTGACTCACTTTGCCACCCACACCGTATTCACTCACCTGAGTGTGCAAGAGTGGAGAGGCTTTGGATCCATGTTTCTCCACAGCAGGATGGTACACAGAGCAATCGGTCCGATTGGTTGACATTCGTAGGCAGGAAAGGTTCCAAAATAACTAATTTTAGGCACCCGGTGGACAAAGGATGATAAGGAATGGTGTGCAGGAGTATATTAATACACGGCTCCCGGTTATACACAGGATGTCATGGTAATACTGTTTGTCCATACTGAAAAGAAAGAAAAATATGGAATCGAATTTTGCACGAGAAATGTTGCAAGATTTAGAAAACATTTCATGGGAATAGTTTTTTTTTTCCCCCAAGAATTAAGAAGCAATGTTGTGAGTCACAATATTGCGGGAATAAAGTTGTCATTTTAGAATCTTCAACAGTCACTCCCTAATACAGTTGGACATCATTTTCCCGATAGTTTTACGATGATATTTTCACAGTGGTGATTCACGGGTGTCGATATGGTCATCATGGATTAAGTTGATGTGTTCTCTACGCAGATGGACCAAACCAAAATAGCCTCACTCCTTCAGGAAAGCTTCAGTCAAGCGCTTAACTAGCACCAGGTGCTACATGATATTTTCCCTTTACAAGCACTCACCATGCTGGATTCCTGAAATTGAATGTGACCAAAAAAAAGCGTACGTTTCTGTTACATCAAGGATGAACCCCACAAGTGCATTTAATTGATACCAAATGAGCTACGCCGTGCCTATCTGCAACGTCAATTCACATGATGCACCCTGTTGATTGATTCTCATTGATCTTTTTACATGACAACACATTCCCGGCTCTTTGACCATCCTGTCAGGTTCAATATAAAGTATTAGTCTCACAACTGTAGTGTGGAAAGCAACAAGCATTGATGCCTGAATGCTTGGTTGTTCAGCAGGCCTTTGGAACAAGAGCACGATTCTGTTTGTCGCGCGTGTGCTGCCGATCTTGCCGAGTATCTGTAAACTGTTACTGTGAGGGGCTGTGAACTCAGTGTTATGTTTTTCCTCTTGCTCTTTGTTTTTATATGTCCTTCCACTTAAAAAAAAAAAAAAACCCCGTCTCATCTCAATTCGCTTCTTTTGTCTTATTTGTTGTTTTACCAGTTTTACCTAGAGTACTTTTTTCGCCTGTGCCTTTTACACTGATATCAGCTGCCATATACTGTTGTTAAAAAAAAAAAAGGCTTTTCCTAATGTACGCCCATTTTCAGGAGATAGTTCCACACATTTGATGTGTTACAAATATTGTGTAGAATGTGTGTTCCTCTTTCACATAGTATGCTTTGACGCCATCATGGTAAGTGTCTGTGGCACTTTGCAAACTCTATTGGCGTTTGCCCTTGTTTTTCATTTCATGGCAGGGACACTTGAGTCGAAACACAATTTGGATCCATTTGTTGCCTCCCAATTTTTTTCCATGGTGCATAGTCTCATAAGAGGCAGTCACAACACAGAAAATAGTTCAGCTATTACCTCCAAAGTCCGAACAATCCATTATTTTAATGATCTCAAATTTATCATTTGAATTGTGGTGCAGAGTCATCTGTACTCTTCTGTTGAAACAAAACTAATATACTATCTGTAGTCTCCCTTAACTTTGAGACACAAAATGTATTTTGTGTTCTTTTTACTACCATTCTTGTCTTTTTGTTGAGTTGGCCATAATGTACTGGAGAGCAGACTGTAGAGGAAAAACCGACCATGTTGCTATTTTGCACAAGAGTATGCGCTTCCACAGGCCAATAAGTAAAGTGGTGTGGGTCTGGGTTGTCATTGTTACCTTTAGAGCGTTCCTTTCCAGTGTACATTCCAATGTTATTTTATTATTAGCAATACTGTATCGTTCTGTATAAGCAGCGCACTGATAAGTGCAAGCCCTTTTCAATATCGCACACAAGTTTCCAGTCACCAGTGGTACCCTTGCTCAAAATTCAACCCCACAATGCCCCGAAAAAAAAGTGTCCTTCTTACTGCGCTCAAGTTTCTGGATGAATCCACCTCCCAAGTTTTAATGTGAGGCATATTCCCCCAGAAATTGTTGGTCGAATACCAAACACTTTTATAGAGGAAGTGTTCAAAAAGATGAACCTGTCCAACAACACTATTAGTGAATCATGTGTACTTAAATTCATGGTGTTCACCTGGGAATTGTTTTCCCTCCAAATGTTGCATTTGGGTTTTGTGTATGACAAGAACGTCACTCTGTTGTTGTTGTTTTTTTTCTACAAAGTGCATCTTGACAGAATGTGCAAATAATGACTGCTCTTTCAAATAAATGTGTGAAAAGCTTCTTTGGTCGTTATGTTTGGTGCAACAATACAATAATGGCATATTTTCAACTGTACAAGGAATGCTCGGTTTCCGACAGAGTTTCGCTGTCCAAACGTGTAATTGTATACAAGTCGAAACGCGCCAACTATCAAAACCTTTTTCAAGCCCTTATTCAGCTACATTTGAGTGGAACTAATACTGTATTGAAATACTGTAGTTTAATTGACCCAAATGTCCAAACGGTGATGTAAAATGGCAAATAATAAAGCATAATGCAGTTAATCAGAACAAAACCTGTATCTTTTTCCGTTTTGTTTGGCAGCATCAGTTAATCCTACTATGTTATTTAATTTTTATTTTGAGCTCGATGATGCATGCACAGCCAGGTAGTTAGTGTAGAATAAAACAATGGGAACAGAGCGTTCTTATACCGCGTGAACTCTTCCGTTCGTAACAGCGAAACATCGTATGTCCTGCCATAGCGAGGACCTAAGACCCAAGTTAGTTAGGTTCTACTAAAGTCTGCCTTTGACAATAATAATACTCAGTTCTTATCATGCTATGTCAAGACAAGTACAACTTTATTGTCAAATGCGCTGTATACAGCACAGATGGAATTTCTTCCCTCTCAAGCCAACATAAAACAAGAGGAGCCGCTATGTTGTAATGCAGTTCAACACGACTGGGTGCAAGTGTACCTAATGATATCTCAGGTAAGCGCTTTCAGCCAGGTAAGCGTCAGGTGGGTTTTGTGACGTCATACAGGAAGTGGACAGCGCAAACTGGGGGAAGTTGGTGTGAAAAGTCGCTCGTAAACTCAGGACATCCTTACGGTATCTATTTCATATTCAAGACACCTTCCCGAGAAGAAGAAATGTGTACTTTTGGTGAGTTATTGTAAAATTGAACCGACGAGCTTTGTGTCATGATCGCTTTCGACGGTTTCGATGTATTTTGCCCGCGTTCGTGACGAGCAGGCCTACTGTGTGGAAATAAGTCGGTCAATAAAACGTTGCATGGTGGAGTCGACCTGCTTTATAGTGTGTTTATATCCGCTCACTCATTCATTCTACCTAAAACAGTGCTCAAAGGCGTATTGATGATTAAACATGTACGGCAAGTGCAAAAAATAAATAAATAAAAAGGAGTCCCCCCCCCCCCCCTCAGGGAGTGACGACAAAGGCTGTTAAAAACAAATAAGCTTCACTGTGGTCAAAGCTTCACATCTCATCAGTGCTCCTTTGTAATGCGGAATGTGGATTCATGTAAAATAATTGGCCTACTTTCAAAGAGGAGATGCAGTAAGTAAGTGAGTCACTTTTCAAATCTAATTTGTGTATTGTGAATTGTTCTATGTCTTCTGACCACTTGGAAAAAATACCGTACATAATTTCTCGCTCTCGGTTGATCTACAGTGCAGTTCTACACATTACAGTACAGCACACTCCAACAATAAAACTGTTTTTAAATGAATGTTTTATATTGAATAATGTTATTGTTATTATGTTTTAATCAATTTTCATGTGTAATGTCTGTTTTTATTCATTTCTTTTCATTCCTGGTGCTCCAATTCCCCAGCTGAGCGTTTTCATCTGCAACCTCATCTCAAGGCTGATCAATTTATATTAAGTTAATTTGCTAAATTTATTGTGACTGGTTTACCTATACAAAGAATGTAAACTCCATATGGCATCAACACATCCTTTTGATGTATTTATTTTTTTATATTTGTCCTTCAACATTGAAAGTTTAATTGAGAATAGCACCATTAACCCAATTGTAAATGTTAATTATTATGTTCTGTCAGATACTAATTTCATACCTGTGGCCAATGTTTGTAGCAACATAAGAAGGACAAAAAGGATTTGTCTTTTTAAAGTATTCATTGTAATAAAAAAAAATGTTCAGTCACATTTGTCACCCAATAGTTGTAACCAGAGCGGTGCGGAAGTCGACTGGTTTGCACGTCAGCCTCACAGAGCAGAGGTTGCAGGGTGATGGATGGACGGATGGATAATTGTAACTAATGTAGCCCGTGAGTGTTTATTCTTTATGATAAAGTACATGCCATGGACACTTGAAGAAACACAAAAGAGATACAAAAAAGTGAAATGTTTTGTCAGTACAGTAAATCAAAATGTACACTTTTAGTATGTCACACGCATTTGGCTTGTGTTGTATTTGCAGATAAGGAAAAGGGGCCAAGGAGATTGATGCGAAAAGGTTTAGTGCTCATCCTGGTGGGCCATATTAACTTCATCCTTGGTGCTATAGTCCACGGCAGTGTCCTGCGACACATTTCTAAACCAAGCCAAGAAATCACCACAGAATACACAGCAGTTAACATAATTTCTGTCACCTCAGGTCTGCTGGTGAGTTCAAGTATTCATTCCTGCATTGTTTCAAACTTACTAAGACAATGTAGGTCGAACTTTTCCTGTTTAATGAATTTCGTTCCAGTGCATTTACTGTAGTGGGAAAAACCAGACGGAGCCTGCCTTGTAAAAAGAGTTAGTTCGACAATACAGTCACATTGCTGGATTATGTTGTGCTGCCACATTAAGCAGAAAGTAATCACGATGGCACAATTACCCACTGTATCGAAAGATTACATTGTCTGTTATTATATGTGGAACTGTAATAGAAGACAAGTTTATTTCCCTAACCAATGTTATATAATAGGGCATTTCAACATGCATTCAATAAGTAAAATCTGTTGACTTAATAATTACAGCGTAAACAATCCTTTATAGAACAACAATGGAATAAGAAACAACAAAAATATGTGATTAGGATGATTTTTTTTAAATTTGCTTTTAATGCACCATAATATCAAGCATTTGCTTACCATATTTCCTCAAATATTGTCCAGTGGAATTTATTAACTCAACAGCAGATGTAACTTTAATCTAAGGCATCCATGCTTACCGAAAAAGAGTCGAAATTGAAGAAGAAAAAGAAGATTGTTCGTTTTTTAGGTAACTACATTACTGTTGCAAATTCTTCTGTGCCATTATTATTGTGGCGAATGACTGGGGCGATGTCATAAAAAAAAAAATTCACGCGTGTACCAACATCTAGCATTGTTTCATGTCACAGTCATGGTGTCTGTGGCTCAACTAAACTCTGTGTTGGTCATGCGCATGTTTGCGATCGGAAATATTGACCGGATTGAACATTTACAGTTGTCGGCTGGAATGTTTGAATGACTTTAATCAGAAAAGCATCATCGGGGTGAACTTTGTCCTAATTGTGTGTGTACATATGGGTGTGTGCATATGTGTGTGTACTCCAGACATATATTGCTTCTGGCAGTAGAATAATATGGTCAGTTGTCTTTGTTCTGCTTCGACAGTTAATGTAAGCGTCTCGATATTTCAGAGCATTGCAACTGGGATCATCGCCATTGTGGTGTCGAGGAACCTTCGTATGTTTAAGTTGGTAAGACTTCTAGGTCACCTTGAATCAAACTTGAATCGCAGCCGTCACTGTTTGGTATAACTGAGCACATGTTGAAGATGTTGCCTTTATGTGTTTTCCAGCACGTTGGACTTCTGCTAGCCTCGTTCCTCAATGCCCTGCTGTCAACAGCGTGCTGCGTCGGCCTCCTCATGGCCATCGGTGTGACGGTCTCTCACAATGGTCAGGGCCTGATGCGAGGATGTAACGACACAGTGGTGCCTGCCAACGCTCGCTCTCCCGTCAGCGCACAATGCCCGTTTGACACCACACGCATTTATGTAAGTCTCAACTCTTTTTTTTTTTTTTTTAAATGGACAATGATGAGAAGAATGGATAGCTTATACCGTAGACCAGGGTTGGGCAAAATATGGCACCTGGACCACATATTTACCCACTCCATTCTTTAATCAGCTACAGTGAGCATTTCCTGGATAATTTCAAGAATCCTTGAATACTTGTTGCATTATTCTAGCTTTTTTTTTCCTCTCTTAAGTTTTGATACAATTGTTTTTTTAATGTTTAATGACACCCCAGTTTGAGTTTACGCAACCAATCGAAATACACACGTTGTATATTTAACCAAAATACTTAAATATATTTTTTTTTTTTTTTTTGCAAAACATCGCCGGTGCTAATGCTTGAGTCAAAGTAAAATCCCATTGAGATGCCAGTGGGAAATTAGCATCGACTTCCAGGAGTGATATTTCTTCAAGTAATGAATAATGCGCACACAAATTTCATACAAGTAATATAACCAATATAACACTACTCACCTTCCGATTTGTGCGACATGGCCACCTGGGGGTAGTATAATACTTAAAACACACAAAGAAGACATTATAGCCTAATATAATCTTTTGAAAGGGTCCTTATAGTAGTTGCTGTTTTTCACCATTGTTGTTGTTATTATTATTTTTTGGTAATATATCTTAGGACACCACCCTGGCGATATGGTTCCCCAGTGCTGTGTTGGCAGCAGCAGAGTGTGGCCTGTCTGTGTGGTGTTTCATCGTAGGACTGACTCTCAGGGGCCTGCTGCCCTGTGGAAAGACCTACTACAAAGAACAGGTGTGTGTGTGTGTGTGTGTGTGTGTGTGTGTGTGTGTGTGTGTGTGTGTGTGTGTGTGTGTGTGAGCAGTAATGCACAAGGGCTGTAAAATGTTGTGCGTTATTGGTTTTCTCACACCTTTACTTTACACTTCCTCATCTCTCAGTTGGAGGAAGGGGTGGAGAGCTCGCCGCACAGCACACGCCTGATTGGCCAGAATGTCAACCCTGATGCCTGAGGGAAGAAAAATGCTGGAAGTACGACACTCCATTCTTTCATGTCCTTAAATCTTGAAGTGGTTAGAGAGTTTTTAGTTGAGTGGCCTGATTCATTTCGTTCAACCTGACCACGGGTAAATGCATTCAAAGTCTTGGATCCACAGTGTTGATGGAGTCACAGTAGGACCAGTTTTAAGTGTGTAGCACGTTTGCTTTGACTTGTCAATATCATTTTTGTGCTGAAAGGCCTGTTCAGTATGAAGGAAACTATCCACCCTGCCATCCATCCATTTTCCGAGCCGCTTATCCTACTGTACTTTTTTATTCATGTTTAAATCTTTTTATTAGCCTTGTTAGAATTTTGACATTTAGCTATATATGTTCAGACCATGCTGTTGTATTTTTGGTGGACATTTTGAAACACCCCTTAAATATAATGCCATTGAGGATTGTATACCTCATGTATGACTTAGTGTATTTCTTTTATAATGCATTATATGTTTTACTGACTAATGTTTCATTCCTTTATGGACCACACTGACACAATTTTTGCGATAAAGGGCAAGTCAACTCAAATATTTTCTTCCCAATAATATGTTCTATGAAACTCCACTAGTTTAAACATCAATTCTGATTAATATGGCATTTGTGGAATATGAATTAAGCAGGAAATTCAACCCGTTTTTCGCCATCTTAGGAGGCGGCCATTTGCCATTTTCTATTGGTGGAAAATTACCTCACAGCTCACAGGTAACAGCCAATCATGGCTCAGCGTCTGAAAACGGGTGAGCTGTGATTGGTTGTTACCTGAACCCTGAGCAACTGTGATGTCATTTCAGTTGACAGCAAGTGGCAAAATGGCTGGCCCCCCGAGATGGACAAAAACGGGCAAATGTTACTGCTTAACTCATATCCTCAACCCCAATATTAATCAGAATGCCATATTTAGACTAATTGGGTTCCATGGAACGCATTATTCCAAAGAGAATTTGGGAGTTGACGTCCCCTTAAAAATAGCTTGGACCCATTACGATGCAGTGATTGGAAATACATAATTCCTTTGGAAGTTTAGTTAAAGAGAAACTCATGTTATTGGTCAATATGTAACCCGGGGGGTGTTGACCACAAAATTGTTAGGTCCGTTTAAATGCAAAGGAGAAAAAAAATACACTGAAAGACAGAGCGAGGCTTACTGTTTATACATATTGGAGCTCTGACATTTGGATGGGCAAATACAAGTAAAAAGATTTATCTTTAGCCTTCAAAGAGTTGAATTTGTCCATGAGCAAATATAGTGTTATGACGTTGAGGACATGCGAGTATTCACTGAACACTATTTTTCATGTAAAGAGGTTCAACCAGAATGTGGGCCAGCAGTCTTAGCAATTCACAGACCACACACACACACACACACACATACACACACATCCCAGTGACAGAGAGGATCACATCACATCGGCCATGAAACGGTTAATCTAGTGCTGTGCTCAATCGTGTGGAAGGGAATCATAGCACGCAGCACTAATCCTGACTGTGTGAGGGATAAATATTGACATTGTGCTGCCTGATACAATCACTCAGTGATCAGTCTGTGAGGCCCGTGCCATCAGGCTCAATTTGGGGTCACCACATAGCGGTTTCTCCATGAAAACACAAGCGCTAATGAGGATGTGGTCCTTGTACTATCAGGGCGAATGGCTGCAATATGACCGATGCCTTGTAAATATTTTCCATCAATTTCAGCTCCTGAAAATGTGCATTTCCTCAGTGTTTGAAATTGGGGGGTTTTCATAACCTGCAATGCTGCACATTTAACTTCCACTTGATGACCAAGTTAGCAGGCAAATCCAAAATGTATTATGTACTGTCCATTCATTTCTAAATTGATTTGCTCCGCTGAACTGATTTCAAGTTGTTGACAAGCAAAGAGGAACATGTCAAGATTTTTTTATTTGTGTCAAGAAATTTCCATTGTTGCTTCCAGGCCAGAGGCCGCTCCTATTGTATCATTTTAATTAAAAAAAACAACAACAAAAACATTGTAAGCATTTTTTTTCCACCATTGCTTGTGTTATGATAGAACCCTGTGGTCTTTGTGCACGAGATGTAACATAGGAGTCCACGAGTATTTATGTTTAACTGTTTTTACTTGCTTGCAAAAGAACAATGTATTTATGAACACACAAAATTAATCGTCCACAATATTAATGCACATTTTAGAATTAGATCCAATAGTTCAGTTCCTATACCAGTAATATAGTATAACCCAAATTTGTATGTCAGTGCTTGCCATAGTTTATCACCAAGTTGTGCTAAAGCAAGAGGAAACTTATAAATGCAGTCGAGCGAAAATACTTGTAGACCATAATTAGAAAAACAATCAAATGAAAACCAGAAAGTATGGCATAGTGTGCCATCTTGCGCCATATCGTATTGATATTTTCTTAAGTGTACTGTACAACTAGTGCGAGGTCACCAATATGGTGCCCGCAGGGAACGATGGGACATTGTGATTTCCTGGAATGGGAATTTAACAGAGACCATTATTTGAAATGGTAAACACTTGGAGATATATGTAGAAGTATTGCATATTGATGTTTAGATATTTTCCGACCAGTGCAGCTGCAAGAATACAGACCACACTCTGAATGAATATTTAAAAAAAAAAAAAAAATGCTGAAAAATATTACATTTACATTTCTTTTTTTGAAAATGGGGGGAAATCCCTGAATGACCAGAATGAAACAAAATATTTTAAAAAAAAATAAAAAAATACATCTGTGACTATGCGAATCCGTGGTTGCCGAACAGTGAATATGCAAACGCAACTGTAGTTTTACGTTGAAATATCACCATTTATCACGAGATATACATGTCTTAATTGCATTTCACCAAAAATCAGTTATTGGACTAAATGTTGGTTTGCTGTTCAGCAGTTTCGTGCCGTCATTGAATGGTCATTTTTTGTGCAAGACAGCCCTTTGCACTGGGGGGGGGGGGGGGAAGAAATCATACTAGGTGGGGTTTTTTTTCTTTGCTACAGGCCTTTGTTGTTGGATTCAGATAGTAGACCGTTTATATATGCAGTGAGAAATGTATTATGAAAATGTGGGTTCAGATAGAAGATCTTTTATACATGCAGTAAGAAAGAAATATATTAGGAAAATGAATTCAATTAAGAGCATATAATTTGTCCATATTTAAAGTGGCACTTTTTTCATACATATGGTTAGGAAGCGTGTGATCCCCTGCGGCACCCAGTAGCAATAATGAAAAATTGTGGCCTCCTCAGCACCTAAATTGCCCATCCCTGATACAGACTGTTGGTTGGGTAAGCATTCATACCAATAATAAATATTATATTTTCTGTTGTAAATTCTTCTGATAGTCTTTAGGCTAGCATAGAAGACTTTGCTGACCCTGAGGGTTCCACCCTTGTAAACCCCCCGCCCTTTTTAATATTGATCAAATGAAACGGTCATAAAATAACGTCGCTACTGTAGCGCTAAAGATAAATTAAGACGTATCGGCCGAGTCCACTTCCCTCCGCGTGTGTCCACTTCAGTGGGGGAGTGCGCGTTCACGTTGATTGCGCGCTCTCGCTGCAAGCAGGCAAACAGCGGCGGACAACGACTGGAGCACCGCATGCAGTGAATGGAGATATACCGGAGCAAACGGACCTTTCTCTCAGCCCATCGTTGCGAGGTAAAGTGCGTCTATTGGCGATTATTTCCGTCTACTTAGACGTCCTAAATGCCTTTTAAATTGGTTTCCTGCGTGGCGGTGACACGTTCACGCGACAGCCCCCCCCCCCCCCCCCCACACACACACACACACACACACACGATTGCTGTGCTACGCGGAGAGCGTGCCTCGTCAAACCATAGAGTGGGAAAAGCATCGCAGCATTCGCACCTTTCGAAATAGACATGCTGGCCCTACGTACGCGGAAAACAGGTAGCGCTTTTTTTCAAAGGTGTTCTTTTCATTAGCATAAAGGTAGCTAACTATCCGGACAAGTTGCCTCGCTCTGAAACGTCTACGGAAGCCTGCTGGGTGCAGGTGCCCCCTCGAATTTACTACACGGTTCGTGAGCGTTGTACAAATGATCGAAAGGATGAAAGCTAAAATGACTCAAACCGATCCGTGAGGAGTGTTTGTGTCGACTGGCTCACATCACACAAACACGAAAGTGTTGGAGGGGCTGTCCACGTAATTAGACGAAACCTTGTGATTTTATAATAAAATGCAATTAAAACGTGACTTAGGTCTGCTCCAAGTCGTTTTGATCATATTTCTGCTCCTCCAGTATAAATGTGTTCGTCAACAGCCTGTTTTGACTTGACCCATGATCACGCTCGTCACTAAATTGTCTGCTAGATGTCTTGTTTTGAAAAGGCGTTTGTAAATCTCAAGGGATAAACGATTTTGGGGGAAAAAAAGTCTTATTGCGATTTAATATGCGATTCTTTTTTTTGATAAAGTTGTCTTCCCATGTATTTTGTTTCACAAAACAAGCAATACATTGTATTCGAATGAACAATATCGGATTTAATATCCATAAATATTTTGGTCTGATAGGTTTGGCTTGTGCTAAAATCAAGTGACATGAACAATGAATTAATTTGAGAGACAGCATCGGTCGAGTCGACTTCCCTCCGTGTGTGCCCACCTCAGTGGGGGCGTGCGCGTTCACGTTCAATCAGAATTGTTAACTTCCATAGCATCCTGCCATACGAATGTGGCTGGCATAAACAGCAGTAGAAACAAATCTGGATTCATCACTTCAATTTTTAAAGTTTCATGAAACAATGGTAAATGAATGCAAGGACTGTACTTGACCACTAAATTGAAGACACTGTAACAAATGGATACAATCTAGATACAAGCATGGGAAAAAAAATCAACGGCCACCTTTATTTCTTCAGTTTCTTGTTCAATTTCAATGTCGAAGTATACCTGAAGGTACACTTTTCTGGACCAGTGTATTATTGACAACAAAAATAGCTCATAAGTGTTGAATTAAGTGCAGATTGAGATATTTTCGTGACGATAACCAACATCATTTCACAAGGTCTTACATAAATAGCTATACATAATGATGCTTTTAGGGATTTGTGTTGGTGAGTCATTTTATGCAGTTCTCGTGGCACCGAACCTTAAAGTGAACAAGAAATTGAATACAGTATAGCGGTCTCCTAATTTCTTTCCATGACTGTATTTATAACCGATTAAAAAAAAAAAAGCATACCAACCCAACAAAATTCAGTTACTGTTTTCCCAAATGGCAGCCTTTGTAATTTGAAAATTACAAACAACTGCATTGCGATCTCGATTTGAATTTGATTAATTGTTCAGCCCTAATATTGGCAAGAGGTTCATTTTCCAATGGAATGTAACCTGAGACAAAGCCCATTCAGCTTGTTTGATCATTCAACCTTTCTGTGTGTGTGTGGGTGTGTTTGTGTGCGTGTGTGCTTCTAAACCTGCAGGACCTGCTTGAAGAAGCCAGAATGCAGGAGACCTTGAAGATAGAGAAAAATCACTCAGAGGAGGAAGAGATGGATATCGCGGCCTTGTGTGTTTTGTTGAGGTGTTGCTGGAGGCGAGGGTGAGCAGACAAAAGAGGGACTGACAACCCAGAAGAGCTGTTCTCTCTCCCTCGCTGTCACCATGGAATAAACCAGGAGGTGGAGAATGCTGCAAGATGCTCTGCAAGCCAGGAGCAAGTGGCGGCTCTCTCTGAAAGCTGAAAGTAAATAGTGGCGAACAAGAGGCGGCTTCTTTCGCACTGCTTTGTCTTGGTGCGCCAATCAGTGGGGCCTCCATTTTCCTCCATAATGTGCCTCTTATTAAGAGGCGGGATTCTTCTTTTTAAATCCCCACTGAGAGTGGACTTGGTTGCCTCCAATGCAAAGAAGCCTTAAACCAATTATCAGCGACGCTCAAGGCGATAGTTGGTAGTCTGGCCTCTCTGCTGCATAACAATGCCGGAATCATTTGAAAAAGAATGTATGAGAGACTACAAGACTGCATCGATGTCCTGCAGGCAAACTGTCTGTTTTCCCCGCTTCCCCATCCCGCTCTTCCTGCTCTTCTTATTCCCGGCTCCTCCGGCTGGGACCATACACATGGAGGCCATCGAGAGCCACAACGAGTTCAGCTGCGAGCCCATCCGACTGCGAATGTGCCAGGATCTGCCTTACAACGCCACCTTTATGCCCAACCTCCTGAACCACTACGACCAGCAGACAGCCGCGCTCGCCATGGAGGTACGTGCATTGTGTTAGGCATTGTTTGCTTGTGTCACAGAGCCGTGCGAAATTGGATAGCCGCCGCGGGGTATTGGGGAGGGCGAGGTGTAATTACAGCGTCTGAGCAGGTTTGTTGAAAACTGTAAAGCAACAGCCTGCAATGTTTCACATTGTCGTGTTACGCACCTGCTGAAGGGAAACAAAAGGGCTCAAGAGCTCAGATGTGATTACGCATGTGAAGGGGGTGGGGGGGGGGGGGGGCTCAACAACGCAGCCACAGCCAATTCATAGTCGACAAATTGCCGGGTTTGACCGGAACTGTGGTTGTTGTCTTCATCGCTGTATCGATTTGTGTCATGAAGCATTGTGATGTCCTCTACAAACACTATGAAATCATCCGCCATTCATCCTTAGAGAAAACAGAGATGCTTTGCCCAGCAAAAAAGGCTGGCGATTTATCCATTCAGATATTGTTTTTTTGACTTGCTGACTACATCAGTAGCGTTAGAATATATATTTGTCCACATGGCGCATTTGCAAGCCTTACCGCACGGCCGTGTTAGCCCACTCAAAGCCTGTACAAAGTCACACTACACTGCAAATGGAAGTCACAAATCACTGCAGCTATTTCTGAATATCACACCTTGTGATTTTGAAAAAGACATTAGTAACAATCAACCCAAAAATGTGGATGGACAAAGGTCCACACAGTCATGCAAAGGAGACACCCCAAAATGCGGTGTGTGTGTGTGTGTGTGTGTGTGTGTGTGTGTGTGTGTGTGTGTGTGTGTGTGTGTGTGTGTGTGTGTGTGTGTGTGTGTGTGTGTGTGTGTGTGTGTGTGTGTGTGTACACACAAGGGTCCGAAATTAGTCAAAATTATGTAAATTTAAAAATGTATGTAGATATAAAATATCATGATTAAGTATCAGTCTCAATTCGCAGAACTTTCGAGCTTTTAAATGAATTTGCATGGTTGGAAAAACACAATTAAAAGAATGAACAATCAAAATGGGAAGTCACTTTACAGTATCTGTACAATAAACTAAATGCTGTTTAAACAGGACCGTTTTCAACCCAAAAAATAAATGGAAGGGCGGGTGTAGTTTTAGCCCTTCGTTTTTATGACAGCAACATTTTAGAGACTGAAAATGCAAACTTAAGAAAGCGACTCTCAAAGTGAGACATTTTGAAAACGATCGCATTCTTGTTGCAGTATGAGAAACCATTTCAAATGAAGGCGCATATGTGAGGATCTCCCCCAAAATGTTCATGGGCAAAACTGCTGTGTGTATTGTTGCTCAAGATAAGTTGGATATTGCCTCTTCAGATAAATTGCTTCCATCACGTTTAATTCTTTAACCAATTATACTCCAGTTAAAGAATCAAAAATCAACTTTCAAGTAAGACCTCCTTTGTACCAGATTGTATTTTACTACCTGTATCTCTTCTCCCCGAACTGAAACTGTTATCACACACAGTGTGTGGGCAACTGGATGCATGGAAGCGCACATGCCGTACAGATACCCGTAGTCAGGCATTGAATATCAAAGAGTGAAAGAGCAGGTGATCTCCCCTCGTCATGTTACGGTTGTCTTCCAGCGATATGTTACCACCGCCAGAGGCACGCATGGATGAACGCGTGCAGTCGCTGAAGCGGTCATGATTCTTCTTGAATGAGAAGCGTAGAGGACGGTCACGCAAGCGCCGCCTGAGCAACAACTACTACCCAAATGTTGGTCTTGTGAGAGCGAGAGAATCAAAGACCCACAATATCGTCTTGCACGCCTTCCTTTGTTAGTCCCCGGAGATGAAAAGTGTGTGGCTAATTAGTAGTTACTAATTACAGTTTGTGCAGGAAGTATTTGTTTACACCAAAGGGAAAAAAAAGCATTCTTTCTTTCGAGACACGAGACTGTACTACAGGCGAGGCCCATTTGTTTGAAAGAGAGTGATGCTTTCGAGACTTCAGGTGATGTGGAGGTGAAGTCACAAAACCTGAGCGTCAGACCGACAGGGTCCTCCGGATTGCATGTCGCTGTATTTTACGCGCTTTGTTTCTTCACTTTGTCCCAGACTTCACTCGGCAAATGAACGCGGCTAATTCCCCAATGGCATGTCCAAACATGGCTGGACTGGAGTCTGTGAGGAGCATCTGTTAATGAACTCCCTTTGACCCGCATGACGAAGTATCCTTGTAACAGACACTCTGTGGCCCTCCGGCCATAGAGACAGCACTGTGGAAACGACCGAGCCGCAACTTGAACCCTGCTAGAATTCCTCCTCAGCTCGGTTCAGACCATACATTATAGTCCTGCTGGGAGACATTCAGGAATACCCGTCTGAGGGCAAGAGCTATACGCAACAACGCCTGTTGTGTTTACAAGCAGTCATTTAACGTGAGAATGGTATCGATTAAGTCGGTTTTGATTACGTTTTCAATGGAGGTAACCTCGTGTTTGTGGACCTCTTAAGTGTTTTGTCAAGCACATTTTGTGGTGCATACGCATAAACAATTGGACACATGATGGGGGACATTGTGATTATTGTTGTCAATGCGTTTCTTGGTTAGCTGCGTTCTCACATTGTTGATCAATTGTAAGCACCATGTGCCAGAACAAGAAATTTACTGCACTGGCGCCATGACTCACAACATAATCCGTTCTCTGGCCAGCCTCGTAACTTGTAACACTCATATCTCAAATCATCTTTCCCCCATTGGAATGAATAAAAAATACCTGCAAGATATTGTACGTAAAAACATACAGATATAATATAAGTGAATAGAATTTAAAGAATGAAGCCGTTTCATTTAACACAGGAAACGGTTGCATACAGACGGACATATTACACAGATTTGATGATGTAAAAATGAAAAAGTGTCACAAGCTGAAGTCATATTATTTCCATCCACCCATCTATTTTCGAATCCGCCTTATCCTCACAAGGGTCACGGGGCGTGCCGTCTCCTATCCCAGCTGTCTTCGGGCAGTAGGGGTGGGGGGGGGGCACCCTGAACCAGTTGCCATCCACCCGCAGTGCACACAGAGACGTACAACCATCCCCGCTCACACTCACACCCAGGGACAATTTAGAGTGTTCAGTCAGTCTGCCATGCATATTTTTGGAATGTGGGAGGAAACCGGAGTACCCGGAGAAAACCCACTTAGGCCCGGGGAGAACATGCAAACTGCACACAGGGTGACGGGAGCTGGAATTGAACCCGGTAACTCTGCACTGTAAGGTTGACCCGGTAACCACTGGACCACCGGGACGCCCAGGTTGAAGTCGCATTGTGTCATTGTCTTCGTTTTGTTTAGTTTGACAGTACAGTCAAACCTCGGTTTTCGTCCATAATCCGTTCCAGAAGGCTGTTCAAAAAACGAAATTGTTCGAAAACCGAAACCACACTCTTTTTAAAATAAAAATGTTTACTGAACACGTCTGCTCACAATGGAAAGCAACACAAGGAAGCGTCACTTCCTCGTGTAAGGAAGGCGAGATGAGTCAGATGGTGCATTCAATGCGCTCAGTTTGTTCGAGAACTGAAATTTGTTCGTCATCCGAGGCATAAAAAACTCAAAATTTTTGGTCGAAAACCGAATTGCCCGAGAACCGAGACGTCCGAAAACCAAGGTTTGACTGTAAATCTCAAGAGGGAGTGTCAATTTAGAGCCTGAAGCACATGCCTGGACCCTTTTAAAAAAAATTTTAAAAATTGTTACTTAGCTGCAGTTTGTTATGAAGTCTGCCGCCACCATCTAAACCCTTGTGTACATCAAGTGTATGTTCGCCAGTGAAAGTAAAAAAATAAAATAAAAATGTCACAGCAGCAGCTCGTATTGCCAAAAAAAAAAAAGCAAAACATAAAAGTCTGGTCGCTTGTAAAGTCGAGGGACCACTGTATTTAAATTACATTACCCATTCGATATGTTTATATATTGTCATGGTTTTCCCTAATGAGAACATATAAAAAAGCTGCATTTAACATTGAGTTTTACAAACATTTGAGTTTAATTTGAACAGTATTATCCACAAAGTCTTTGTTTGTAGTAAGGTGACTCTTCAATGGAATCAGCCTTCTGGAACAAATGCCTTCTTCAAACACACCAGAGAAGAAAAGATAGCTTTCATTAAGACGTGGCCACTAACCCCCCCCAAAAAGAAATCCTCGACCATCAATTGATGATCATTTCATATTCTTGTATGCATTTTGAACCCCCCCCCCCCTTCCTTCCTGTAGAAACATGAGAATGAAACAACTACTGACAAATTGCTGTCAAGCATTTCTGCAGTCTTTTTGGAACTGAAAGCCACTGATGGCAGCTGAAGTAATCACTTTTCCGAGGCGGATGCGGTGACAGGTGATTGTTGTGCCGCTCCGCCATGATTGCGAATTCAACTGGTGAAAAATAAAAAGTACAGTACGTCTATATTGTGTTATTTAATGCCACGTTTCCATAATGTGAGATGTCTTCAAATTATTGGGCCACAGCTACTATATTCAGTGCATGACTTGTAAATACCGTCTATTAAATCGTGATATGATTTCAGAGGCGAAATGGATCATTCCCCCTGATTCAATTGCTAAGCCCCATTTGTTTAGCATTCATGCAACTTGTTTTACAGAGCGCTGCTTTTGTTTCACTGATGAGCCTTGCTAACTATCCCGCTACTTCCCCTGCGTATGCGCGCGCGTGTGCGTTTGTCAGAGAGGCGGCGAGGTTAATGATGCCAGCTGCCATCCTTCACTACTGCTAACTAGCTGCGAATCTCTTTCTCTGTGTTCCACAATGAAGACATTGATTTTTTTTTTTTTTATCACCCCTCTGTCACAATAGTCTTCACAACCGAAGCGAAAGGAGTGCAAGAGACTTCAAGCTAAAAGGCTAAGTGCCTCTATAATGGCGGCTGGCTGCAAATGGGGGGGAATTCTGTCTTTGGGAATACGTCACCACGGTCAAGCCATCCATCCATCTGCCGTGGGATTTTATGCTTCCCGGTGGATGGGACAGGATTTCACTTCCATGTACTTTGTATGGTGGCGATTTAGGTGGATTGCGTTTCTCCAATCAGGAAATAAGATGAGCTCAATTGAGTCATATGGGAGTTTTCAGAAACATTTACCGATACAAAAATCTCAATGAGAGTATTTTTGTCTGATTTATGCACAAGGAATAGCATTTTATGGGTACGGAAAATAACTACCAATAGTCTGTGGCATTTAGATTATATGAAATATTTGTAGTCAGCTCCGCCCAAAAAAAGACGGGACAACAAAAGCATAAGGTCTCAGTAAATGAATTGTATATTGTAGAGCAATCTATTCTGTATGTTTGATACAAATACAGTCCTTAATATATTTAAGTCACTACTTGACGTGTCGATCATTCTGAAGTGCCGTACTGCAGACGTTTTCAATTTCATTGGGCTCTTGACATTTTATTCTGAGATGAAATTTCCCATTTGTATATCCAAAATCGAGAAGTCCGAAATTAATCAAGCATAATATTCCATTACTAAAGTGGCTCTTTAGGATCGCCAGTTGAAAGCCATAATTTGGCACCTTAAGAATAGATCAATGTAAATGTAAAATGTCATTGACTTATGCAATTTTGATTCAACTAAAACAAAAATTGGTCAAAACGCTTCTGCTTATCGGTGTTTTTAACCAGAAATGTTCAATATGTGATGTGAGGTGTTAATTCCGGCTGCTGTGGCATTAGCCATACACATGGGGGTTGGTTTCGCCGTGCACTTTGGTTGACGCAACATAGCGCAGTAGCTGTAACGGAAAGTGAAATATCGTCCTATTTGAGCCGACATTATAGAACCCAATTTTCATGCAGCATTAATGTTAAGTTACTCAAATTCCGCTTTAGCAAGTCTTGCAAGATTGCCATCCTGTCTTGACGCAAGAGCTTGTTAGCGCCTGGAAATACTCAAAATGTATATTCCTCCTCCTTCCGATTCCTATATTCTCCCACCTCCAGTGATTTTTTTTTTCTTCTCTTTTCTCTTTCAATAACTGCAGAAATTCAACCTTGACACCTTAGTGCAAGCGACTAAAGACATCCTTTCAGTCAAGGGGGTTCTGGTTACATTCTACACAAGTATCCATTTGACAGTAATGGCATGCTAATGTGGTTTCGAAAAATATGATGCCCCATTAGGACGATGGAGCTGAGCAGGTGCTCTATAAATTGACAGTTCTCAACCCAGCTCATAAAAAAAGAACACTATAAATGGATGTTTGGCGGGTGTGAATCTATGCAGTAAATCGGTGTTAAAAAAAAATAATACCAAAGGTCTTTTCTTGTCCCACAAGACCACCCATGACCATTAACTCCACCTACAAAAGAGACAAAAGAGCTCAAGGGATGCAACTTTTTTTTTCACAAATATTTTTTGAGCTATTTAAAAAATATCTCCGCAACAATGTATATACTGTACGTCCAGTCTCTCGATGTCTTTCAAGTTTAAAGCGTTAAGTATGTTGTTGGTTTGCACTGTTGTCGAATGCAAAAGCTTCTATTGTTGAATTATGACAGAGACCTGAAAAAAAATTGTAAATGGACTAGGACATAGTGGAATAAAAAATAATTCTTAGCACGTTGGACCGCAAACTGAATTTAAGGACTAAACGGGAGAAGGCGGTGGCAGAGTGACAGGCTGTGTAAAGTCTTTCGAGCCCTACTGTCCCCCCGGTGTTTGTCTTTCTCTCAGCGTGGAGCCTGTCCTTCAAAATCCAACTTACTAGGCTTAAGAAGGGCCACCCCGGGGCCACGAGGTCCCCGCAATAGACGGAGAGCTTGTGTGAGAGAGTTCACGACTTGTTGTGCTGAAGTGTGGTCTGCTGTGTCTTTTATCCTATTGTGTGGGAAAGAATCGAGTTTCAAAAAAAAAAAAAAGCGCGAGTCGTTGTGCTGTGTGTCCGCGCCGGGTACATCTGAAGAGGCGTACTATTCACCGAGCCGAGACAGACAGGTCCTCATCTCGTTTAAATGTTCCTGTTTATTCCCGTTGAACTGTTGATTATCATGCTCATTCTCACAGAGTCCATTGAAGCTGCCAGCCCAAATGAAGCAATCATTTATTTATGCCCAGAACAAAGGCGCTGCCTGGTGCTGCTTTTTTGGCAGACGGTTCCCATCGGCATAGCTGCCACTGCCGCTTATCCAGCCCCACAATGGCAAGTTAAGCGAGATTTAGGGAGACATTGTTGAGCTTTTTCACGGCTGAAACACCGTTCTGCTGCTCACCACGGCCCCTGTCACTTACGGCTTTCCAATACGTTCTGTGGACGCTCTGGAATCTGGACTCTCGCTTACTGTGCGGCATTACACTGAGACATGCCTTGTCCAAGAGCTGATTTACTATTTCAGCCTTTCAGTATCTCAAGTATATGTTAGACATTTCATTTATAAATAAATAGGTTTTCCTTAGGAATTGTGAATTTTTTATTTGACTACTTTAATAGCCACTCCTCAAAAAAAAAAAAAACATGATATCTTGTGTTTAATTGTTAATTAAAATCAAATGACATTGCAAAAAAAAAAAAACAATCTATATGCTTTGAAGCCAAACTGACTCGACGCTGTTAGCTTGAGTCTACTGTAAGTGGAGTCCTGCAGCGTTCAGCTATGGTTCAACACATAAATAAAGCTTATCCATGTCTTATGGACTTAATCTGAACCCATGACCCGGATTGGGAAATAATTGCGCGTGTGCGTGTGCCTGAAGCCGCTAGTGAGAGATGTTTAACCCTTCCTGCCTCAAATGAAGCAGACATATTGTCACGTCTCCGTTTCTTCACACAAAACCAGTCGACACAAGGCAACTGTAATTATGTTCTCCAGCTTGCGACGATCAGATGCATGGAGACTTGCACTTTGACTGTTCATTTTATGATAGTAAATTGTTGAACATTTTTATATATATATATATATATATATATATATATATATATATATATATATATAGGACCATGATTACGCACATTTTTATTTTATTTTTTTCCAAAAGAAAGCATCTCATTCACATCTATAAAGTATCAAAATATTTACTTTAAAAAAAATAAAATTGGGAAAAAAGTTTAAACTTTTGTTTTGGTATGAGGAAGAAAGAAGCAAATGTCACAATTAAGGAGGGGCGGATATATCAGTTGCTTTTATCAAAATTAATTAAAACTGGATTCATGTGAAAAATGAGATTTTATTTTAAGACGATATCGCCTCCAAAATAGTTCCTTCATAGTCACTGGTGAGAGATTCACATATTCAAAATGAATACCAGAAGGTAACTGCACACCGTTAAAAAAAAAAAAAGCATCAATTGTAGCCCTTATTACAATCCAGCATTAAAAAATAATACGTCCAATCCAATACCTCAGATAAAATCAAAGCATGAACTGAATGTCAATTTGAATTCCAACTCGAGGTCGAGAAGGAAAATATTCCAGATCGCAATGCTGCAAAACTGCTGCATACCTGTTCATTATTCACCACCCTACACATTTGCTCTCGCTCTCACGAAAACAAAATGTAGATTTATCAGCAGATGGGATCGCTAAGGCAGCTTGCGTTGAGATAGGGTTGTGCGTGGGTGTCGTCAGATTCCTCTCCATTTTCAGCGTCACTGCTCCACAATACTATCATTTCAATTGACCCCCTCTCTGAAGGCTTCTCTGATTCTCTTCCAATCTCACTGCCACCCCAATGTGCGCTATAGACTCTTGGATGCTTTCAGCCGTTTACGGGAGACCTGCTGCATTGTGCGCACAGGCTCGTCCTTTTACCCTGTTATCCTCCAAGAGACGAGGGCCTGCTGGAGCCGCCACATCACCTGTTGCCATGGCAGTTAAATAGGCAGGCAAGGAAGGGCAGGAATGGAAGAAGGCGAACATGCACCGAGGGGAGGGGGGAGGGAGAGGGATAATGAGTACATGCTGCAGCGAAAGACAGGAATATAGTCCAACTAGATTCATAATTTCAAGGATTTCAGTTTAGGTCAGGGGTCGGCAACCCTAAATGTTGAAAGAGCCATCTAGGACAAAAAAAATTTTGCGCAGCAAAAATTAAAAGCCTTTTATAAAACTTACAATGAAGGAAACAGATGCTGTATGTATGTAGAAGACTGGACTGTCTCAGAATTGTTTGTTATTCATTCCTTTGTTGTGTGTTCACAAACGCCCCCATAGAATTTATTTTGTGATTTCCTCGCTTGATTTTTTTTGTTTTGGTGCATTATTTTCATTTTTCTTAGTGTCAGTGAAGTCATCATTAATTTCCGTTTTTCGGAGGCTGTCTTTGAACGCCTCTTGAGTCGGAAGAGAACAGTGCAGGCATGGAGTCGGATGCAGACGTGTCTGTGTTTGTCGAGACTGTTAAAAGCATAAATCAAGTGTACGTTTTAAAATATTTGAGCTATATTAGCCTCCTATCAAAATATTTTTCCATTTTCAAAATTTTTTAGAAAGCTCCAGGGAGCCACTAGATGTCGCTAAAGAGCCGCATGCGGCTCTGGAGCCGCGTGTTGCCGACCCCCGTTTTAGGTGATTGGTGAGGTTTTAAATTTGAAATACACATTTACTCAGAGTTCAATACGAAGTCTAGATATGTTTTCGGTTCAATGATTTAGAAGCCATGGTGGTGCACTGTAGCTTGCGCTGCAAAGAGACATTTGCCATCATACATACGTCTCCACCCGCCCCTCCCAATATATCGACATTAAAGTCATTCCAAATCCATCAAACAAAAAGTGCCAACGTTAATGAATGCTGATGTCAGTGGGCTAAAAAAAAAAGAGAAGATTTGAAGGAGGTGGCCGAGTGCATTTTCAGTATAATTGCAGGGGTAAATGGGAGGAAATCAAAAGATGAAATGAATAAAGGAGGAAAAAGATGAGACCAGAGGAGGAGGAGGGGAAATGAGCGTGAGCGGGAATGCCATTATTGGCTTTGTCCGGTCCTCCTTACTGAAGGCTGGATGGACATGGATAAGGGAACAAATGACTGAAAAGCAGAGAGTGTGAGAGGAGCTTGCTTCTTTCCTCGCTGTCTTTTCAGTGATTAGTGCAGAGAGCATCACGGTGGCCTCAGCTTGTCTGTCCTCAGACAGCGTCTGTCTATGGCCGGTCTTTGAGAGAAGAGGAGGCAGGCCCGCAGCTACTCGGAGTCTCTTGTGAGGTTCGTCCTTCCACACGTTCACCACGTGAGCAAGCCAACAAATTGGAAATAATTGCAGTGGGTGCTAGGAGAGAGAGTCTGCACACGTCAAATGGAATAATAGCGACTTTGGGCTAAATCATTATTTTGTCTGCGCACTCACTGCTACATTAATGGAGGATGTCCAAAATTGTCGGGTGAGGATGGGAGGCATATTATCTTGAATGTTGGGTGGAGGGGAGGTGAACCGGAATATGTTTAATGCTTGCCAAACGGAGTACCGAGGTGCTGAAAAGTGAGTGAGCTGCCGTGGAGAATGTTGCAGCCATGCAAATTGAGGCGTGTTCTGGCAGAATTTGGAGCGCAGGGCCTTCTCTTAGAGATTCTTTGCCCCACTCGCAGTGGGAGTCCCTGACTTTTAAATGCGGGGGTGGTGGTGGGGGGCTTGAGGTTGATGTCCAGATGGTCTCTACTGAGCTTTAGCAGCAAAAGCCCACATTTTCCTCCTAAATGTCTCCTCGTGTTGAAGACAAAATACTTTGCATTTAGTCATTTGAATGTGTGGGTTTAAGGGATTACAGTTCCGATTTGTTTAGCGATAGGCACGGACGGGGGTGGACTAAGTAAGAACATTTTCAGTTGCGTTTTAATGTCTGTTAATGCCGTTGCTTTTAAGATGAAAGCTGCTGGAAGCCCCTTGGTATGGATCGTGTTCAACTCTTAAAATTAAGAAAATTAAAACTCATGTCAGAGACCAACATTCAAATGGTTTCATGGCCGTTAGCATGACCAAATGTACAACGTAAACACTTGAGCAGAAACCGAATCTTCTTGCGAGCAGATAAAATGATCATATTGACACTTGAAGGAACGCACTGATCAGTTTTTGTTTCTTTGAGGGCTTCAAACCAATCGTCTGTCTTCTTAATTGGACCACAGCACGCAAGAAAGCTGCTGACAGCTTTCAGGAAGTCTTTGTGTCATTCTCACACTCTGAACACGTCTTCCAATCCATTTGACTCCTTAATCTGGAAAAACCGCCACTTTTCTTCCCCATCCCACTTCGGTTTTTCGCCCGGTTTGCTACTCCGTCCCTCTCCCTCGTCCCTCCTTCCGCCTTTTTCTTTTCCCCCCTTACACTTGCCCGTGCGTATGCGTTTGTGCTGCGCTGACAGACTGAATTCTCAAGTACGGCTACAAGCGCCCCATCACACACTTCCTCATGGCAATCCCCTCGGGTGGAACAAACTGCTCCAGCGCATCATGTGAAACGATTCATAAATTCTCTTGTTTTGGGTTGATAACACATTGCTCATCTTTCTACCAACACCGGGTTGATATTAGTCGAAGGTGCTTTTCGATATTGATGAGAAAGAAAGTATCGCAGAAATTCGACACTTTAATCTGTTGAATTTAGTTCTCTTTGTAGTAAACTGTGTAGCATGTTTATTTTATTTATTTGTTTGTTTTTCTCAAATTTGTATTTATTTATTTTAGCCGATCATGTTTGAGTTGTATCTTGCTACATGTTATTAAAAACCATACATTAGTTTGAGCGGGTTAAGTAGTGTTTGTGTTACTGGAAAATAGCTGGGGGGGTTTTCTTTTCACTAGACACCCACTCACTTAACTGGCATCTATCTCGCCTTTGGATTTCACTATTCGACTTTTAATCATGCTCCCATGTCATTCTCTGGCTTTCTTTCTTTTCATTTTTATTTCGTTTTTTTTTTTTTTTTTACCTCTGTGGGTACCCCCTGTGAATATTGTGGAGAGCAGGAGTAAAGAAAAAGAAACTTAATCCTTCCATTGAACAGCGGTTGAACCAGTCAGGGGCTTTTTTTTTTCTCATTTTGCTCTTTGTCAAAAAAAAAAAAAAAACCTGCTTCTCATTCTAAACGCTCACACTTGCCCCTCACCCACCCGCACACTGAGCATACACACACACACATGCGCACACACACACCCACACAAGATACCCGCTTTATTTCTATGACTTTAATTTTGTTGATTGGTTGTGTCTACGGTTCACCTTCATACCGTGCCATGATAAGAGCACATAATTAGAAAGTGACATTTAGCTCGTTGTTTTACGGATACTGTACCTTTAAGAGAGTAGTGACTAACGGTTTTGATACTCGTGCTCCTTCGCCAGTAGAGTGTTACTAAAAATTGTGTTGGACAGTGAATCACCTGGAACTGTATAAATATGCAAATGTAGTCAACTTTCACCTTGTTCTTTAGCTCTAGTCTGGGAAAACGAAATTGATCCACAATATTGACATGTTTAGTGGAGGTGGAGATGAAATGGAGGTCTGGCCGTTCGGGTTGCAGTTTAATCTCAGTCATGTTATTGCACATTGAGGCAGGGGGTCAGACAGAGAACTACGCAGGTTAGAAGCCTTGATCAAAGGAGGATGCTGCGATAGATTTATGTGATCCTTGTCTCGCTATCCCCTTCCTCATCTTTTCATCACTCGCTTGGTATTTCCTCTCCCTCAGGCTACGTTTAAGGGATTTATGCATTTCACTTTCTGGTTTCTGCCAGTAGCGGATTACATCAGAATGTCTGACAATTCTTTTGAGTCGAGCAGACCCCACAGCACTGCGACCTTCGATAATTGACCCCCCCCCCCCCCTCATTGTATGCATCGCGCGTTGACCTCTGCGTTGCACGCAAAGGCTTGCGCACTTGGAGGTGAGTCTCATCGGACAGACTGAAATTCTGTCGCAAGAGCAATGATACAAACATGCGTGTTTTGGAGAAACTGGAAGAATGAGGACACACACAAATTTTCACCGCTTGAGTTCGTCCGACTAAAGGCAGTGAGACACACTGATGTACTAACCGTAAAGTGTCGCCTGAGGCACCACGGAGGCGTGCACGTAAGAGACGGAAAGACACGTCTCAGTGAAAATAGTTTGCATTGGATGCTGAGAAAACCATTGGTAGACTGTACGTAGTGTTTATTTATTTATTTTTTATTATAATTTTTTTTTTTGCTTAAGCAGCTGAAGATGAATTTAGTTGCTAAAGTTGAAAGTAGTACTGATCATGAATTAAGCAGTTAATTATTCTCAACGCTTGAACTCACTCCCTTGAGCCATACATCTCTGCTCTGTCGCCTTGCATTGAATTCTTTTTCAGAACCAGAATTACATTTATTGGCCAAATATGCACACACAAAAAAAACACACGCATGAAGCAAATTCTGTACAGTATCAGGGGGAAAAAAATTGTTTGCATCATTTAGAATTTATCGTAACTTGCTTCTTGGGGGTTCGGGTTAAGGTTGCACGAAAGCATTGCCTGATCTGTACGCAAAATGTCCTACTCAACAGTCAGCATGTAATGTCTTCAACTTTGTGGTTGGTCTCACACCCAGTCTCCCCCGTAAAGGTTCTGTATATTGCAATAACCATTAATGGACCTTCTCAAGGATTGCAAAATGTGTGAATTATTGAATGAAGATGAGCGCAGGTCATGCCCACATGGAGTTGTGTGCATGAGTCCAAAACTATGTCACGCCGATCACGCACCGCCGCACCCATTTGCTGGTGGAGCATGTGGAGATGTGGAACACGGCAATTGAGAACGATCAAAACATGCACACAAAGCCCCAGTGCACAATCAAACACGCACAAAAGACGTACACCATCACAGATGAATGGCTCTTTGCACGAGCGCACATGTACACTGTAAGCGTGTGCATTTGCTTTTGTTGTCAGTCAATGAATGTGCACAGTTTTTTTATTAAATATAGTGCACACACACGCATGCACGCAGAGCAGTGGTGCATCCGGGCAAGCAATATGTTTTGTTTGAATGTTTCGTGACTGTTGTACGCACAAAACCTCACCGGCCCCCAAATGGCAAAAACCAAATTAAATCTCACTGAAGGTGGACTTTATATTACAGATTTCCATTCATTGCATACTCCATTTTTTACATCTGCCCACATATGACATATTTTTACTCTTTCTCTTTTGTGTGTTGAAGGAAGATGTTTAATATTAATATGTGATTGCCAAATCAACAGTACATTGAAATTCATCAGCAAGAATCTATTCTTGAGCCTCTCACAAAGAGATCTGCCAAATTGCCTCATCAGAGTCGTAACCGTAGCCCTGGTATTTGTGCTATGGTCCCTCTGTACTGCGCACATGAGCAATTCCGCGCGGCCATCGTGCTCTCAGCGCACTGCAAATGTGTGCAGCGTCGATGAACGTGAGCTGTGTTTGCATATTTGGTACAGTAATCCCTCGTTTATCGCGGTTAATGGGGATCAAAAGCACCCGCGATAAACGAAAATCCGCGAAGTAGCGATAAATTAACATAAACCGGTAAAAAATATGTTATAATAATTTTTTTTTAAATTTAAGTCCGCAAAAAGTCCGCAAACGGTCCGCGATAAGCTGCAAAACAACAGCGAGTCACATAGAGCAACATATACAGTACTGTACTCCATGTATATTAATTAATTATTTATTTATTTATTTTTTCAATATGTTTGAAAAAATCTGCGTTGCACTGAAGGCGATAAACGAACCGCGAAATAGCGAGGGATCACTGTATATGAATTCTCCTCATGTATACAAATGTAAAAGTTTACAAAAGTGGTTGACGAAGCGGGGAAAGAAAAAAAAGCGACAAAACAAGACTGGAATGCAGGGCAGATGCTGCGTAATCACTGTCATATATGAACATTCAGCTCTCCGCGGAAGTAAGTAGTCAAATGTTCTGCCTGCAATTCATACCTTTGTAATCATTAATGGAGCAGATTATTATTATTATTTATTTTTTTTTAATACAGTCAAACCTCTGTTTTCGTCCATAATCCGTTCTAGAAGGCTGTTCGAAAACCGAAATTGTTCGAAAACTGAAACCACGCTCTTTTTAAAATAAAAATGTTTACTGAACACGTCTGCTCACAATGGAAAGCAACATGAGGAAGCGTCACGTCCTCGTCTACCCGAGAAAGTGTCACTTCCTCGTGTAAGGAAGGCGAGAGGAGTCAAATGGTGCATTCAAGTGCGCTCAGTTTGTTCGAGAACCGAAATGTGTTTGTCATCTGAGGCATAAAAAACTCGAAATTTTTGGTCGAATTTTTGTTTTCTTTTCTTTTCAGAATATGATTCCGCCGCATCGGCCTTGAAAAATCCACATCGGTCGCAAGCTAATTGATGGAACGTCATCTGTGGTTGGCTGCTATGTTTGTCCAACACACTCTACTTGCTAACCTCCCCCAAAAGTCTCTGTTTGCTTCATGAAAAAGATGTTTGCTAATAAGAGTGCTGCTATACATTTTTCATGAGCTACCAAATGTCGTTAGAAAACTGAGACGTGTTGCGTTTCAGCCCTGTCCTTTTTTTCCCCATTTAGTTTGCAGAGCACATGCAAAAGTACTCGTGCGTGGCTTATGATGCGCGCTCCACTAATGTCACAAATGTCAGCTCTAAACTGTCCCTCTGTCTGTGTGCATCCCAGCCGTTCCATCCCGTGGTAAACCTGGTATGCAGCCCTGACCTGAGGATGTTCCTGTGTGCCCTCTACGCCCCGGTCTGCGTCGTGTACGGACAGGTGTCCTTGCCGTGCCGCGCCCTCTGCCAGCGGGCCAAGGAAGACTGTCACAGATTGATGGAAATATTTGGACTCACCTGGCCAGATGGCATGGAGTGCAGCAGGTTATTAAGACAAAAAAAATAACGTTTACAATGTCATCATCGAAGCAACGTCAACAATGATGGGTCTGCCCGCCTGCAGGTTTCCAGACTGCGACGAGCCGTACCCTCGCCGAGAGGACCTGCGGAAAGGCTCCGAGCCCACCGACCGATCATCCCTGACCGTCCAGAGAGACTACGGCTTCTGGTGCCCCAGGGAGCTAAAAATAGAACCAGAGCTGGGTTACTCATTCATGGGCAGGAAAGACTGCTCCGCTCCCTGTCCTTCCATGTACTTCAGCCAACAGGAAGTGACCTTCACGCGATACTTCATCGGGGTCACCTCCATTGTCTGTCTGTCCGCAACGTTGTTTACCTTCCTTACGTTCCTCATTGACGTCACCAGGTGGGTAAGACTACTTTGGCTCTGGTATGTTCCTCTTAAGGTGGCATCTCTTATCAACTGTTCTTTTCCTCAACAGGTTCCGGTACCCGGAGCGACCCATCATCTTCTATGCTGTGTGTTATGTCATGGTGTCGCTGGTGTTCTTCTTGGGCTTCTTGTTGGAGGACACTGTCGCGTGCAACACAGTCAACCACATGCCGTTTAAAACCTCAACTATAACGCAGGGCTCACACAATAAGGTGAAAACGTTATTTCAATTTTCAGAGAGCAATACCCGGAGCTTATATTAACATACAGAGTGGTTGCCCAGCCGACTTAACCCTGGAGAAGCCACGGGGTCAAATTTGGCCTCTATAAATTCTGCTACTCAAATGGCACATTTGAATCCCAAAGGGTCAAATTTGGCTCGAATCCTAAAATAGGATTCAAGCATGAAATATTTGAGAGAGAAAAAATATTTTGGTGTTTGGTGAACATATAGCAGTCATTTAATGTAAAATTAGGGTAATCAAGCTTTTTTGTGCCAGTGGTGATGGAAGAAATTCATCTGTTGAGTATATTTTTACCCCACAATGACTTTGCTATAATTTTAGTCTAATTTATTCTGGTTCCAAAATGGTGAATGTCTCTATTGTGAGACAAAGAAAGGTTTTCTTATCTTATCTTAAAATGCACAATAGAAAATAAACGGTAAGACTTGTGTGGGGCTGCCATCTTAAGCATTTGAGTAAATACAGTGAAACTCCTCTACAATGAAATCATGTTTGCAGCAAGACATTTTTCACAACAGGGGGGTTTTCACTGGAGCAAATTTGATCTCAGATGTAAACACACACACACACACACGTATGTGTACTCTTTATTTTTATTCCAATAGTGCATAAGTATGAGCATACACTTATTTGACACTTCGTATAGTCAGTGTAGAAAGAAAAAAAGGGAAAGAAATTGCGAAATTGTATGATTCTCTACAAGTGTCTACATTTTCAAATGACTTCCAACAGCATTCGTTGGGAATCGCAGTGTTCCATTTCTGTTCAGCTATTTTTAAACCAGTTCCACAGTCAACTCATACTTTACGTCAAAGAGCAGGACTGATTGATTGATTGATCAACACGTTATTTTTTTCTTCACCCATGTTGCAGGCATGCACCTTGTTTTTCATGATCCTCTACTTCTTCACCATGGCTGGCAGCATGTGGTGGGTCATCCTAACAATCACGTGGTTCCTGGCAGCCGTGCCTAAATGGGGCAGCGAAGCCATCGAAAAGAAAGCCCTCCTCTTCCACGCCGTGGCCTGGGGGCTTCCGGGGGCCCTCACCGTCGCCCTTTTGGCCCTGAACAAAATCGAAGGCGATGGCGTCAGCGGAGTGTGTTTCATCGGGCTCTATGACATAGACGCCCTGCGGTGGTTTGTTCTGGCCCCGCTCTGCCTCAACGTGGCGGTGGGTCGTCTCGGGAGATGAATGAATGTGTGGGAGGATGAACGAGCGAGCGAGTGCGATGGAAAGGAGATTAGTGGGCGGGTGGATGAAATGATAAGAAGCAACAATGTGATAACACGGCAAATGGAGAGACGTCTGCTTGACTTTTGACCCGTCGCTTCCGTTTATTTTGTCGACTGCCAGCATGTCGCAGGTTGTCATTTGTCTCTCTGGCTTGGCGCCGTTTCCCTTTCCAGGTAGGCGTTTCTCTTCTCTTAGTGGGCATCGTGGCTCTCAACCGCGTGCGCATGGAGATCCCCCTGGAGAAAGAGAACCAGACCAAACTTGTCAAGTTCATGATCCGAATGGGGGTTTTCTCCGTGCTCTACCTCGTGCCTTTGCTGACCGTGATCGGCTGCTACGTGTACGAGCACACCTACCGCAGCGTGTGGGAGACCACCTGGATGGAGGAAAACTGCCGCCGCTATCACATCCCTTGCCCATACAAAGTGAGTGTGTGTGTGTGTGTGAATGTGCACGCGTTCTGCTTTATGAGCAGGTATTTGAGGAGTGGACAGTATGCATCATTAGCCCAGCTAATG
This sequence comes from Hippocampus abdominalis, assembly GCA_018466805.1. Classification (NCBI taxonomy): domain Eukaryota; kingdom Metazoa; phylum Chordata; class Actinopteri; order Syngnathiformes; family Syngnathidae; genus Hippocampus; species Hippocampus abdominalis. The sequence continues at coordinate 16,998,126 of CM031696.1, forward strand.
CGTTCCAGACCAAACTCTACAACTGCACCAGTGTCTGTCTTGTTTTCTTTGACGCTTGTCTTTCAGTGTGTCCTCTGGTTCTCACACTTGTGCTTCTTCTTCCTCCTCCTCCTCCTCATCACCATCGTCCTCCTCCTCTACTCCCACTCACACAGTCGCCGTCTTTGCTCTGGGCTTGCTCAGTCATGCTCTGCTTCCCCAACTCTAAAAGGTCTTTGTGTTGTTATGAAGAGTGGTGTTTTTTGACTCACTACCTTTTCAAAACTAAATCAATGTGCACGGTGCAGATTTAAAGCATCCCCGCCAAACTTTTTTTTTCTTCTCATTTCCGCTCACTGGTTACCAGATATGAGCTTCACTAAGCCGCTAATCATTTTCATGGAGACGGCAAAGTGATGCGTCAGCCACTTGGTGGCAGACGCGGTAATTGGAAAACTGTTGTGGCAGCTGCAAGTGCTTATGTTACGCCAATGTTTGCGTCTGTGTGCGTGAGTGTGAGAGCCCATAAAGGAGGGGTGGGACGTGGGTCCTCCCGCCCCCCCTTCCCACTTGCATCACGTTGTAGTGCTGGAATCTCAAAGTTGCTATTCTGTCACTGGATATTCATCTCATAAGGTGTTGTCAATAAGTGCCTGTGTGTGGTTCGTTTGGTTTGGGTTCGTTTCGTTCGGTTCCCTTTTCGAATGGCAATGATTCACAAAAGTCAATTCTCTTTCCTGTTTTAATACACGTCATATAAAAGGAAAATGTTTGCCTAAGACCATGCGTGGAAATTGAATGATAAAACATTTAATATGGGTTATTCAGATGGCGTGCAGGTTTAACGACCATTTCTGTGCCAAAGAGCTTTGTGTGAAAAGCTCAGTTGTGTCCTCAGAGCATTTTTTTTTTTTAATAGGGAAATATATGTAAATAGTTCTAAATGTGCTGGAGTCAACAAGGCTGCGTGGTGTGTTGCATCCATGTAACAAAATACACTACCATTTCTAAAGGCTAAAACATGGTAAAAATATCTGAGTAAGATGTACACTTTATCATTTATATATTATACAGAGAGATTGATTTGAGTGTATCAACATTGACTGTACTGAGGTCAGAAAAATTGGGTCAACTGACTTGTTTGTACAGCGGTACAGGAATACAGTGTATTGTCACGAAGCATAAAAGGCACACTCAGTTTCTGCCTTCCTTACTGCTTAGAAGTGTTTTCATTTGAACTTGACAACCCCATTCATATACGTTTGTGATGACAAGTTCCTTTGCATGAATGCCCAAGTCATAAAAGCACAAATATATATCCTGGAGTAATGCAAATGAGTTGACCAATTAAGCTACATAACTGTTGTACACTACCGCCCTCTGGTGTTTATCGCTGCAACTGCAAAGAGTCTGAAAGAAGCACTGCTCTTTATTCGTTCACTTAATTGGACTCCAGGGAATGCCAATATTTTTTACTATTATTTTTATTTTTTTTTAATTAACTTACTGTCTAAACTGTGTACCTGGCCTCCGTGTGTGCGTGTGTTTTCCTCAGGTGGAGCAGACCAGTCAACCGTCCATGGCCTTGTTCCTGGTGAAATACTTGATGATGTTGGTGGTGGGAATCCCCTCCGCTTTCTGGGTGGCCAGCAAGAAGACCTGCTTTGAGTGGGCCAGCTTCCTGCACGGGCGCAGGCGCAAAGAGTAAGCGTGGCTCCCTGCGCCTCCATTTTGAATGGCACCGTCATACAATCGAACCCGTCTTATTACAACCGTTCAAAATGTCCCCATGTAGCAGCGGCGTGAATGAATCTCGTCAGGTGCTACAAGAGCAGCCCGACTTGGCCCAGTCACTGTTGCGTGAACCCAACACCCCCATCATCAGGAAGTCCAGAGGAACGTCCACTCAGGTAAATAACGCCAGAGTTAATTTAAGTTATCACGCACTCGTGGCGGCCAACCTCCGATACTTAAGGGGGAATAAAAATATGACATTGAGTAAGTACTCCTACGCAGTAGTTGGCGCTATACTGCGGCAAATTGTCTGTCAGAAAGAAAGGTCTTTCTTCACAATTTTTTGTCAATGTGTTAAATTGCAATGTTATATATAAAAAGTACTAGAGGTACTTTTCTAGTAGTAGTCGGTAGTAGTAGTACTCGATACTCTCGGGGGGAAGTGGTATTGAACATCCCGAACAAAGAGTACATAAAAATCTTATTACAAGTGACTAAATAGAGGAAAATTGTACTAAAAAGTTGAATGTACTGGAACTGTCTGTACTTGGGCAATGATTCTTTCACGTACTAGTAGAGTGAACCAAAGTACCACACTTGGAGAATCACTGTGCCAAGGCAATACCGTGAATGTATCTAGGGGAACATGATAAGCAAAAAGAAAGTCACTTGTCGGTCATATGTCCCCATAAACTGTCTCCGATCATTCCTCCGATGGGTTATGATGAAGTATATGTTGAATCGTGGCGGTATTTTCACATTTTTGTCCTCCTTTAGGGTACTTCCACTCACGCCTCCTCCACTCACCTGGCTGTCCTGGATGACTTGGACGAGCCCATCGGAAGCCAGCCCGACCAGCCCGCCTCCGCCAGGAGCAAACCCAGCAGCGTCCACAGCAAAGTCAGCTACCACGGCAGCCTGCGGCGGGCTCGCGATGACAGGTCCGCACGCGGGAAAACATCCGCCGCCGCCGCCGCCGCGTCAGAATCGGCCGATGTCGTCACCACTCTCTTGTCTCCCCACCCCGTCATATCAGGAGCGACGCGGTCGTCTACAGAGGCGTGGAGCAGCGCAGTTTCCACGGCAGCACGCCGCGCCTCGACCACCCGCTGTCTACGCACGGCAGCCAGAGGGACGTGACCGAGGCCCCGTCACCTCTCATCACGCACGGATCCACGGCGAGCGAGGGCCGCGTCGCCGACAATGACGGCACCAGCGCCTAAAAAGGTAGTGTCACTAGTGTAAAGAAGAACATATTGAACGCGTGTTACACATTGAGACTGGACTTCATTTTGAAGCAAACACTCGCACACACGTTCTTACTGTTAACAATCCTAAGTAGGTTGTCCACTAATTTCTTAATTACATTAAAAATAAGAGTCTCATTCTAGACTGAACTTTATTGTTGGCAAACTTCATTTGTACAAGGACCTAATGTGAACATGTGGACCTCTTTGTGTGTTACTATTTTTATACTGTGAACTGTTTGTGCGTGAGTGTCTGGGTATGTGTGTGGATGTGAGACAAGATTTAAATTGTTGAGTTGTATAGAACAGGCTGGCTGATTTTTGCACTGAGGCAGCTGCATTACAGGTGCATCTAAATTAAGGATGTCCCGATTACTTTTTTTTTTTTTTCCTTGAATTTGATTTTGAGTTTGCATCAGCTTGATTATGAGCATTTGCCAATACAGAGTCCCAATCCGATACCTCAGTAATGAGTTTGGGGGGGGGGGGGCAATGAGCACATCCAAATTGTATTAATTATCTGCATTTTTCTGTTTGAATAAGAGTATATCAATTTCATAACTTTGTATATGGCTGTACGTCAGCAGTGGTTCAAATCCAGCAAAATATATATAATAATAATAAATAAAAAATTATTCTTGGCTTTAGAAAAAAAAAGTTTAAAATCCACATCGTTTTCTGTTAATACCGATTAGCTGAAAATCATGATCAGAGTGGGATGACCCTAATCTAAATAAAGAGTATTGTGAAAATGTAATTTATTTCAGTTGTTCAGTTCAAACAGTCAACTATGTTATCATTTTGCAATTTATCCAACGAGACATCTAACAAAAATCCAAAGAAATTTGAAAAGAATGTAGATAAGAAACAACCAACAATTATTAGTAATATAGAAATTAGGTTTAACTGAGTTTCACTTTTGAAATCAATCAATGGAAAATATATGAACTTGTCTTTGTTACTCTCATTTACTGAGATGCACCTTTTAATATAACTTTTTTCCCCCTTCAAACAGTGCAACAAGTTGACCGCTTTCACGACTACACTTTATCATTTAAGTTGCACAAGTCTGCTTCTTTTGCTCCTCTCTGTCATCACATGATGTAAATATGACTCTTTGTTCATGGGAACCTACCTCGCCTGTGTGATCAGCCGTCTGTGCTCCTATCAAAATCTTTTTTTCCCTCCTTCACGTAACACACACTTCGAACTATCCTCCATCAGGAACAAATTTGCCTCCTGCCTCTCCCGCCTGTAAACACTTTCACTCGTCTTGCTTTTGACCTGCATTGGAGCATCTGTTTTTACCAACCTTCGAAAGATGTCTCGCTAAAAGTCGTTGGTAAGCACAACATAACTGACATGAAGCGATGCGTTAAAAAAGGCAAAAAATAAATACGCTCTTCTCTGAGCCCTAAGTGATTGCATTTATCTGAGGCTGTGAGGTGCGGCAACATCCTTTTCCAGATGTGACGTGTGCAAATGTGGTGGCATGAATTCATGTCACAGTGGATCAGAAACTTACCGTGACATTGTAAATGAAAAGCCTCACTTATGTTTGTGTTTTAATTTATTTGCGGTTTGTAACTGCTTTAACTACTTTTACATGCTGTTTAATAAACTTTTGTATGGACTTTAATACTTTCACACTTGTACTTTGAATTACTGACATTTGTGTCCCCTTTTATTTATTGTTTATATATGAGGTGTCAAAAATTGACTGTAGACTTCTATGAGGCAATACACAATTCCATCCATCCATTTTCCGAACCGCTTGATCCTCACTAGGGTCGCGGGGGGTGCCGGAGCCTATCCCAGCCGTCTTCGGGCAGTTGAATCAGTTGCCAAATCGCAGGGCACACAGAGACGAACAACCATCCACGCCCACACTCACACCTAGGGACAATTTGGAGTCTTCAATCAGCCTGCCATGCATGTTTTTGGAATGTGGGAGGAAACCAACCCGGAGAAAACCCACGCAGGCCGGGGAGAACATGCAAACTCCACACAGGGAGGCCGGAGCTGGAATCGAACCCGGTACCTCTGCACTGTGAAGCCGACGTGCTAACCACTAGGCTACCGGGCCGCGCAATACACAATTTAATCGAGCTAATTGGTTGGGAAAAATAAAAATACTGGGGAGCTAACAGACCCAACTCAACAAAAAATGAGTCCCCCAGTGTTGTTGATTGAATATACGGTAGTTCGATTTTTTTTTTTTAAGTACAGTACAAATACGAATACTCTTAGTTCAACAATGCGGATTCACAGATAAAATCAATAATTTCCCACCAACGCTTCAACTGACATTTCCGCGAGTCAAGACCCAGTTCCCAATCGTTCCCGCTTGCGTCGGACGATGGCGGCGATGTCGTGTTTGAGGGCGGACACGCTTTGTTCCAGCTGCTCCGAGAAGTCCTTCAGCAGGCCGCTGTGCTCTTCCACGAAGAGACGCAGTCCCAGGAGGTCACTTGACTCCTGCCAAACACACAGCGGAAAAACAAGCAGCGGCGCTAACTGACCGCATGGAAGGCTGTCCGTACGTACGCTGGGCCTGCGTCTGCGCAGACTCTGCAGCTGAGCCCGGACTGACGTCATGCTGTGGTAGAACTGCTTCAGCGAGCGGGCGAACTCTGCGTCGCAACTCGGCCGAAACGAGTGACTCCGCCCGCTGTCGCCACCTACAGGAAAGATGCGCCATTGCGGAGACAGACCGATGAAGGTTTTTGTGATTGTGTTACCGTTGGTGGCCGCGTTGAGTTGTCCTCTTAAACGTTGATTCTCCTTCACCAGGTGGCCGTTTACTCTTTTCTGTTCTTCAAGGTCCCTCTGAAGTCTGCTCCGTGCACTGTTCGGCTCTAAGCCATCTGCAGGCTGCGTGTTACATGTGTAGTCAAGGCATCCAATCATTTTATGTAGCAGTTCGTCCTCAATCGGGTCACAGGTTATGATGCCGGTAAGGCGTGACTCCAAAATGTTCGTTTTCTATTAACTCTTTCAATGGGAGACAAATGAAAAATCAAACTCACATTCTCAGCCATGCCACTCTCATCGATGATGAAAATGCCCTCTGTGCTCACTCTAGCGCCCTCCGCAGGTGATACAAAACAAGTGCAGCCCTCTGTCAGAAACACAACTTTTCGCCATTATAAACATGATTAACGTCCTCCCAAAAATCTGCGTTTGGATCCAAAACAAATCATGTATTTAAATAACTTTTTTCCCCCCTTTTTTAATTTCCTGAGTGACTCAGCCACCGCCTCACGCTCACACCTTGAAGCCCCCAAAGCTCCAAAAGCATAGCGCTGCTCTGAAGGTGGTTGAGTAGCTGCTGCGAGACATTAAAAGAGGCAAAGTGCACTTTGTGATGCAGCACGGGGTTGATGTGGTGCCATACAGCCGGCGTGTAGAGATGACCGACGCTGTCCAAAGGACTGAACCTAATACATGCAAACACACACACAAAATCCTTAATATCTAGCTGGCTATGTCCATTAGACAATCTACCATCCAACTACAGTATCATCTCTCCATCTGTGTGTGTCAACAACATGATCATATCCATCCATGAGGCCGACCCGATCTGAACGCCTCGACTGCGAGCGTCTCTTATCCAGCGCAGACCGAAACACTGCTCCACAACCAGCTGGACGTCAAGACGGCGACCGAGCAGCTCAGATGGGTCGATCAGGATGTCGTCTTCGCCCAGGGGCCTGAAAAGGATGAAAGGCAAATTGGAGGGTGTGAGTAGTTTTGCGGCAGTTGGTACCTCAGTTGTTGTGTTGACTGCCACCAAACAGTAATTTCATTTCATTCCAGTTTTGTATGATTTCATGGTTTTTAACTTCCAATTACAATTCATGACAAAGTGTCAAAATTAGGAATGGGCGAGTAAGTGTTACTTTAAACAAATGGATTGTGTTTAAATCTGGCGTTTCTACTGTATTGTATGTGTGTGTGTGTGTGTTTACAGTCCATCAGAGGTGCAAGGAATCAGCTTTGCTTGCAGAATGGCCTCCTCACTGCCTTCAGAGCCGAGCACCTTACACATACACATTATGATTAGAGTCATCAATACCATGATGATCCATATAGCTGCTGATGTGTGGGGGTGTGAGTGTAGTACCTCCAGTTGCTCGTCCACAGGAATACGGAAGGCCAGAGATTGCAGCCAAAGGTGAGCGGTGCCCAGGAGCAGCGGCTCGACCGGATCCCAAAAAGGGTCTTTGTCTCTGGGCAGGGCAGCAGCGGAGAGGCCCTCTCCTGGCTGACAGTACTTCATTAGGCTCCAGTCATATTTGCTCCAAAAATGCTTTTTCATCTTATCTTATTCAGTATTTAAATTACTTTTTCGCCTTTCATCTCATCCAGATGTTGCTGGTAGATTTCTTCCATCAGGAATTTGCGGTTCACAAATTTTGCCTTCGACCACATCCATACCTAACAATTGAAGGATCAAAGAAACATACAGTTTTTCAAATATTCTAAGAAATAAATGCATTTCAAATGCCTCATTGTACAGCTGTGCAAAGGTTGAATCCAGGCAACTAGGCTCTTGTTGTTGCGTTTATTCTTGTTTTCCAAAAATCATTTAAAATGACGTGTCTGTATTTATGCATGTCTGGGTAAGAATTACATGTGAGAAAATTGCAAAACCTGTTGGGTGTGCTTTGAAGTGACTCTGCAAACAATCTCTTTCTCCAGGTCGTGTCCTTTCGAGTCAGACAGCACCAGATTCTTAATCTCCAGTTTGAACTCCACACCCTGCAGGCCAGACATATACGGACTTCGTAAGTAAGAAAATGTGAAACTTCTTCCGAACTATAGATTAATTCATTTAAGAATATGCCTGTCTTCATGTGGATGTTCAAATAGCCGTGGCTTAAAGCCTTATAAATCATCGCGAATACCCTTTGGCCACTCAGTGGCATTTTATTAGCATTAAGCTAGCCATCTTTCGGAGAGTAATGTGGTTTGGTTGAACACGAAACCTTTAATTCTCTTTGTTTTATGTTTACTTTGATGGGAAACTTCAAATGGAAGGTGCCATCAATGTCTTGAAGCAAGCAGCCGTGGTCTCTTCTTTGAAGAATTGTTTACCGTCTCTTAGCTGACACCATCAAGCACTCGGAACTCAGAATTTTAGTTTAAAAAAAAAAAAAAAAAAGGTAACATTTGAAAAATTCTTGAATCATGTATATACATGAAGAAAAAAAGGTTCCTGGTCTTACTTTTAATAATTTCAATGATTAGCTCACACTTAATTAAAACCCTAAATTTACCTTCCCAAGATTATTACAAAAGGAACGATCACCCCAAAAATAATAACATGAAAGGAGAAAATAATTTGTCTTCTGATTTTATTTCACATTTTAAATTAGTGTCACTTGAATTGGACGACTAAAATAAATTGAGTGTTGCACTATATTGATTTTTATTTTATCTGCACCTGGACTGCTTTTTGATGCATTCTCAGGTTACCTTATTCAGTTCCTGGCTCATCTGGTTGGCTTCAGCCACCAGGGGCATTAATTTGATGTAGTCATAAAAGACGGCCAGTATACTCGGATCCGTCTGACAGGAATCCGTGCTGCTTTCACCTAAAACAGAATTGGACTTGTCAAGTGTTGATTTCCCCCCAAAAAACAAAAAAATCCCTAAAAAACATTCAGTTTTAGGGCTCGGCTCACCCAAGTGGATGCCCTCAGCCGCAGCAAACTCTGACAGGAAGTAGTCATAGTCGTAGCAACTCCAGTCGTTAGCCACCCTCTCGGACGGGAAACCGATATAAAGGTAAGTGCAGTTGGAGCCGAGAATGAGACGGTCCTGAATGGACACCAACCAGAATGTCATGTCAGAATCACATGGACTAAATTGTCGGTAGCCTAGGTGGTGACACCCACCAGGTGCTGCAGCTCAGTGGTCTGAGAAACCGCTCTCCCATTGATGGTCACCTTGGACCCCTTGAGTGGGGTTAGTGTAACTCGCCGCTGTTTGTTCTTCAACACCAGGTGGCGCTGCTGTATCCTGTCACGCAAACACACAATATACACACCTTGTTGTGTTGTAAGCTGGCTCGGTGTGAGCGAGCATCATCCGTACCCTAAACCCTTGATGGAGATGGATCTGGGGCTGGCTTCACTGAGGCCAATTTCCCAATCGCCTGAAAGAACCACATTTCAGTCAATTGAGCGGTCAAAAGAGTTTCACGGTTCACTGATTGAACACTCTAAATCAGGGGTGGCCAACCCGCGGCTCTTTGGCTGGTTCCATGCGGCTCCTGGGCTTTCACACGACAATTGTCGAAAACACCTCGGCAATGGCGCTGCCATTCAAACAACGGTGCTTAATACACAGAACGTACTACGTCAACCTATCATCAATCCCGTTACTTGATTGACATAGAGGGCAACCAATCAGATGACTGAATCACCGCTAATGCGCAGACAACGGCGCTCAGTGCTAAGTGCTAAGCTAGTCAGCGAATTACCTCTGTTTTTGAGGCAGAGGTGCCCAATACGTCGATCGCAATCAACCAAGAGCCAGCAGACTGCTGAGCGGTGGGAGGAGGAAATGGGGTGGGTGGCGGGGATTTGTGTGTTTGTGTCTGAAGGTTTTATATATGTTCGGACGCTGCGGCAGTTGCTCGTCGTGGCGTGCTTGCATATGTGTGCGAGTGCATGGTCGCGTGTGTGTGTGCGTGTGTGTGGCTCTTTGCAGTAACACAGTAAAAAAAATTGGCTTTCAGTCTCTGACTGGTTGGCCACCCCTGCTCTAAATTGTCCTTAAGTGTGAGTGTGAGCTGTGTGTGCCCTGCGATTGGCTGGCAATTGGTTCAGGGGCTCTGAAGACAGCTGTGATAGGCTCCAGCACGCCCCGCGACCCTTGTGAGGATAAAGCGGATCAGAAAATCAATGGGATGGATGCGTATTCAAATGTCCATGTGTATGATTTTACGTGGTCACTTTAGTATATTCTTCTTAAAGTGAGTTTTCTTGACTTTTCCTGAAATGACTTTCTTTGGGTTTTGATTGGTAAAAAATGGCTTTTAACTGCGATGTTAAGATGAACAATTTGATTGTCAAGAAGTCTTCAGAGTGTCATCCGTTTTATAGTGACACACAAAACATTACTGACCCTCCTGGATGAACAGCTTAACCACACCAGAGAGCTGAGCGTCCTCGTTGATGTTTAGGATGTAAGGATGCATCTGCATCATTCTCCTCTCCTGACACACACACACACACACACACACACACATACATTAGAAACGGAAAGGGAGTCTCTGCAACGTGTGGGTGTGTTTGTTTGTGCGTGCGTGCAGTATATAATGTACCTGTACCTGTGTGATGTTGGCATATTGTTGCTCCCAGTCCCTAAGCGCCTCCTGCAGATGTTGCTCCCACAAAGTGTGAATGGTTCTGATCTGGAGCTCATTGTGTGTCAGCAGCTGACGGATCTCCTCTGAGCACGCGCATGCATACATGGCTAATCAAACATTCATGGAATTTCTCTCATGTTCAAGTCAACAGGGCGGCTTCCTGACTGGTTTCGTCATCGGCGCTGCGTCCATCGTGGCCCAGTCGACTCAGTCGTTGCATCAGTCTGGCATTCTCGGCTTTGAGTTCTTTGACCAGACGCTCGGTGGGGCGTTCGTTCACCACGGGGCGGTTCTGGATGTGCTTTGCCCTGAAAAACAGTGTTGAATACAAAAAATTAACTATGGCATCATATTTATCCAAAATTTAAAATATTACCATGCTTGAAAATTAAATGAGTTAAACAAAATAACTTTTATGAGTTTAACGAACTAAATACAATTATGAGGTACCAGTTGAGCAAGTCAATGCTTAATTTTTTTTAAAGCGTAAAGCAATTCTAAAACGCACTTTTGACACCAATTTCTCACGTTGAACGTAAGTTATTTTTCAGTGATAAACTGTAAAGCAAAAAGCGCACCATTTCCAGTGCCTTCAAGGCTTCGGTGCCCTCGAGCAAGGCACCCAATAGAATCAGTAGCTTCTTTCGGCTTTTGTCATAGTACCTCTCAGCATAGCGAAGTGTGGACAGAGACTCCTCGTAGCAGATGTCAGCAGGGCTCAGAGTTGCAATCTAAATCATGAGCAAGTATTGTACCCACTCGAGTTCATTTTGAACACAGCGATGGCGCGTTAGTGTCACCATAACAGTCCGGCTGTTTCCTCCCAAAGCAGATTGCAGCAGTTTCGTGAGAACTGAATCCCTGTAGGGAACATGCACCACCTTCCTCCCCACCGCCATGTCAGCGAGGGCGCTACAAGCAAGAAGACGTACGTCAAACAAAGACATTTGGATAAAATGGCTAAATGAGCGGGCCGCGACCGACCTGATGACGTTGCCCAGAGTGGTGAGGCTCAGGTTGATGGCCGTCCCCTCTTTGAGACGGTCGGCCTCGGACGACGCCGATCTCTGACGCTCGCTTCCTGCCAGGTCTACCAGGTTAATGTTGGACTGTTTGGTGACGCTCTCTTGAGGTAAGATCTTCACATCCAGTTCACATCAGCAAGAACTTTAGTTTAATGAGCAAGTGGAGCTTCACTCACCAAGAGAACAGTTGGTAACACACCATTTTAGGGTGGCCAATATTCATTTTCAGCAATAAGGGGAAATATTTAATAACTTTGTTGGAATGTCTATAAGCATAAGTTAATTGAATAACTTTTCAGATTTGTTTTAAAATTCGAACAAAAGGTTCGGGGAAACCCCAAGGTCAACCGCATGTTGCAACTCAGAAGTAAAAGGTGCAGCGCTCCCTGTGTCAGCAGGATCGCTTGTCGGCCTTCAGATTTAAAATGCCGATATTCGGCAAAATGACAAATATCGGCGCTAATAAAGGGGCTAGGACGATAGTCAGTCTATCACTAATGCGGAACTAACGCTTCCAGTTTTCAAGTAACAGCAAAGAAACTTGATGAATTTAGAGAAGCGTGGGAAGTATTTCTGGTGGCACGTGGGCTCCCTCTACTGGTACGTGAAAAAAAATCACAAATGTAACTTCTTAAAAATTATTGTCACATTACACCGGGTTCAATTGGTTTAGTCCTGCGCAGTACATTATTATTTTTTTAAAACAGATTATGAATTTAGAAAAAGTCTTGACAATAGTTTGAGAATTTCGACAGTACAATGTTCAGTAACTCAAAACGATATCTTTTTAAAAAATCCTGAAAAATATAAATTTTGGAGATGTAAGGATTCTGTCTGACACCCATAACATTTTTGAAGGAATAATCCTTAAAAATATGTATTTCGTAATTCATTCAGTAATTTGTGAATGGACGTCACCTGTTTGAGCTGTAGCACAATGAGCATGTGTGAGCGGCTGCTGTTTGTGTTCACGTGCGTGGCCGCGGTGGTTCTGGTTCTGGTGCCCTGCTCCATCAGCTGCTCCACCTACGGCAGATCGGAATATTACCCTTTGATATTTTTGTTGTTGTTTTTTTTTTGCAAAGTACAGTAGAAAAAATGAGGGTGTCTCCGCCACCTGTGCTGCACTATCACACGGGACTGTACGCAGACCCTCCACATAGAAGCCCCTGTGCTGCTCCTCTCGAACCCGGAGCCCCCCAGGAGGACGAGAACCACGGCATAGCAGATCCACCACCTGGTAAGGTGTGAAGTTTTAAAAAGGAGGTAATTTGCTAAGATAAAGGTACAGTATTGCCATGAAAAAGAGAAAAACGTAAGAAGCATTTTAAAGGACGAGGACAGACGGGGATAAGACGGAAGGGTACCCAGGATGCGGAATAGGGTCAAGTGCCCATCTCTGACAGTACTAAGTCAACTGCAGCGGCAGTTTCTGGCATGTATTTTATTTTTTAAACATACTTTTTAACAAATGTGTGTAGTTATTTGAAACTGAATGTTGAAAAACAACCTTGGGAAATGAGCCACATGCTGCTTTGCCAAATGAAGACTGCCAGTCGCATGCCTACTCTGGTAAATTTCGATGACATGACCTCAGCTTGCTCTGCCGGATCATGTTGTACAGCATTTGAAATCAATAAGGTTCTCGCCTTGACTGTCAAATCATAGTCCATCTACTTCAAGAGGACAACAAAACATGTTACCGTGGCAACGTCACCGGTTATTTTACCTGCTCATTGTAGATTTCCAACATACTGAAGAAGACCTGTGTCGATATCAAACGTGAGGACATTTAGAACAAACATCCACATACAGACAAATGCATTAATATGTACGTACAGCAGTATATTTATTTACCTGGCATTGTCTCGTGTCCTGGTTTTCTTTAATGGCTTCAAAGAGTCGCTCACACAGTTTGGGAACCAGGCCTTTATTGGGCCTGTAACCCACCATGGAGTAACTTTTGCCAGAGCCAGTCTGTCCGTAAGCCAGCAGGGTGGCGTTGTAACCCTGCACACGCATCAATGTATCATGTGTGTACATCACATGTATTTGATTTGAAAAAGAGATGTTTGATACCTGGAGTGCATTCTCTAGTATTCCTTGCCCAAGGTCCTGGAACACACATTCCTGAGGGGAAATCACATGAGAAAAGTATTCATTCACGCTCTGTACTTAAGCTACTTGTTTGTGTGTGGGGGTGGGGTCACAGCTATAAATTACAGCGCATGGTAAAATCTATATTGTGTAAGCTTTTATAGGTCAAACTTGAAAAAATAAAAACTTCTCAAACCTTACAAAAAAGTAAAGATTTTTTTTTGGTTTTAATCGGCATCAACAATTCATTCGGGGTCCAATGAATCCATCTCTGATTAAGATTTGCTGTTGACCAATACTTCCCACCACAGCTCTCAGGTACTACTTACCTGGTCTGCATAGCGCCCGCCCACCTCCTCGGGCAGGTAGAGGCCAGTGCGGTCCTGGATGACGTAGCCACTGTGGGACCAGTAGACGTAGTCAAAGCAGAAGGAGCGGCGGCACTGAGAGTCGCGTGGGTCCTGGATGCTGATGGTACTCGCTGCCATGGTAACGACGCAGCGGCTGCCTGCATCCCTTTCCCTCTGTTGGCCAGGAGGACAGTGAAAGGCAAGTATGAACAAGGCAAGGGTTAGGGGCTTTGGGGTTTGAGCGATTGAGGTTAGGGCGATTGGGGTTTGGGCGACTGGGGACAGGGCGACTGGGGTTAGGGCGTTTGGGGTTTGGGCGATTGAGGATAAGGCCTTTGGGGTTTGGGCGATTGGGGTTAGGGCGATTGGGGTTAGGGCGATTGGGGTTTGGGCGATTGAGGTTAGGGCCATTGGGGTTAGGGCGTTTGGCGTTAGGGCGTTTGGGGTTTGGGCGATTGGGGTTAGGGCGTTTGGGAGGGCGTTTGGGAGTTAGGGCGTATGGGCGATTAGGGTTTGGGCGTTTGGGGTGAGGGCGATTGGGTTTTGGGCAATTGGGGTTTGGGCGATTGGGGTTAGGGCGTTTGGGGTTAGGGGGTTTGGGCGTTTGTGGTTTGGGCGATTGGGGTTAGGGTGATTGGGGTTAGGGCCATTGGGGCTTGGGGGTTTGGGCGATTGGGTTTTGGGCGATTGGGGTTAGGGCGTTTGGGGTGAGGGCGATTGGGGTTTGGGCGATTGGGGTTAGGGCGATTGGGGCTTGGGGGTTAGGGCGATTGGGGTTAGGGCCATTGGGGTTTGGGCGATTGAGGTTAGCGCGAATGGGGTTAAAGCGATTGGGGTTAGGGCGTTTGGGGTTTGAGCGATTGGCAGAGCAGGAACCAGAAGGCCTGTAGCCCGAAGGGAAGGGCGCCATGCGCATTTTCTGACAAACTATCACATTGACACCACAGGTTCTTTTAACATTACAACTTCTTTTTGGGGGGTTTATTATGAACTTTAAGGACTCGTGGGAACCCTGTGTGACTGTACTTTTATAAAGCACATTTACATTTCAAACTGAAACGTTCAAACTACCAAATTACCATCAGATGGTTTCTTATTTTGTATATATTCCAACACAACCAATGTTGTCTACGAAGTATAATGCAACGCGTCTCAGGATATGTGACAATGGAACATGGAGAGATATACTTATTGACAATATAAAAGCTAGCTTGCTGTGCAAACCGAACGCTAGCTTAATGTTCGTTAAAATTATAACACACTGACCTTGTTGAACGGTCGGACTCTAACAGCCACCTTGACACAGTCCCTGCCATGCATAGTTGATGCTTTCTCAGTGGAGGAATGAGACAGACCAGGGGACAATCACGCGCACGCGCGTACACACACACGCACGCGCGCACGCACACACACACACACACACACATTTGCCCTGTTACATGTTGAATAATGAGACACTGTAGTGTGCAGGAAATAAGAAAATAAAACATTCCCTGAAATACTTAGCAGCACACAATGCTACTAAGTGGGTTGTTTGCATTTCCTTCTTTATGACTTGCTGGTGAAGTTTAAGAGCAGATCAGTTTTCACTTTCACCGTACCTGCCGGTTGCTTCCATGAATCATTCATGTGTGTGCGATACATCATTTATCAGGGTTTGTTGACTGTCCCCACTTCCTAAGACTTTACCATACATATTTGTGGTACCGTTTATTACAACGATTATTTTCTAAATAAACATTTTGTTTAAATTCATATAGTAGTGATGGGATTTTCGGCTCTTTTCAAACGGCTCAGTGAAAAGAGCCGGCTCTCAAACGGCTCTTTTAACCTTTGCAACACTTTAGCAACAACAACTTTAGCTTTTCTTTTAAATGTTTGACACATTTAGCATTCATTTTGATAAATGACTTGGTGAACTAAATATTGCACTCTACTGACTGCAAATAGCAACAATTATCAAGCAAAGAAAAGGGTTTTTACTTATTTTATTGAACATTAAAAAGGCTCCAAACAATAAACAAGCAACAAAATTAAAGTTCAACCAACAACAATCAAACATGCTGCATCATAACAAAAATAGTGAGTAGTAACTGCAACAGCAGCAGCGAACAAAATAAACACAAGATACTCCTTGCTTTATTTTAACAAACATAAGCCATGCCTTGCTCTGAGCACGGCAGCTGAGCCACTGCCAAACCTTGCTTCAGACACGTGAAAAAGAGAGCGACATAGAGAGGGAAAAAGAGAGCGAGTGCGCACGAGAGAGAGAGAGAGAGAGAGAGAGAGAGAGAAAATGACAGAGCCGGCTCTCGAGGGAGGGTGCCGGCTCTCATCGTTCACTTCAACACATCACTACATCACTGAGAGAAAAACCGCTCGCCTTTTTCGGCGAGTGTTTTTTCTCTAAGCTGAGAGAAAAACCGCTCGCCTTTACGCCATTTTCGGCGAGCGTTTTTTCTCTAAGCTGAGAGAAAAACCGAAAAACCGCTCGCCTTTACGCCTTTTTCGGCGAGCGTTTTTTCCGTTGCCCCCCTGATCGCAGAAATGTGTGGAGTTGTTTTGCATGTCAATGTTTTTCGCTGTGGCTGTTGGACATTTGTCACCGTCACTGGAGCCCGCACTGTCAGCAATGAAATTATCCCCTGTGCCGCTCTGCCCTTATCGCTTCTCGGCCTTTTGGCTAAGATCAAGTGTAGTAATCTGTTCTTATCGGTTTAATATCTGATACGTCCCCTATCTAGGGGGACATACAGTAGTCGTGTCCCTGGGTTTTCACTCAATCCTGTTATCCAAACATAACACCTCTTAAAAATGTAGACAAGTGGTTTCCTTCCGTTTTATTCATTCCGGAATCTGAAAGGTGTTTTATTTTGAAGAATTACCGGATTCTTTGTAAATTCAGGCTACAGTATATCACTCTTGATGCAGGTAAGTGCTCGATTTCTCGGTCACGTGATAGGCTACCGCGTTAAAAAACAAACGTCTTTGAAAGTTTTTTTCGGGAAGGTGAAAAGGCTCAGCCAGGAGACAGAAGAGGACCCACCCACTTCCAAGAAAGAGAAGGCTACATTTAATACACAGTAACAGGAGTCCTATTTCAAATACGGCTTTATCTCAACGGGAGATTCACACGCACCAAGCCTACCCCCATGATAAGCGGCGATTGTGAGTTGTAGTTTTCATGCACTTTTTATTTGAGGCGTATTTTATTTTGAAGGCACGTTTACACGTTACCATAGCGACCAGAGAGTGTTGAGGCCAGATCGGATGTTCCTCCTGTTATGATTGGTGTTTATTATGTTTTGAAAATACCCCACTTTTCATGCAGGTCATATCATATTAGATTGTTGTATCTATCCGGCCTTTAAGGCCGGTCCCTGAAAATATTGTCTGACATGAAACCGGTCCGTGGGGCAAAAAAGGTTGGGGACCTCTGACGTTGACGACTTGCATCCGACAAGTCACATGGCCCACACATGTTGCAGCCTTCAGACCCTCTGGGTTGGGTGCGTTCTGACCGAACCGAATGTTTCAAGATTCCCAAAAAATGCAGGCTCAGACAAAGTGCAATTACAAACAAATTTATTAAGGAAAATCGCACGGACAAATGCTGTGAAAAATGGATGAATGGTCAACAGAAATTCTAGTAACCATCAGTGTTAAGCCTTCGGAGTACCTTGTCAAGAAGAAAAAGTTTAACTTGGAGAAGACCACCCAATGAAAACTCAAGACATGTCGCAATGTTCATCAATGTTTATTGTGTTTATCAAAGAGCAGTCATCAAAAATAACATTCTACATACACTCTTCAGAAAATAGCCTATGTATCAGCTATACAACGCTCAGGTCAACAAATCCATGTTTTTTCCTTTTCTTTGCAGTTTTTTTTTTCCTTTGCATTTGCACACTGTACATCATTGCCAGTAGGAAGAGAGTCTAATTTTTTGGCACCAAAGAACATGTCGCGCACCCCAATCATCAAATCAAAACGTAAGACTAAACAGTGTGATTACCGGTACATAAGTAAATGTGGTAAAACTTCCAAAGGGGAAAAAAATAGAATTTATTATTTAACATTATTTGGAACAGAGAAAATTTACATTGTTAGAAATATTGGTTGAATTTCTTAACAGCGGTGTTCCAAGAAGTTTAAAAGAGAATGAATTGAAAGTCTCCTCACAAAAGAATGACTGACTTCTTTCTCGGGTTCTTTTTAGCGGGAGCATGTATCACAAACAAACAGTTGATCACTGCCAGGTAGAGACCAAAACAAAATGGCCACTGATGCAGCCTTTAACTCATTTACTGCCGGCCCAGTAAAAAACGGATCTTTGACATCTTTCGCCGTTAATGGCAGTGAATGAGTTAAGACATTTTGTCCAAATGAACTAAGCAGCACTTTTGAGGTCAACCACCAATTTTCAATCAGAGATTCTTTCTGCGTGTGACAGGCTTGATGAAAACGCTGTCCATTATGCGTTTACGGCGGAGGTTCATGCTCGATGACGTGCGAGCGGCTCCTTGCTTCTCCCTCTTCCGGGCTTGCGGGGCCTGATTGGCCGGACTGGGCAGTGGTGAGATCAGATCCACTTCGACCAGGGGAAGAGGCTCCGGGGCGGATCTGGATATGAAGATGGAGTGTGAAAAGTAAATGAAACATCAAATGGTGGCTAAGAAGCAGGAGAAAACCAAACAAAAACAATTTTCATACAGCGGACCCTTGCATACTCGCAATTTGCCAGATACGGATTTGCCGATCCCCCCCCCCCAAATTGTTTTAAAATATATATTTTGAAACAAATTTTGCTATCTTAGTGCTTAAAAACTGCTTCTTTTTTTTTTTTTTCAAACACAACACTCAAAAAAATCCACTTACAAACATTTGGTGGTGTTTTTTTGGTGCTGGAATAGATTTGTGACATTTCCATTCATTTCAATGAGGAAAGAACATTTGAGATCAGTGTTTTTTGGACAACAAGCGCGGTAAAGGAACAAATTCAATTTAAAAGTTAAGGCACCACTGCATGTTCTAAGGTTGACTAAGAAAAGGTCAAAGCAGTTAAAGTAATCATACTTGGCTCTTTGTTTGGCACTTGTTTTGCTTTTTAAAACTGCTTTCGCCTTTTTCGTGTGGTCTTCATCTGAAGTGAAGTCTTCCTGGAAGGAAACGAAACAAGTGACATCACAACAATTTCATGTTAAAATAAAATGGACTGTTGTTTACGATGCGTGCTAGTGTGTGTGTGGCTGAGAGAGAGAGAGAGAGAGGTCTCCAGAACCGCTTCATCCTCACTAGAGCCTATCCCAGCAGTCTAGTAAGAACAACCAATCGCAGGTCTCTTCCAGGGACAATTTAGAGTGCCTTAATGTGACTGCAAACTCCAATATCGAACCCGGTACCTCTGCACTGTGAAGCCGACGTGCTAACTGCTACCGGGCCGCCCCAAAAGCAGCAGCCATGGCAGCCATGGGATCGCTGGCCTGTGTGTGTGTGTGCCTCTGCTCAAGCCTGAAGGCCCACGTGGGGCAATTAAAAAAAAAAAATATGTTTATTGGTGGCTACTTCTGGATTTTCGTTTATCACGGGTGGTTTTGGTCCCCAGTAACCACGATAAACGACGGATTACTGTATGCAGATGTGTATGTTCCATTTGTTCATGCTGACCTTTGAAGCACCGTCGACAGCTCTTCTCGTGTTGCGAGTGACGGCCACCGGAACATCGTCACTGGGGCCCGGCGACTCTGCTATGCTGGCTGACAAACACACGCGCGTTACAATGTGAAGACCAGCGTGGTTCGAAACGGAAGGAGGCGAGGTCGATATGAAGAGCACCTCTTGTTCTCCTCCGTGAGGGCAAGTAGACGAATGATTTTTTTTCTGGGCTGGGATCATCCTTTGCAGAATCCCCCACCAGGACATCCGCGGACGATGTCGTCCTTCTGGTCCTCGACCTCTTTCTGACAACTTCGCCTGGGAAGAAGAACAGGAGCTCGAGTGAGCATGTATCGAGTTTTTAAAATGGCGTCCGACATCGTACCTTTCTGCTTCTCCTCTTCGTCCTGGAGCCTCTTGATGAGGGCGTCGGCTACCGGGGTTTCAGAATCCACCTCCAAAGGGGTAGCCAGTAAGAAGAGGTCTTCCTCCTCTGGGTGCTCCCACAATTTGCTTCTGGTTGTCTGCCGGAGACTCACGCCACCCACGGCGCTGTTCAGTATGGGCTCATGTTTGCCATGACTGACGCTCGCCTCCATCTTTGCTGGACTCTGAGGGGGTGACACAGAGCGCGGTTGAATGAGAAGGGTCAATGAGGCCAATAATTGACGGATGGAAGGATCCATCTAGCTGTGCAGAAAGACGACTAAACTTTGAAAATGAAATGAATCGAAAAATATTCAATTCATTCGTCGTTGTATGGTGGCAAGAAAATAAAAATGCTTAAATGAGATGTATGATGTTTTTGTTTTCACAAGTTAAAGCAGGTTAAAACAAAATGGTTTGCTGCTATATACGATGTGAATTTAAGAATTAAAAACTGCTGATAATATATTTTAAAAGAAGACAACTAATTGCTCATTTGTTAGTGTCATATTGTTACTGTTTGACAAAACCCTTCCTTCAGGTTCCCGGAAAAATATGCTCCAGAAAATTAGAACGTTGCTCAAATGACGTCACTGATTCACAAAACTGCTCTGCAAGGAAAAAAAGAAATTTGAGCCCAAGTTGATGGCGAAACACTTCTTAGCTTCTAGCGCCACCTCTGTCCATTTTGCAACTGTAAAACCTGAATTTCCCGATTGCAGGACCCCCAAAAAAGGGCTGTTCTATTCTTCTGCAGTATCAATTCCCATGAGAGGTGAATACTTACCTCTGGAAAGACGTCGTGAATGACGCGCCTGGACTGACGCTTCGCCCTCGTCGGGCTGGAATCGGCCCGTGTTCCGCCCTCCTCCTCCTCCTTTTGACGGTTTGAGCCTCGTGATGCTGCGCTTGACCGCTGCTGAAAAGACCTCCGCCTGTTCTTTGTCTTCCTCTCGTAGGACCTCCAGTGTGGTTTGCAACACCTCATTGCTGTTAAGGACTCGACGACTGGACCTCCTCGGGGTGTTTGTGTGAGAGCTTGCGCGTTTGGAAGTCCTGGTGGCTGCTTTCGGAACAATGTTTGTATCGGTGATCTCGTCTTCTGCTTCCTCCTCTCTGGCTTCAGGCTCGTCCTTACTTCTACTTGTTTGTCTGGTTCGACCAGGAGTGGCTCGTCGTCTGGATGGTGATGGAGTAGCGTAATTATGTAAAGCCGCCGTTGCCTCGTCTTTATCCATCTCCTCCTCCTGAGGCTGGCCCTTTTTTGGACTTTCCTGCTGGGCTTGAGGAAATTCAGGTTGAGCTTTGCGAGAGCTTCTCCGAGGTGTACCGGCTCGTATTTTGGTGCCTTTCGTTCCAGATGTTCGACTGACCACGGTGCTCTTATCTGCCGTCTCCGGTTCCTCGGGGATGGGAGTAATGAACGTAACCGTTCTCCTCGAGCGTGTTGTCATTCGGGTGGGAGTGAGCGGAACTGTCGCCTTCCTCTGAGAAGTTGAAGTCTCCGGGGCAAGAGCTTCAGGTTCACCGGTTGAAGTGAAAACTTGAACCTCTTCATTACTTATTTGGCTCTCACTTGGATGTTCTCGGTTATCCAGTTCTGAGTGGTCGAGATGTTGCTGGTCTTCTTCCGAAGAGTTTGCTGTCCCTGCGTGGTTGGCAGCTCCTTCTCCTTCCATCTCAACAGGCTCATCGCCTTCAGAGCCTTTCTCTACCCCGGCAATTTCAGGTTTCCCTTCCTCTAGTTCCATCTCGACATTGGCATCTTGTGCTATCACAAAATTCCCGCTATCGCTAGCGTCCGTGTCTGTAAGTTCCTGCGACGGGGTAGGCTCAGAGTCTGGTAAAATGGCAGGCTCATGATCTTCCGCATCCATTTCTTCTGCCGCATTCAGTTCGACCTCAGTGTTCTGCGGCTCGGTCTGCCCGTTGAGTTCCTTCCTCTCATCTTCTGGTGTGGCCGCCTCACACTCGAGAGCATCCGGTGCCAGAAAAATAATCTCAGGTTGTGTTGCCAGGTCATCGGAGGCCGCCGCTATCGGTTCCGATGACTCCGTACAATTCTCCATGGGCAACACATGCGCCTCGTGACCGCCATCCTCATCCATGTCCAGCACCAGCGAGAAGGTGCCGTGACTTGCACATTTCTGCTCGTCTGGTACGACGGCTTCCTGCAGCTCAGGCAGTTGGAGCGGCGCGGCGTCGATCGCCTCCCGTTGGCCATCCACAAGCTCCAGAGGAACAAGGAGAGTGGTTGAAGGTTTCAGCTCCATGTAGGACGACCCAGGTCCCTCGCCCCCGAGCGTCTCCTTTACTTCCGTATCTGCCCCAAGTCTCACCATTAACACATCTCCTTCCATTTCCTCCCCGACCATCTGGAATGACAGAAACAAACCAAAGTGCTGTTCAGACCAACAATCTCATTTATTTGATTTGGATTTGTATTGGCACGATACCTTCATCTCAACCCCCGGCGGTATAAGAGAAAACTGTGCGGCGTCCTGCTCCGACAAAGCCGATAAGAAGTGATTGTTTCTTCATGAAGAAAGGCCGAGCTGGCTGGGAGGCCTCGTAGACTCCCGTTTCCTTGGATTTCCTGAATGATCTCCACTTCGCTACCAGAGTCCTCGTCATCATTACACTCTTCCTCATCAGATTCCTCTTCTTCTTCATCCTCATCCTCCTCAGATTCGGAGCTGGATAGTTCTTCGCTGTCGTTCATACTCACAACCGCTAGGAGACAAGAAAAAGCATGTGAGCATGTAAATGAGGCACAGGAAAATTGTGTTGTCGTTCACGTATCCTCCTCACAGTGGGAGTCGGTGCCTGTCGGCTCGGAAGATGTCACGGAGGCAGTGGATTTTTGGCTGGTGAATACAGGTGGAGCTTCGGCGGAAGGCTCCTCTTCCTCCTCTGCATCTTTAAATTCATCCATGATCCTGATAGAAAATATGTGAAGATTTGTACTCCAAAAAGAAATGAAACGGTACGGCAATATTTACAACGGAATTCAATTTACCGTATTTTCCACACTAAAAGGTGCACTGGATTATGAGGCGCACCTTCAATGAATGGCCTACTTTGTAATTTCTTTCATACATTGGGTGCACCGCATTATAAGACGCAATATACAATGCATCCACTAGATGGAGCTACGCTCAAGGAAACGCCAACAGAACGATCAGATGTCAGTAAAACTTATTTAATAAAGCAGCGACACGGTTCACTTAACCAACAGCAAGTTAGAACATTGACGCGTTAATGCTGCTCTATTTCCGCGTTCAACTGTGTAACTGATCGCCTTAAGTTTGAACTCTGCGTTGTCAGCATGTCTCGAGTAAGGAGCCATTTTGGGGTCGAAATATTACCGTAATGACCACACACAAGGCGCATCGGATTTGAAGGCGCGCTGTGAGCTTTTAAGAAAATGGAAGGTTTTAGTGCAGAAAACACAGTAGTTTGAAATTATCCAGCATTAAACTTAACCGGGCTCGCTCTATATCTATCTATCTATCTATATATATATATTCTGATTTTTGGGCCTGAATGAGGTAACGTTGCCGAATGGGGGAAACCAACACTGCAATGGAGAAAAATACAGTTTTTGTAATTCATGCCTACAATTAATAGAATTGCTCATTTTGGTGGATCCTCACCCAATATTTGTTCAATAAAATTCTAACACGCATGTTTGGAGAGAGTAGATAAAAACACAAACCCGCTGGGGGCTGTCTGTGACAAGACGTGAATTCCAGAGCGGGTCAGAGGAGGAGACAGGCCACTACCGAACAAATGTCGCTCCACAAACTCAGTCAGATCTAGTTAATCAAAGCAAGAGATTGGTTAAAAACAGAAATATTGAAAATCACAACAATGGTGAGAGCTGAAGACTTCCAGGACACACCTGTTGATTGCTCCAAATTCTCTGCTGGTACATCTGCAGGTTCAGTGTCTCCACATGTTTGCGCATGCTCAGTGGAGGCTGCACCTTCAATGTCTCCAAATGAGTTCAGGCGCTGGATGAATTTTGCGGCTTCACTGTCTTCACATGCGTTCTCTTGCTGCGTGATCGGGATGGCGTGAGAGTCTCCACATGCGTTTTGGTGTTCTAAAATGGCGGTGGATTCAAGGACTTGTGACTGGGCTGGATACTCATTGGTGGTGAATGACAGAGGCTGAGATTCTGTCTCTGCGGCAGCGACCAACAGCTCGTCACCTAGCAACAGAAACGTGTTAAAACACTGCGATGTCATGTCACACAATGAGTGAAAAAGAAGAAACAGGTTATGTTGTATGTAGTTGATGTAATGAATTCAATAACAGAACTAATTACCGTGATATGATGGTTCTTCTTGGTCAATAAATTCAACAGCTGCTTCTTCGCTACCTGATCCCGTGTCTGGTGGATTGTCCAATTTGCACTCAACTTGCTCATTGTCAAGAACCTCAGGATTTTCTCGGTCCCCTCCCAACTCATCTAGTTGGTTCTCCGTTCTACACTCAGCTGCTTCTTCGTTGTCATCGTTTTGCTCCCCAGCAATCTCCATCACATCTTCAAAGGTCTCTTCTTCCATAAGCTCCTGGCCTTCACTCTCAGCATCGTTTGAAAATTGCAGAGAAGCCCGCTCGGTAGCTAGAATAGAGTTCAGCTCTGGTTCGTTTTCACCCAAAAATTTAAGGTTTACAGTCACAACGTCATCTTCTTTATCGGTGTCGAGATGCTCCTCCTCCTGATGTTCCTCTGCATCGTAGTACTCCAGAGTGGTGTCCGTAACCTGGAAAGATGTCTGGCTTGTGTCAAAGCTCAAGCTAGGTTGATCTTGGGTTGCGTCCAAGGGATTGGTTAATTTTGCAGCTTCGTGGATTGGGAATGATTCCTTCAGAGAGCATCTCAGCTGCGGCGAAGGAATACCGCCTTTGGGCGGCATGAACTTGACGTGGGGCGATTCTGGTTCTTCATCTTCATCGAGTTGTGCAGACCAGGTCTTGCGTGTGCGAGACAGGCTGGGCCCTCTGGTGAGTAGGCCAATCTCACGGTCTGCGAGCATCTACAGAGGACAATGGTTCCAGATGAATTGGGAAAAGCTGCACAGGTGAGTTTACTTAAACATTATATTTAGACTACAAGTCACAATTTTCATAGTTTGCCTTGTACTGTGACTTAAGTTCAGGTGCAACTTTTATATATGTTAATATAACAGCTTTGATTGGCTCCCTAAATCGCCGTTTCCTAAGCGTGTCGATTTACTAGGTATAACCGCTGCAATTGGGGATTTTAGGTAGGGTAAACCATTTTAAACAACACAAAAACTTTTCAAGCGGAAGTATTGATTTCACCTGGAACTCTCAAACAACACAGAGTGCGTTCAAATATTCACTAGAATGGCCGTATACTGAGTGCGTATAGAAAGGCAGTGCCGTCCCTTTAATTTTCGAATGCGGCTTCTATTAGAATGCCATCAACAGGTCGTGCTTGAAAATGTTGACTATTGTACTTTCTGATGCAGTGGTCTCAGCCACTCTTTTTTTAGCACCCATGTTTTTTTCTTCTTCTACATGATTCATTTTTGATTTGTGAGACTTATACTCCAGTGTGACTTATAGTCCCAAAAATATGCTAATTAGTTTGCATTTTGATGTTGAAATGTTACGCATGGTACAGTGAAACTCCTCTACAACGAAATCATGTTTGCAGCAAGAAAATTTTCACAACAGGGGGGTTTTCACTGTAGCAAATTTGAAACAGGAAAGTGGGAATGGTGTTAATGCATGAAGATTTTTTCACACTAGGAGGTATTTTCACCCATGTAGATTATGTTGTAGAGGAGTTTCACTGTACTACAATATCTGATCTGTAATGCAATGACATGGTATCCAGAAGGTAACTTTGCAACACATATATTGTTATTATTATTTGCAATACATGCCATTAACTGACAATGACAGACAGAAAGCAGTTTGTTCTCACCCCGTTGGTCAAGTGCATGTCCTTTTCCACTTCAGGAGACCCGGCCACTTTCCCAAACGTGATCCTGCTCTCTTTGCTGCGAAGCGGAGGGGTGATGGAGCGCCCCGGAGATACAGAGGGAGTGGCCATGGGAGTGGGCCTCTGGCTACTGCGAAGGATGGACTGAGGGGTGAAGGCTGAAAAGACTGTGCCGGAAGCAGCCAGGGCGCGAGCGCGCTGATGTGACAAGAATATATGTTTAAATTGGACGGAAAATTCACCAAATTAGATTTGTTTGAAAAGTGACAAGGGGATCAACATTTGGTCTCACCTTCACAATCAGTGGAGTTTGCAGGAGGTTAAATTCTGGGGCCTTAGTTGTGCTTTTTAAAATGGCCCAAGAAGGTCTGGCGGGACTGAGGAGTGGTCGAGGGGTGTGAGAGGAGGGATGAACCACCAAGTCGCTTAGCCTATGTTAAATGAGGGAGAAGTGAGAAGCAAATTGTGAACAGTGAATACTTTGGGATTCTTGACGGTTATTACATTGAAGGAACTAAACAGACTATTACCAAAACAATTTTGAATTTGATGACCTCTTGAAGTAGGATGCTATGGGATTGATCAAGTTTAAATATGATCTTTAAGACAAAATACCAGGCAGGTAACGCAGCATTGAAGAAAGCAAGCTAACAACAGCTACAAAATCAAACTGATGTATCTCGGTGGTTCACAAAATTGCATTTTGCTGCCTAAACACAAATATGTTGAGTTGATTCAAGCATAATTCAAAGTAACCCGCCATTATATTAATCCATACATTTATCAAATTTAGGTCCAAGATTTCTAAAGCAACTCAAGAAATGTTTCCTGAGTTTGTTGCATTTTTAAGGCCTTTGAACAGCAGATTTAACACTGAAGTATCACTTGAAGGAAAATGAAAGGCGTTCATTTTGGAACAACTACTTCAAGACTTTTTAAGGATCAATGCATGGACAAAACAGTCAGTTTGCCATTGATAAAAGAACGCTTTACTCTGGCTTTTATGAAGTACCTCGACTTTTGTTTAGAGCTCATAGTTAACGGGGTCCCCAGGAATGGTTCCGGTTGGGCTTGAGTTGCAGGCTTAGGTGGTGGACTCAAGAATCCAGGAGTTCTTGGACTGAAAGGCAGAATTTGAAATAAGTACCTCAACAATTAAAAAATGCTTTCACTAGTTTGCTGTTCGCTTACCACTTAGCAGGGGAGGACAGCGGTGAGTCTCCTTTGACCATCCACACCTCCTCAATCTTATTCAAGACACTGTTGATAAAGCCCGCCCTAGACATCACTTTCTCATTCGCGGAACGCTTGCTGATTGTTGACAGCGGCTGTGGACGAGTCACTATAACACAATGGGGAATTTTAATTAGATATGCAATTGCGCAAAGATGGATCTGAAGGCTTTCAATGACGTCATGCCCACGTTACCTTCTTTGTGGATGGTGGTGGGATGTTGGTAGGGTTTGGCTCTCTCCATCGCCAATTTTCTCTGAACTCTGGGCAGAATTTTGCCATACTGCTCCAGTATGGAGTTGCGGGTTTCTGATCGCTCTTTAAGCTTTGGGTCGCGCTCATTCTAACAAGAAAACAAAACAGGCATATGGTTTAAACACTATTGGAATCAAGCGGCTCATTTTTACACTTGCACGACTATGTTAATATAATGTCAAATGTGCTTGAAATCATTATCGATACAGTTAAAAGATTGATCATGGGAACAGTTGACCCAGAAGCTGATTACATTAATTCGCTAGTCGAGCGACTTTAATTTCCCACTGTACTCAAGAGGTTGTGTGTCATACCACGAGGTGCATTTTAAGGCTGTGGTTGAGTTGCAGCGCAGGTATGTAGTTGGATTGCTGAAGGTAATGAATCATCAGTATTTCCCTGTTTTGAAGACCGCCTGTACCTTGTAGAAACTTCTCCAAAGTTTCCTAAAAACATAAACAAAGAACCAATGATAAACTAGAAAGATCACAATCTTTACAGAGCATCTTGAAACAGCTGTTAATCGAGTTGCTGCATGATCCAAAAATGACCTGCTCAGTGGGGCCGAGGGGCAGTTTGAGCAGCTCTTTGATGAGACCCAGCTCCTGGCAGGTCTCGTACAGGAAGCCAAGCAGCTCGGCCCTGTTGAGATGATTCGAGTGCTGACGTAGCAATGACCACGCCTCAGTGAGACACCTGGGAAGTGGGGGGCAACACGGGGGTAATTATCGAAGCTATATAAATACTTGAAAAATTCAACAGTGGACTCAGTGGAACTTCAACACAAGAAATCAGATGAAACAGACTGCCGTATTGTTGTTGGCCTGATTACCTGTTATGTAGCAGTACAGCCAGGCAGAGTCTGGCCTGCGAGATGGAGGAAATGGAGGGCTTTGTGACGTGAAAGTAGC
Source organism: Hippocampus abdominalis (assembly GCA_018466805.1). Lineage (NCBI taxonomy): Eukaryota > Metazoa > Chordata > Actinopteri > Syngnathiformes > Syngnathidae > Hippocampus > Hippocampus abdominalis. Next base: position 17,026,405 of record CM031696.1, read on the forward strand.
GGAGCGCCACTGAATGTTGGCCCTGACACATGAACGCTTGCAGGACGCGCTCATGTTGCCACTCAAAGTGACACTGAGAGGCGGCCGGATTCAGAAGCAGTTCAAATGAACTCTGATCGGGAGAGGCAGGGCGTTGGGAAAACGGGTTAGCTTGTAGCTGACAGTCCATGTCTTTTTCTTAAAATATTTGTGTGTGCAGACCTGGTGGTCACGGTGGTCCAGCAGCCAGAAGCCTTGCACCAGTTTAACCAATCCAATGGGGATGTCAAAAGCTGTGGGAAAAGACTCCACTGACGCTCCCTCCTTAGTGGGGAAGGAGTACATGACATCCAGCAATAAGTAGATTACCTAAGAAAATGTCAAGGCTAATCACACGCAGCTCGGATTGGGAGAGACTGAGAAAATAAAAAGCCATATGAACACAAACAAAATGAGAAAAACCCAGAAGAGTAAGACCAATTTGAGTTTGAAGGATACAATTGCATGTTTTGCAGCCTCATTAACACTGTCCAGAAGATAAATATCCAGCAAAGCCTGCAGATGAAAAATTCAGCATAATCAATCAGCTGTGTGTGTTGTGCATCACATAGGTGTGACGAGTGTGTTGACTTTTAGGATATGGTACACTTGAGCATACATGAAGGGTAGGTGGTGGGTACTGTCCTGTTCCACCTTCATCCCTCCTCCACAGATTGGCCAAATGTTCTCCACATTGGCCTACCAAACTGTCAATCATCAGGCAGTCAGCACACCACTTTCCCCTGTGACAATAGTGGATGTATTACATTGCTGGAATGCAGTTAGAATATATATATATATCCCCCCCCCCCCCCCCTCTCAAAAGAGTACTCACTTGGCCAGAGAGGTGAGCTCCTCCCTGCGAATAGAGTAATAGTTGCTAATGACTGAGTGACTGTAGAAAGGCCTGGAGATCTGCACGGCATCAACATCTATAGAGAAGACGCCAGTTACAACCCGCACAACGGAGACACATCATGACAAATCTTGAAAAAAGGCGCTTCCCAAACACGTTTACCTGATCCTTCAGGCAGCAGGCCAGTGCGACAGAACCAGAGGACCACTTGAGCGTACTTGGAAATCAGACCAGACGCCACATTCTTGTTGATCAGACCGACAAGACCTGCACAAACCACAAATCAAGAGCAACCACGATTAATAACAACCAATCACTGTATCTGTAAACGTGGAACAAACAGAGGCGAAGATGATAAAACTTAACTGGCATTCCTGTAATTCGGTAATCATCAGCACAATATACAACTTGGAATACATGCTTATAGATGATTTGGGATTTCTCATACAGTTCATCAAAATCATTATTGTTAGCCAAAACAGAGAGGGTAACACTATTTTCGAGCTATCGTCTACAATGGGTTGCATTGTGTAAACTTTGGCGGACAAGTACTGCGAAGGCATTGTGTTACGGTGTGGTGAAAGGAGTGCATCACCTTTCTGCGTGAGCTCCTGAGCTTCAGTGAGCAGACAGTGGAAGATGGTGCTGAGGTTCTGCAGAAGTCTCTGGCTGTGCTGCAGCAGCTGCATGGTCTGAGGATCTGTGAAGTTGGACGAGCTGTCGAATAGAGGTGCACCTTGGAAACAAACACAAAACAAAGTGACAACTGCATGCTTCCTTTTTGTTTCCCTTTAGTTTGAATTTCTGCACTTTTCATCATGCGGTTCTATTACAAATGAGAATGTCAAGGAACATACAAATGCTATCCAATTCCTCCTTGGTCTTGGTCACTTTCTTCCAGGCCCAATCCAAGATATAGCGAAGGTTTAGCGCAGAGCCTGGTTGTTCTGATGGGATGTCATTAAAAATAAGTATTGAAGTTGAGTCAAATTGTACCAAAACAGAAACAATGTTTCTGGAGACAGCCTCTCACCCTCTGCAGTCCACTGCTTGATACAACCAGTGATCAGTCCCAAAGTGCTGGTCTCGACTGCAGTCGACAGGATGGCATCTAGCTGCTCCTCCTGTAAGCAGATTATAAACGTTGCAGTGATTGAATATCAAATGTAAAACCACAAAAACTGTTTGACTCTGTCATAAACTCAAGGCTCATGGCTCAGACTTTGAGAGATTGAAGTTAGAAAATTGGCGTAGACACCATTAGAATGCACAGCAATTACACGTTCAGAAAAAAACTACAGCATGTCATGGGGATGTATTTACCTGAGAGACATTGGAAGAATGGGCATCAGCAAGGCGAGATGACAGAAGGCCTGACATGAGACACCGCGAGTAGCTGCTGGAGATGACGTCACTGGAACACGGGCAGCTTTCCTCAAAAAGCTCAAGGTCTGGCGATTGAGGAGGCATGCAATCAAAACATTCATTTTTCATTGAAATAATTACAGGAGGAAAAAAATGGTGGCAAGATGATACAATTGCTGGGAATTTCACTTCACCAAATATACTTCTGCTTACTCCCACCGTCGAGAACACGTGCATATTAGACTAATTGAGAACTCTACTCTGACCGTGGGTGTGAACGTTTGTCCATATGCGCCTAGTGATTGACAGGCAAACAATCCGGGGATTATTTAGACTTCTTGTGCAAACGCTGAGATGACCTCAAGCTCAACTGAGGTGTGTTACGGAAAATGGAAGGACAAATAAACACAGAAATAGAAAGAATGGGTCACAAACTTGTTTCTGATATCCAGAGCAGGTTGAATGGACAATTCCAGAGTTGAATAAACAGGTAGCATCTGTAACCAAAAAAAAAAATAATAAAATGATTTAATTTTACTACATAGAAATATTATAATAAGTGATTTCCTGTGCAAACAGAGAAACAAAAAACTTTGGGAGAACAGCAGTTCTCTCAGTAGCAGACTTGCCAAAGTTGTATGCGGTTGGGTTAAAGTACTGTTCCGGTGGGGGGAAAGTCAAAGGCAGACCCCTGCTGAGACTGTGATCCTGGACAACTACATCCAGTAAGACGTTCTGAGGAGCCATCTGCGTCACTGGGTCCAAACACCAAACGGCAAGGTAAGCACAGTTCTGCAGAGACTCGCCCATTCTGTAAACAAAAACCTCAATTGAAGTGCAATGTCACAGTGAACTGATGAATCTTGTTGATAATAATCGAGAATATTCTACGACAATGAACACTTCATTAGGAGTACCTTAAATTAATTTTAATCATCATCCCGAGGAGTGTTAAATGTTAGTCATTTTTGACTACTTGAAAGTGATTACATTTTGACAAGACGTGTTTTTGACATCGCCTTTTGAATGGATGGTTCTGATCGCACTGCTACGCATAAACCATAACAACAGACCAAAATACAGCACTGCTGTGACTAACTTAATACGGGTGAAGTAAGAATCCGCACAAGATCCACTGTACCTGAATGAGTCTGGCATTTGTGCATGGTACCAGCGGTTGATGTCAAAAACACCAATGTAGGTAGAAGGCATTCCTTGCCCGTAGGCCTTGACTTGCCAGCTAAAGATGGACACACTGGTGTCTGGAGATGCAACTGAAAGACAAGAGCAGGAGATTGTCAAGTTGTGACAATGAAAAAAAAGCCAAGTAAAAATAAAAAACAGTCCTTTATTGACTAATGTATTCAAAGACAACTCTTAAAGGAAAAGCTGAACGGTTTGTGCTCTTACATTTGCATGATTATGCCCGCAAAACAAAAAAACAAGGGCCATAAACGCATGTTTGGGTAATATCACTGAAGAACAACTGCAGAGCCTTCTGAAAAAACAAGAATTCCCATAAACACACACTACAAAATCTTGAAGACCGGGAAGCTAAGTTGGGAGGACCGACTCCCTATTTATAAATGGTCTAGTTGTGGGGGGATGACTGAGTGTTTCAACACTTTTGTCACTATTATGTGACCAATCTGACCTTCAGTCATGCTGTCGTCCCTGTCCGGATGGGGTCGGAATTTCTCGATGGTCTGGCAGTTCAGCAAGCGGGTGTTGGTGTTCTGGGCTCTGAGAGGAAAAGCTGCGCCACTCAACTCTTGACTGTAACGCTCCTCGCAGTACTCAAGACCCTGAACAGCATAATGACGGGTTAGGAGGGAGGCGTGGAAGAGCACTTTTCTGAGAGAAAAATCGTCATATTCTTTGCACCTCATAGAGGATCTTCCTTGACGCCAGACATTTACGCTCACTGAAAGCCATCTGTAGCAGGTGGAGACTGACCGTGTCGCCTTCTCTGTGTGGGTGTAAAGTAAGTGAGAAGTGAGACTAGGTGGATTTGCTTTAAAAAAAAAAAAAAAAAAGCTTAATTGTATTTTAAACTTACTGATCCTGAGAAGACTGGACAGCCCAGAGGTAGCAGCAGTTTCTGGGGTCATTTTCTGGCTCCTGGAAGGTGAAGGCGTGAACGGGCACTCTGCCACCATCCAACTGGCAGTGGTATCTACACGTGCAACAAGGGTTTCGTATTGCACACATATACAGGTTAAAAAAAAAAATAATCAAAGCAACTGCAACAGGTGGCACTAGAAGTCTAAGTGAAATTCAATTCATCATTTCACCCTGAAAGCAGTAAATTGTAGAACAGGAAACATGTGTTATGATACTGTGATGGATTTTGAGAGCACGTGGAACACATTAAGTGACTATTGAAAAAGGCATATTTTGAGAAACAGTGGAAAGCCTCACTCTTTTCTGAGAGACTTCAAGTTCCATAGCTGTAAGTAACCATCAGAGAAACCCACGGCCAGCTGGTTTGTTCTGGGGATGTACTGCAGGGCTGTGGCTGATACACCACTTGGCCCATTGAGCTGGAGGGAAAGGTGTCTGCCCTCTCTGCTGCTCACTTCTCGAAGCCTGGGAATCTCTCTCAGAGTTTTGGTCACTACTTGCAAGCCTGTGAAATCCAAAAGGAGGGACGAGCTGAGAATGAGAGATTACACGGGGGGGAACGTGCATCTCTCGACATTGACGCTGCTCACCTGAAGCCTTCAGCTCGCTCTGGCTGCAAGACAGGTCGTCCAGACAGAGGTCCACGAGCAGCACATGGCCTACATCCGTGACTACAGCGGCGATGCCAAAGAACCAGCGAAGACACTGGTGGAGATGCTGGGTGGAAGTGCTTGCCCCACCATAGCTCACTAAGGGCTCAATGGCTGTAATCTACAGTCGAGCAAAGACACAACCAGAAAATGTTTTAATGTAAAATGTGCTTCTTTTTTTTTAATGCAACTTAGATTTAGGTAGGATGTCTTCCAGTGCAGAGCAGAGGAGTCTCACCCTGCCTGGTATAACCACAGCCTTGGTCACTCTAGACAGCCCCAAGTCATAGAGACACAACACACTGCCTTCTGTTTCTTCCAAGCCCACCAGCAAGCCAGACCTATGATGCATGATACAAAATCTGACATTATTATGACATTATTAAAATGCAATTTACAGTTCAGTAGATGATATGGTGAACCCAACGAGCCCGGACAGAAATAGTGAAAGGCTGTAGACCAATGAGAAGAAAGGGACACAGACTGCACTCTGACCTTTTGAGCCAGCTGAAGTCCCTTGCGGTGAGGACGCTCGGTGGGTGCTCCCCTCCACCACTAAAGCAGTACGCAGACATACGTTCTCCGGTCAATGCGTGGATGAACTCAAGATGGGGGCCGCAGGCGAGCCAAGCATGTCCTGCACGGCCTTCAAGCACACGGGAAACAAGAAGCTTTTTGTCAGTTAACTTTTTTAATTTATTTTTTTTGTGCAACCATATACTGTATTCTTTTGAGAGAAAGGCACTCACCAACAGTAAACTTGCCGTGAAGCACAGAGTCCAGCGTGATCTCATCCTCTCCTACAGCCTCGAGAGTCACCGCAGGAAAAGGCAGCAGGCTGCTGGTGACTTGTGCTGTCAACTCATGCATGGCTCACTGCAGGAACAATGTAGGATATGTGTTAAAAGATGTCATATTTAGTTTTTTTTCTCCAGTCTTTACACAGCTTTATTACTATATTGCTGTTATGTAATGTTCCCAAAACATCAGCGTAAAAGACCAAAATTAGCCATGATCCCCCTCAGAGACTCAAACTTAATGCATCATGTATTGTCATAACAGCCGAATGCACTGTACATAAACTAACAACTAGCAATAAGCATGTGCCTGCTAAATAAAACAGTTTGAAACATTTTACGCTTATGATCAGCAAGACTATTAAGATGGACTCGTGACTTGGGTTTGTGAAATATAGTTGTAAAAATTTTTCTTTTTAGTTATTTTCTACCTCAAGATTTGTAAAATCAGAAGCTGTGATGAATCTCAGTTCCACAGTACAAAAAGGCTGTCTTAAAAGCACAGTTGTGGTCCAGCTGTCAGCAAAATCCCCAAAGGGGTGGGGTGGAGTGCACTGTGATCAACAACAAATGACATTGACACACATGTTTGTGTCAACAGTAGCTTGTGTCAGTGCAATTTAAAAATAAATGTGAGACTGATTTTTCAGGCAGTGACAAATGATCTTTTCTTTGTTAGGCCGCTGCAAAAACTATTTTACCATTTCCCATGGAATTTCATGCAGGTGCAGTAAGTGCAAGATATCCATCTATAGATTTAAATTTATCATCATCTAACACACATTAGATATGTTTGTTAGCAATGATGAAACAAAAATAAATAAAAGCATTATATAACTAGGCAGGGTGTACTTGTTTTATGATTTAGTTCCATTCCTCGGCCTGCAACGTAACCCAAGTTTGTACAGAAGTTGTGATATGCGGTAGTCTACCACTAACCTATGCTAAAGCGCTCATAATCATCGTAATATTTGCATTTAAACCACTTGAAACATAAACAACGCCAGTAATTTGCAGTGGCAGTCTCGGTGCACAATACGTAATAATAATAATAATACATTTTATTTATAATAGCGAGGGTATGCTGTACAGAAAGGACTCCTAACCACATGAGTTTTGAGAAACGATCCAATATTTTTTTTAGAGGTGGTGCTTGGTGTAATTTAAAGTTTGTCAACCACTGGCGCTACGTGCAAAATGAAATGGTGCCCCTTAGCGGGCTCATGGAAAGTAACATCAGGCATTCAAGCGGACTCCCGCGCAGCGAGGCTGGCGGTCAGTAGCGCACAGCCCACGTTTGTGAGGGAAGCATGAAACACACATTTAGCCATTTACAGCCACAAGAATAACATTCAAATTCAAAAAGGCAGTTGAGTTGAGTACCAGCTACCATAGCTTTCCGTGACATTATATAAGAAGTATTACAAGACAGAACAAATGACTCCCGAGTGGGCAAGACTCACGGCAAAAGATGTCACGTCACTTGAAATGTTAGCTTTGCGGCTAGCAAGGCAGAGCACCCATTAGCATCAGCAGTTGTTAGCATAGAGCCTTAGCCTAGCTGGCATGATGTAAACAAACAAACTCTGGTCTCTCCGTACATGTTTAACGCGAGGTAACGCCGCTTGTTACTTGGTTATTCAATACGCAACAAGTCACCTTACATTCACTTTGGCGAACATAACAGGCTACAAGGTCACGAATGATAGCGTTGATCTAAAACGACTAAAAACCACGAGCGAACTACAGGGAGTCCGTGGTATGGTCTAATATTAGTTGTACAGTATTTAGCGTTTTAATAAGATTTGGTGCAGTCTCGTTGCATGGTTAAGTAAATGTGCAACTTTGACCACGGGTGTTCGTGTAAAATATGTCCGTTGTTTCCATTAGCTGGTAAATCACTGCCAGATGTAACGCTCATTTTAATTTATTGACCGCTTGCCAAACGAAGCTTGCTAAAATCGCATGAAATGATTTGACCGGTTTTCACCATCTCCAATGAAACGGCGAAGAACTCGTGTGAACGATGAGCATGGACCTTAGCTAGTAGCTGCATCGCAGTACAGTTTCACTTTATCTGCGACCGATCATTTTTTTCACGTTGAATTTGCATAGAAGGTAAGAACAAGCAGGTTAAAGAAGCTAGGCTCATTTAGCTAGCTTCTCGATAGCAGGGTAAAACGTGATGCAATGTGCCGCCCGTTAGCTGCTACAGCCGTTGTCATTACGTTACCTTGCCTCCTTTGGTCGGCTTTTATCGGGACCCACGAGCTTTCGTTATCCTTGGCGAATGTGCCGATCGTTGGCCGTCATAATCAGCACGGGACGAATGTTGCTCTCAAGTCGCTTAGCGCTACTGACAGATGACAAGTCTAAAAAGCTTCGAAGAAACTTTAAGCTTTGGCATAGTCTATTGCCATTCCACTGTTGAGGAGGGGAGAGGCATTAAGCATTTCTTCACTGGTTTGTCTAGCCAATGTAGACGTAGACTTGCTCACTAACACTCTTTTGGTTGGCGGGTGTATTGCAGGGGGGAAACGCTGAAATTTTGGCCCAGGTTCACAGAAAGCTGCAGTCGACCTACTATTAATTATGGCGAGAATCCACGTCAAATTCTTTATATACACACACACACACACACACACACACACACACACACACGCACGCGATCTCTTTTTCTATTGTCACTTTTTGTGGGTGTAGTGATAATGTGATTTCTGTGTGGCCTGGAAGTGCACAACAATATGGACAGAAGAGTTCAGAAATTAGGGAGTGAGTCACACTTTTGCTTGCTACAAAACAAGGATGACAGCAGGAAATTCAGAACATTTTGCTGACGTCGGGCAGAAGTCTTCTATTTGAAAAATCATTTTTTTAGGAACACAACAACAAAGTGTAATGGCATGTCTGTTGAGCCATTAACCTTGCATCATCCAAGAGAGCAAGTCATTGTCAACACTTTAGATTGGTCAGCAATTTGTCAACACACAAACAGGGAATGACCAATAGTACGAATTTGTTGGGTGCATTTTGACATAGCTTTTGGCCCGACAATCATTTGTACTGTCACTGACATTAAACAACAATCTCTCTGTTCATGCTCATTCCAAACATGTCTGATGCTGCAGAAGTTAAGGTTTTCTCAATTTTGTCCAGAAAGCAATTGTTGAACACCCCCCGCTCCCGGGGAGGTACAATTAAAGTACAAGTTCAAACACCATTCAGGGTAAATGTAATGCTTTTATTGAGCAGTATTGGAGACGTTAGGTGTAAATGTAAAACAAAGCAATGATTAAATAAGTCAACTGTACAAACAAAATTATTAAGTATTGAATATTTCAGTACTGTTCTTGAGGATGAGCATAGTGCATAATAGGTTAAAGGCTTTGGCTATGCCTGTTAGCTGTGACAATTTTTACACTTTCAGTGAGAGGTTCCTTATGCCGGACCATTTTAAGACTGCCTTCAGAAGTTTTAGTAAAACAGATTTAAGATAGTCTATAGGAATGTTGATTCAATTTGATTATATCCACTCAGACGTCTGTTGGAATTGAAACAAAGCATTGTGTTCAGCTGCTAGGATTTTCTCATACAGAGCCGCTCAATCATCAACTCATAGTCTTGTATTTCCCTACAATGAGAGAAGAAAACAAATTAGTCAGAATCAGAACTTTTTTTCCTCCCCCTTCAAATGTGTATATAATCTTTACCTGTTACTTAAACAACGTCCTTTCAGGTATTTTTCTTCTGCCTTCTTTATAGAGATATTGTCCATCCCAGCAATGGCGTACGTGATAGCCTGTAAAACATTCTTGAATGTATTACAACAAATATTCAAACTACTAATAGGCTACAGCAGTATGACATACCTCGGGAAGAAGCACATCCAAAACAAACGGGATGCGCTCCATGTATTGAGCCGCAGCCTTGCCTGGCAGCGCGGGCACCGCAGTCTCGTAGACCTCGGTGAGATAACAGTACATTTTGTCTAACTGCGTGTTATCTTCCAGGTAAGTCTCCACTCCAAAAAATCTCTTGTCAGATCTCTGGAAGTAGCGGAGCCACCTCGATTGCACCTGACCTCGGATCACAGCCTGAGGGAGCGTGGAAACCGTGTTCAAGTGTTAGCTACCTCTGCCAAGTACTGATCGTAGTTTCTAAGCAAGATTACAAAAAACATCCCCATTTTAAAAACATTACGTATGTTGCTTATATCGAACAGGAAAAAAAAATACAGCAGGGGTGCTAACAGTGAACCATGATTGAGGAAAGTAAAATAAAAGCTCGCCAAAGTTTTGCTAAAATTTCAAACTCAAATCATACCAGCAGGCGTCCTTCCACCATGCGCTGTTTGATTACAAAGTGCACAAGCTTTTCGTTGGCACGGTTATGTGCAGCTTGGGTCCGGTCTGGCAGCAGCCGCTTGGCACACTTGTTGACCTCCTCCTGCTGCTCTTCACAATCTTCTTTGGGATTCTCCCACTGACCCTCTGCTTCCATCAGCGAATCACCAGCGATGGCGAGTTGCTTCGAGGAGCCATGCGGGTACTTGCTCCTCACTGGATTACCTGAACGAGGGCAAAGACTCATCAGGACCACAGTGAAAGGAATACTTGCATTCACCAGGCATGAGGTATACCTGCACAATGGAATGATTTCCATTGTAATGAAAAATCTAGATGTTTTTTTTTTGGGGGGCATAATCATGTTCCTCTCACACAACATGTAGCCTGTGAAATTAGAAGAACCTCATGCATGTCAAACTTAATTAAAAAAAAAAAAAATCCATCCATCCATCACCCACTTTCTAATCCGCTTATCCTCACAAGGGTCATGGGCATGCTAGAGCCTATCCCTGCTGAAAATAAAATTCTATAAAGGCTTCCAACCATTTTAGTGCCACGACCAGTTATAGTTTGATGTCAAACTAAACATAACACGGAAGGCGCAGTTTTCTACGAAGCCACTCCGTGCGCTTCTCAACTGACACCTGACCTCTGCCGGCTTTTTATTTATCGTGTATGCAAATTACAAGTGGTATAACAGAAAAACCCTCCTTCTTCATTGACATGTCACGCCTCTCAGCCCAGTCCACCGATACGCCCCTAAGATGTCAAAACATCTCTCGGTACAAACAATGGATACCTTGTTAATTCAATGGGTAGATTCCGCATGAATTGAGACACTGTAACAAACTCAAGGACATTTTATCGTGCTGCCCACCCAAAGTTGAACCTTCCTGTTTGTACTATCAGTTAAGAAGGCCTCCGTTTCATTCAGCTCAAGTTGGCCCTTTTTTTTTTCTGTGTGCTCTAAACATACGAGTTCGAGGTCAATCAAGCATATAACAAAATGAAACTTTTAAACATGATCACTTTGAGTTTGTCTATACTCAGTCTGGTAACTTAAAGGGGAAGTCAAAAATGTTCTTTACAGTAATACGTTGTGTGCAATCCCACTCATCCAAACCCAGATTTCTGAGTGGCCATTTTGGCAATTGCGGTCAACTGGAAATACCTGAAAAATTAAAGCTAATGACCAATCATGGCTGACCCGTTTTTGGGTTTGGTCATATGATGTTTGCAAGCTAAACCCTTTGGCACTGTGATACCATTTTCACTAGACAGCGAATATTAAAAAAATTATAATAAAAAATGGGCTGCCCTGCGAGATGTGTTAAATGCATGGATTTTGCCGTTTAATTCTACAAAAGTAATATTCATCAGAATAATGCGTTTGGACTAGTGGGGCTGCATAGACCATATTTCTATCAAGAAAATTGTTGACTCAACTTCCCTTTTAATGCCAACACACACTGGGGAAACGTCACGGTCAGGCAAACTAACAGCGTCTATGTGTCGGTATTTTAATATTTTAAGATACAGACATTTGAACACAATGAATACGGGAAATGTAATTTGGGGTTTTGCCTCTTATAGATCTCGTCTGTCATGAAGGGTCAGTGAGTGCAGGTTTCCAGTAAATTATTTACCACGCAAGTTTGTGTGTGTGTACTCACTAATGCCATGATCAAAGTACTCGAGGAAGGAACCACAAAACGAGCCACAAGCTACAAAGAGGCAACAAAGAAGAAGTATTCATCTATGGAAATTTTGATGACAATCAAACTGCAAAATAGAAACAGTTACCGATGCGTATTCGGTAGTCGGTTATCAGCTCCAAGGACCACTTCATCTTAGTGGCCCATTCTTCTTTGGCTTCAGCCTATGACGCAGTTTGCATTAGAAACTTTTGTCACCAGTGTGGATGTAAATCATGTGTATTAGAGTACAGTGTTACGTTCCTACCGCCAGCTCATTAGCTCCTTCACAGTCAAACGGCTTCAGGGATTTCAGAGCCACAATGACCCTTGTACAACATGACATGACATATTAGGCTTCTGACACATAATGAGAGTAACCCAAAAAAGATAGTAGTAGTAGTAGTAACTTCTACCCCCGTTTTTGTCGACTTATCTGATCATCAATGAAAATAATGCTGGCCTTTTTTGCCTTACGATTTACTTGCTTGACCTGTGGGGGGAAAAAAAAAACAACTATCAGTCAGGAACTTTCTTTTGCTGCAGCAGATGGTCGTCACACTTTTTGAACAGTACATTTATTCTACTTTGAACTTACAGTCAGGTTCTTGACTGGCTGGCCAAGTTATCGAATCACCGTATGAAATGACTTTTGCATGTAGAAATAGTCAGAAAGTGTACCGGTTATGTATCTGCGCTGAGCAAGGATCCCCCCCCCCCCCCCCCCCCAAAGCTATTACAGCAAAATGAAAATAAAAACTAACCCAGATAATGACAAAGCTAATGTAGTAGCTATTTGAAGTAGGATAAAATGTACATGCACTTGCATTACGTACATAATCGAATAACATCTAATAAAAAAGAAGACTTTGGACACAACCCTTATTCATTAAATTGTGCAGGTTTATATAATATTTGACCAATTTTTTAAAACCAAATATTTGGAATGGGATGATAGAATCTTTCTCTGAATGTTCTCAACTCTTGTTTCAAGGAGTGTTTTGAGCCATAGCTTATGCCATGTCGTTTTTTTTTTCAGTTACAATGAAATCAATGACACCTCTGCTTTTTTTCCCAAGATGCAATGAATGAATCTCTTCCATGACATGGCTATTATCAATTATTCTGATGATGCCATGACATTCCCCCTTAAAATATCAACCTAAGGAGCAACCTGACTTTGCACTTTGGGTGGATGCGGACACGCCGACTTGTAAGGTATGAATAGGCCCTTAAGGAGAACCGTGACAAATAAATGAGCCACATGCATAGTTCTGCACTCACCAACGCTGGCCATGTAGGAAAGCGTCTAAATTTGCACCACACAAAAACTCCCTCTGTGATAGACAGTGGTCCTGGAAGACATTAAATTCTCAAGGTAAACAATGCAGTTATTTATGGTCCATACAGTCGCACAAATCTTACTCGTCTGCATCAAGAAGCTTGGCAGCTCCTCTTCATCAACACTCTCCTCATCCTCCGGGAAAGAAAGAAGAGGCATCTGTTCCTTGTGGTCACTTAACTCAGTTGACAGATCTGACGACAGCAAAGACTCATCTTGTTGAAGGTTGAGAAGATGATGGGCAAAAGATAGAAGCACACCAAATGATAACATTAGCATTAATTACCTTTATGGAAACAGCATAAAGGATGAGTTGACCGCATTCATCCGAGGCCTAATTCTGTGAACATCAATATTGCAATAGGCACCTTCTTTTAGTTCGAATCTTGGTCGTGAGGGTTCAGATGATGAAGGAGTGATAGCCCTATTTTTCAGGGTCTTAGAACAGCGGCGTTTAGCTGGAGAAGAAGTGGTTTGCGTCACTGGTAGTTTATTTCTAAGTCGTCTGGGTTGGGCAGCCTCTATGCTCCTCTTCCTGTTCTGAGACCGTGGCGCGTCGCATGGTGACTCAACCTCTGATTTCTGTGGCACAATAGATGTTGCGAAAAATAATGTTCAGGGTTATTTCAACATTTCCAATGCCCCTTTCCTTGCTGAGGTTCAGAAGTTTCAGACTTGATGCATTCGCCAGGGCATGGCGCCTTCTGCCCTCAGTTGCCAAAGAAGCCGTAAAGTAAGTACGGTATTACAAATACTTCATCAAATCCTGTTTATTAACCAATTATTGTTGTTTGGCACGTTTGGTCATTTAAAAAAAAAAAACAGAGAAAGATTGATGTACTCACTCAGCAACCTTTTAAAAACGTATTCAGTCTGCTTTCATGAACAACTAAAAAAAATCAGAGAACAATTAATGCCGAGACTCAAATCAGAGGATTTGGACAATTTTAACAGTGGCTCTAAAATAGTTGTCAATTACCCTGATAATCTATTAATTTTAACACCTCCAAAAGTAACTATGACTAGTATAACATTTGTTATTGGCCTTGGGAATTGCTTAGTAACAGAAACTTGAGTGGAGATACACTAACAGTTAAAAAAAGTTTCAAGTATTATCACTTTTTAATCAATTGCTTTTCTTTTGGTAGGTTAGTGTATATTTTTCATGGAAAGCAGTATATTGCATAAAATGATCCGTGTACAAAGAGTACTGCTCACAAATGTAGAAGACTGTTTCTCCAAACTGTTTGAAATGCCAATGTAGTGCTAAAAGATTTGTGTACAGAATTAGCACACACTGGAGAGTGGCCAAATGTATATAGCCTCATGAACATGTATTATGAAATACCTTATCTTTCCCATCCTCTTCTTCAGAGCGCGTGTCACAAATGTTGGGCCGTCGTTCGGTGGACAAGCTACGCAAAGGTGTGGACGTACGGAAGGCTTTCGGTGTATTTCTTGGCCGTCCCCTGCATTTTTTGGGAGTGCATCCCAAGGAACACACAGTGGCCAGACTGTCGGTGTGGAATGCTTCTTGTGTTTTTCTTGACCCTCTCGTGCATCTTTTTGGGGTGCATTGTAAAGAACATAGAGTGGACTGACTGTCGGTGTAGACATCACTGCCTGACACAGGACTCGCTTCTTCTGGAGCCTGGGGGGAAATAGGGCAAGGGTTCCGTTTTTGTCTTGATGTCAGAGTCGCTTTCTGTTTTTGTATTTTCCTTGGTCGACCTGAAATATCACAACACAACAAGTCGTATGAGCAGATATTCGATGGATATGATTGGTTTGCACGAGGCATTCATCAATCATAACAACAACAACTAAAAGACAAGATGACAGGGTTACCTCTCATTGTTGTTAAACGATGGGGAAAATCTTCAAGGAAGTAGGGCGATAACTGTCACTTGTTGAACCCTAAGACATACAGAGGGAAATCACTTTTACAGAACGAAGGTAAACTTGTAGCGACGCCACTGGAGTGAAGCGCGACTCAGCAGCCAATAGTCCGCTGCTCTCTGCTGTGCGTGCGTTAGCGCGGACATGTACCACACATGTTCAACCAATCAGCGCAGACGCAAAGGACGTTACAGATCAACAATCTTTGATCTACGAGAATAGTTAATATAGCCTAGCCACAACAACAGCCAAGTGAGTTCAGTTGAGACGACACGACGCTTGAGGTCGGACGGACACGCGCTCTCTATTAATCTGTATGTCTCTCTTCTTTTATTTTCTTATTCTATAAAAAAATACATATATTTTTCTACAAACAATAACTGTCCTGTCCACGTCTTTTTTTCGTTCCACCGGGGTTTAGCCAATGTGTTTATAAAGAGACCAAAATCTCTTTTAACTTTCATTTCGGTTCCACGAACTGTGCAAAACAATTGCAGCGAACCTTTCTTTTCAAGCAAGGCACTGAGACACAGCTAATTTACTATATCAGCTAAGAAACGAACCAGTCACACGAGCAGCGAGAATGTATTTTCAATGCGAACAAGCGTTGACATTCGTCTGGCAAGCATAACATACAGCCACAGAACATTACGTGCACCGCATTTGATCCAAACCTCCTTTCACGCCCTCTGCGTGAGCTAATATCAAGTTCGAGCCAGGTGCTACTCACGATTATGTGCCCAAGTGAGCCTTAGCAAAGCAGAGCCTGTTGGCTCACGTTCGCGAGGCTGGGGTTGTCACCAGCAATGTTCAGGAAGTATGGATATTTAAATTATACAAGCGCCATTGCGGGTTGTGACTCTTGTGAAAACTCGTTATCGCCCCCTGTCGTTCGGAGCGCATTGCGTCACATGAGATTTTTTTTTAAGGCCAAGCGAGCTTCACTAATATGCAGTGACACAATCTCAACTTTAGAGGGCAGTGTTGAACCGTTAAAAATGCATACAATTCTGAAACAACTTGATACAGGTGCAGCAGACCTACAGCACAGTACAGTACAGTATAAGGCTACAAACCTCAACCCAGTCCCTATAATGATTAAAATATTTAAACTGACTGCCATTGCAAATTATATGTTGCAGATGAACACGTTACTACAAGTGACACATCGTGTTGGTGAACAAATAAGCAAATACAGTTGTGTAGTTTTTATTTCAATGCAAACATTTGACGTCAATTGTATTGCATTTTACGTCTTGTTTGAGCAAATAACCATGGATACAGTAAGTACAATTAATTTGTAACACAGCAACATAGCAATATCGCGAAACAATTGAAAGAAATGAGCATTTGAGGAGTATTATATGTGATTTGCAGAGAATCAGTTGGTATATTGAACTAGAGCCCAACCTTTTTCTTTCGCAGCCACTTTCCAATAGACTTTTCATAGTGGAAGCAGGACATTTCAGACTTCCCATTCGTTTGGAAGGGTTTGTCCAAAGGCACAGCGCCCTCTTCACCGAGGAAGCAGCAAAGGTGCAAAACAATTAAGTTATTGGGCTTGGGAATTTTGCTCAGGGCAACCTGTGGGACGGGAGTCTGGGGGGGGGGATAGAGCAATTCCCAAACAATGTTTCGTGAGAGACAATCACGTTTGCTGTGTATTTTCTTTCCAATTTCACATCATTCATTCATTTTCCGAACCGCTTCATCCTCACTCGGGTCGCGGGGCAGGGGGGGGGGGGGGGGGGTGCTGGAGCCCATCCCAGCTGTCTTCGGGCAGAGGACACCCTTAATTGGTTCGAAAATTACACGACTTGAAATTGTTTGGCTATAGCCTAGGACTCGGTCATGCTTCACTTCATGTCACGATATCAATAAAATGTGTGTTTTTATATGATGTCTTTGTAGATTCTTGGTGTTTTGGGTCATTGTAATCAAGAAAGTTCGAATTGCAAATTGACTCTTCTTACAGTATATGATGAATTTGTTTTTTCCCCTCTAACAAACAAAAAACACAGGTAATTGGGTGAACGAAATAATGTGTCTTAGTTCACCTATCTATGTCTGCAACTTAGATTGACAGGCGGAACAATCAAATGCGCCTACTTTACTGGGCAGAAGGTACGTCATAGAGCTGTGCGTCCACTTTTTGTGACGTTTTTTTTGTTCGGTGGTGGACCGGTAGATTTATCTAATGGCTCATTAAAAGTTAGGAAACCCATATTCAATATGCTATCCTCAAGGTCGGCGAACGCGCCACATGATGAGCAGAATGACCAAATTGTTCAGAGCAGCGTAGCCCCGCCCCCTCATCCAGATGTGCGCCCCGCCGGCGTCTAGTCAGTGAGCGTCCGCCTTCAACAGAGCGCGGAGCTCCGCACAGTCAACAGGAGGCTGCTGCCCGGAGAGATACTTTGGATGAACAGTAACGAAACCGTCGCGTTCACCCCTCGACAGAATCCTCCTTGTGACTGGACTAATGCTTGTCGGTGGACTGCGTCCATCGAGGTGGTTTGTTGTACCTGTTCAACCTGGTGCGTAAAAGGATGACAAAAGCAAAACAGAAACAGATTCACTCAGACATCTTTTGAGAGATTAATTAAGGTAACTCACCGAAACATTTTTTTTTTCTCGACAAAATGAGGAACACAAGTGGTTGCCACCTCGAAAGTGGCGCGAAGTCGCCTCCACATTGAGGGGATCCAAGTGCACTTTGCAGGGGCGTGTTGTTAGTTGAAATCGATCACGCGGTTTTCATCCTCCTCTTCGCCGTCCTTTTCACACCTTCATCATGACTTCACTATCTGGGTCCAAGGAGAGGTCCGTGGCCGGCCGGGGCAGAAAGTACACGGTAAGAACACCTCAGTGTATTCATTTATTAATGAAAAACGTTCTATAAATCCAGTGCATATTATACTTGCAAATGTGTTCCTCAGACCCAAAGGAGGCAAAGCAAACAAGGCATTTTCCACTCAGGGGCTATCTCGGTTTTTATTAAGCCCTCTGAGGGTCATATTAAATTTATGAAATACATGATTGCAGCACGTGGTGGTAATGGTTAGCATGCTTGTCTCACAATTCTGAGGCTCGGGGCTTGAATCTTGCTCCTGTCGTTTGACTTTAATAGAATGGTATGTAACCTCTAAGTTGTATTTTTATATTCAAACATATTAGGGCAGCGCTGAGGAGCTGTGATTAGTATGTAAAAAGGTTGTGGGTTCAAATCTCACCTCAGGTATCATGCGTGGCATGTGCATGTTTTCTCTTGGCTTGTCTGGGGTATCCCGTAATTCCAGCTTCCTCTCACACTGATGGTAATTGAAGATTCTATGTTGTTCACAAGTGTGAATGTGTGAGTTGATATAGCTACTGTATGATATAGCTACTGTATGATATATCTACGGAGATCTTGACCGGTGCAGGATTGCACACCACTTTGCGTCCAAAAAACTCAGATGGGGTTGATTCTACCTCACGCACAACTCTGACAAGGACAAGCGCTGAAGAAAATCGATGGATGATGTAATCATTAGACAAATGTTTATTATCATGCGCATGGGTGGGTTGAGTGGTTTGCGGATTTTGCTAAAAGTTCTTCAGATGTTTTAATTATGTTCCAAATACCAGCTGTGGCAAAGCCCCTCTTGGAATAAATGTGTTATTAATTTTCAGACAAACAAATTGCCTTTTTGCCTCAACGTGCTCAAAAACTCACCAATTTTTCATGCCCACATATCCTGGTAAGATGTTCTCTCTTTTAGCATTTGTTTTCCATTTTAGCACTTTTAGCTAAGACGGCGCTCCCACAAATTCATAGTGCCAGTGGAATGTTAGAGAAATAATCAACTCGTTTCGCCAGCTGACCAAAAATTCGGTGGACATGTCCCAAGCACAAAAGTGAACAGGAAGTTGGGAATTTTGATTTGAAGTAGTGATTTAGGGCAAATTGCACTTTGATCAACCAAATGAGCCTCAATTGGAACATTTAATGTGGGTGCAATTAGCGTAAACGTTTGCTGCTCATTATTTAGGACGAGTCCTGAAAAAGTGGGTATCAGAGGCTGTTCCTTGCTGCTTGCAGCTGGAATACTGGATGTGTTTAGAATTTCATGACAGGTAGGATCGAATGCCTGCCTGTTAAGTGGTTAGCCTGTCTGGCTGAAAGTCGATAGATTCAGGTTTTGAATCCCAGCTCAAGCCTTCCTCTGTGGAGTTTGCATCTTTCCCCCATGCTTGGGTGGATTTTCACAGGTCCTCTGGATTCCCCCTACATTCAGGTACATTGAAGGCTCTAAATCAGGGGTCGGGAACTTATGGCTCGCGAGTCATATATGGCTCTTTTGACGGCTGCATATGGCTTGCAGAAAAATCTTTAATTATGAAAAAATAATAATCCGAGACTCGTTTGCGCATGCGCGAACCGGTGACTAGAGAGCCGGTTCGCGGTGATTTTAGCGGGAAAGTGGCAAACCTACATGTCGTTGTGTCCAATTATCTATCTATATATTGCCTCGGCAACGCAAATGAGGCTGAGACACTGTTCAAGTGGGGTTGCCGTAATTTGCTGTCGAAAATAGTGGCGGATGTGCGTCACATCTAAAGAACATTAAGACCAACCTACAATCACGTTTAACGGATGGAAGTCTCAATGCCTGTATGAAGCTTAACCTCACCAAGTATCAACCAGACTAGAAAGCCATCAGCAAAACCATGCAGCACGAGAAGTCACATTAATGGTAAGAAATACTAATCATTGTTTAGCATCAGCACAACAATGTTGTTAAAAATCATTCAGAGTCTTATTGTACTTTAAAAGTGTTGAAATTACATAAAATGCACACATTACTCGTATTTTTAGTTTTAAATATATTGTATGGCTCTCACGGAATTACTTTTAAAAATATGTGGTGTTTATGGCTCTCTTAGCCAAAAAGGTTCCCGACCCCTGCTCTAAATCATTGGTCCCACGAATTGGTCCGTGGCCCGGTAACGCACCATGGGCCATTTAGTATTGAGCTTCGCAAATACAGTATGTTTAATTCACTTTTTCTTTTAGGTAGACGAGTGTCTATGTCCCAATCGAGAATGCATATCATCACCTCCGCCGCGTTAGACGATTTGTTTCTGACCGCAAATAGACGTCAGCATACAACCCATGTGAGGCGAATGGTTGCCGATCTGCGAATTATCTGTCCTGCCATGAACTGGTCCCTGGCAGTGATCTCGTCATTAACTGTCACATGCAAAATGCTAAATTAGTGTACCTTCAGCCCCCCCCCCCCCACACACACACACTAACTGAGAACCACACACACACACACACACACACACACACACACTTCTAACACCTAATAACATTTACAAGATGTTAAACCCCCCTCTCTCGTGAACATTCCCCCATGTCATTTTTTTCACGACACTTATTATAGCTCTTAGGAGAGATTTTAGGAACCGCTGTGCCACCACATCAATCGGCCAACGCTTTGTGGCTCATTTGAAGTTCCCATGCTTTTGGGGAGTCGTCTCGGTTGAGTTATAACACGCAACGATGAGCAGAATCGGTTGTCTTAAAAGTTGCGCTTTGCACAAGAAAAAAAACCCTATTGAAAACGATGTGTTCAAACAAACAGGTTTGCTAAATATATACATCATTCGTCATGCTTACCCTTTTTAATGAGAGCCAAGCGCTGTATCAATCAATATGCGGATTTATATTGCTGTGTATTATTGTGGCTATATGTTTGAAGTGGTCCTTCACATCATACTAAGAGCTGTTTTTCGAATTTGTACTTGTCTTGGATCTCATTAAATTGCGCAAGTAGTCGTAATGCCG
The DNA here is from genome assembly GCA_018466805.1 of Hippocampus abdominalis. Lineage (NCBI taxonomy): Eukaryota > Metazoa > Chordata > Actinopteri > Syngnathiformes > Syngnathidae > Hippocampus > Hippocampus abdominalis. Next base: position 17,047,332 of record CM031696.1, read on the forward strand.
CGGCACGCTGTGATGGATAAAAATGGATTTGATGAACTCATATTCCACGAGTGCAATATTAATCAGAATGTTATGTATAGACGAGTGGAGGCGCATTGAAGGTATTATTGTCAGGAACATTTTGGGTTTTATTTTCCCCTTAAATCTTATGAGATTCTATTTTGTGTGACATTTTCTATTTAGTAAAGCAAGGTGCTAACAAGAGCAAGTTTGCATACAACAGTGCTCACTCCTGTGTTAAATGTCCCACAGATACCCGACACTTCCCCCACCAAATCAGCCTCCTTTTTCCCGGACACGTGGTACCGAAAGGCTTACGAGGAAACCGGCCGATCCAGCTCTCGTCCCGCACCCGAAGGCGCCGGCTCCATGCCCAGCTCAACGGGCACCCCTTCTCCTGGCTCGGGGATCTCCTCACCAGGCTCCCTCTCTGGATCGCCTGGGACCATCTCTCCGGGGATATGCACCGGATCTCCAGGTTCTCTTGGCGGATCTCCGGGTTTTGGGACGGGCTCCCCGGCCTCGGGCAGTGGAAGTTCTCCTGGAAGTGAAAGAGGGATTTGGTGTGAGAACTGCAACACAAGGCTGACGGAGCTGAAAAGACAAGCATTAAAACTTCTCATCCCGGGACCTTATTCAAGCAAGGTATGGACAGTGTGTATGTGTGTGTGTTGCTCCGCTCCCTAACATAACTTGCTCCTTCATAAACTGTGACATTTGGACAGTGGCTATTATTAATTTGTTTACCCGTGAAATATTGGCCTGCTCATCATTCCCTTGCCTTAGGTGTAGTCCTATAATCTGGGTTATTGTTCTCATAAATCAAGAGGGCTCACTGATTTGCCCAACACTCCCTGACCACCTGCGCAAGTTGGGGGGACCAAACAGATGTTTGCTCTCAAATTATTATTAAGAGAAGGTATTCATCCATCACACACAGGGGCAAGACTACTTGGAATTTTTGTGCTGAAGTATCCCACATTTGATCGCATTGATCACCTATACGGAAAATCGATTAGCTTCCTTTATTGCATGGTGCTTTCTTGTCTTACAGACAGCATTGAGAGCAAATATTGATCCTTAAAGATTTGTTGCTTTTCATATATATATACAGTCAAACCTCGGTTTCCGTCCATAATCAGTTCCAGAAGGCTGTTCGAAAACCGAAATTGTTCGAAAACCGAAACCACGCTCTTTTTAAAATAAAAATGTTTACTGAACACGTCTGCTCACAATGGAAAGCAACATGAGGAAGCATCACTTCCTCGTGTAAGGAAGGCGAGAGGAGTCAAATGGTGCATTCAAGTGCGCTCAGTTTGTTCGAGAACCGAAATTTGTTCGTCATCCGAGGCATAAAAAACTCAAAATCTTTGGTCGAAAACCGAATTGGTCGAGAACTGAGACGTTCGAAAACCAAGTTTTGACTGTATATATATATATATATATAAAAGTATATATATATATATATATATACTGTGTATATATATATATGTATATATATATATATACATATATGTATACATATACATATATATATACACAGTATATATATATATACACACACACAGTATATATATATACACACACACACAGTATATATATATATATATATATATATATATATATACTGTGTGTGTATATATATATACTGTGTATATATATATATATATATATATATATATATATAGGCGGCCCGGTAGCCCAGTGGTTAGCACGTCGGCTTCACAGTGCAGAGGTACCGGGTTCGATCCCAGCTCCGGCCTCCCTGTGTGGAGTTTGCATGTTCTCCCCGGGCTTGCGTGGGTTTTCTCCGGGTGCTCCGGTTTCCTCCCACATTCCAAAAACATGCATGGCAGGCTGATTGATCACTCTAAATTGTCCCTAGGTGTGAGTGTGAGCGTGGATGGTTGTTCGTCTCTGTGTGCCCTGCGATTGGCTGGCAACCAATTCAGGGTGTCCCCCGCCTACTGCCCGAAGACTGCTGGGATAGGCTCCAGCACCCCCCGCGACCCTAGTGAGGATGAAGCGGTTCGGAAAATGAATGAATGAATGAATATATATATATATATATATATATATATATGCAATCAATTTCAAACCAAGTGGTGACCCTCAATATGTACATCCTGAACGCTGGAAGTTGATTAATGATAGGGATTAAATTGTAGACTGCACACATGGATCTCCATGTCTGGAAATGATTTTTCACACCGTCATCTGCACACAACAGTCATTTTCTCAAGGAAGTGAACAATTATTGACAGTTATTGACTCAAGTGAACAACTTGTTCGAATTTGGCATGAAATTGTGTCAAGTCGTTACACAATAGTTCTGAGGTTGGGGTTGGAATCCGGTCCCATTCCTTCTTGTGTGAAGTTTGCATGTTTTCTCCACCCATGTGTGGGTTTGCTTCAAGTACTTACCGTAGTTTTGTCCCACATTCCAAAATCATGCATTTAATGTTCATCAAAGACTCTGGGCTCTATTTTCGTACCCAGCACAAGTCTACTGCGAAGCACAGTCTGATCGTGCATATGGGTGGAGTTGTCTTTATGTATTTTCTGAGACTGAAAAAAAGCGTGCATTTGCGCCATTGTGGGAGGCAACAGAGCCGACTTGTTTGCTATCCAATGTAAGCGGCTCCCATCATTTCCTATAAATTCAGAGCACTGAGAGGTATAAAGTTGACTGCGGGAATCTCGGCTGTTCTGAACTCCTCTTTGGATGCCAGTTCTGAGTGGAAGAATAACGCAGCCCAGAGTTGCTCTCGGCGTCATAATGGCAATCGCCATGAATGTAGCTCAACTTCCCAGGCAATGTCATGTTCTTTCGACCGCAAACTAGTTGAGGCACAATCAACAGCACCTCTGGTGGTTGCACCTCAAGTGATGCAATCCATTTGCCTTCAGAAAATCAACAATCAATTGCACTGAATCAACTATTCTTACCAATCAATTCATCGATTATGCCCATCTTCAGTCGCTAATGTTGAGTGAAGAGTTTGCAAGATCCCATGGCTGTAACAGCATTGCAAAATATTATCACCCAGTTATCCAAATTAGTTATGTCTTTGCTGCATGCCACCTTGTGTGTAATCAATTAATTACACAGGGTGCTCATGTACTGCACACAGAACATTTTCAATTACAACGATTTACTGGGTTTCTAAATGGCTTCATTTTTGCCTTTAGGTCTTCCGCCGCAGCTGACTGGATTTCGGTTAGGAATACTGCTGGGTCACACATCAGGCTCGGAGTTAATTGGCAACCTATAAGCATGTTTTATGCATCATTGTGGGAGCAATAAAATATCGAAATGGGGGGTCAGAAAGGAAGTAGTAGTCGGTAATGAACAGTGCTGGGAGCTTGTTAAGACAGTGACAGTGGTAGAAGCGGAAACTATCGGACCCATGCAGACTGTTGATGGGAAGACTACGAATTAGGATGTTATTTGTATAGTTGGCTTTGGCGTCTGACTCCTGCCTTTTTCCTCTCTATGGTTAAATCTGCGGTGCTGTAATTAGTTGAGGAAACAAATTAAACAAACTTTACTTGCTCCACATGAGGAAGTTCGCACTCACCGGGCACTCAATAAAGAACACCTGCACAATTTAATGAGTTTCAATACAAATGCTTAATACTAGCTAGCTGTACACTGCTGGAAAGTACCGTGAAATCCTGTGTATAATACGTACACGTTTAATGTACACAAATCAATCCTAAAGAGTATATTTTGAAATGTGCCCTCTTTTTCACTGTCTTGGTCAAGCTCCTCCACTTTGCACCTCTACTGTTTTGAAGAGGTGGGTGAGTGGAGATAGAACCCCCCCCCCCCCCCCCAAACTTTGGCTTATTGATTCCCACAGGATGCTGAAACACACATGACCCCACACTGTTAGAACAGTCACCTTACATTCCGTTGTAGGTCTGTCCTGTCTTTAAGTCATTGATATGAATACATGGAGGAATCATCATACACACACAAACACACACAAGGCTGCTAATAGTATGCTAATGATGACCTTCAACAGTCTTACTGTTGAATATTTTCCACTTGGTTTGTCTACTCTATGTGTGTGTCTGCTCACTTGTGCTGGTTGGGTAGCATCTAACGCAGGGGTGTCAAACTCATTTTTGTCAAAAAGGGGAGGTGTCTTCCCTCGGACGGGCTGGTCTGACAATTAAACCAAACAAAGGTTTAATCGTCTCACTGTATTATTACTTGTATACCACAAATTGATGGATCACTCGTTTTGAAATCAGTCAACAATAATAGTTTGTCCACTTATTGTTCAAGTGAGTGTAAACAGGGTAACAAAGTTATTGTAAAATCTCAAAGTTATTTATTACACATGACAATTTGACATTTCGTTCTAGAAGATAGCCTAAATAACTTCTCAACATTTCATGGTAGAGGAAATTATGAACTGTTAAAAGCAGTGGTCAATGTAAGCACAAAACCTTCAAGCTGCAAGAAACAAAAAAGCCAACTAGAACATCTGAACTTTATTTGGTGTAAATCACAGTCACATTAAATGCTGGCAGGTGTGTGGTGACCTCCATTGAACATGAGTTTGATTGTGATTGGTTAATTCTGACAATAGCCACATCCCACTTGTCAGAGGGTGTACACACTTATGCAACCACCTGATCTCATTTATCTCAAATACATTTTCATATGAATACATTATTATATTTAGCGGAACAGCAGCACCCCATTAAAGTCACACAAAACTTCAGCATTGGAACTGCTGTCATAGTAGGCAATATTTCAGCACGTTACACAAAAATTCAACATATTTTACAAAACCAGTTCAGTGAGCATCCAAGGATGAACTGCGTTTCCATACACTGACTATGCAGTGACACTTAGGGCTCTATTTTCGTAGACTGTGCACATGCGTTCTGGCGTGAAATCTGGCGCATCTTATTTTTCTTTTTTCTTTTTTTTTTCTTTTTAGAATTTCCTGTGGGAATTTCATTTGATTTTTTTTTAAATCCAAGCATGACCCACTCGTGCCCCAGAATGATTTGTCTCAGAATTAGGAGCCATAAAGCTGTTTTGCGCAATGCGAGGCACTAGAATGCAATGGGGGAGGGATTAAATTGAACGGTGTGTGTGTTTTCAGTTTTTGGATGCATCAAAAATGCCCTGACACTTGTGACCGCAGGACTCTGACGCACATCTGGCAGCACAGCTGTGCTCACTTAAGGCTTGTGTCCATGTGGTTGTGCTGCTGTGCGTCTGTCCGCGTACTCACACACCCCAGTCATAAAAACTCATCTGTGCGTGTGCGGTGGAGTTCGGCTCAGCAAAGTGGGTCAGTATTGTACTTGTGTGTTTTAAAAGGACAGTATCTGTTTCAAATCTTCTAAAAGTCAAAATAAGGTGTGTTTATAAAGTGAACTATATACACTTAATGCGTTTGAGACACAAAAACAGAGCCATAATAGGCCATGTTTGGGAATATATTTCCTTCCTTCCTAATACCACTTGAAGATTTACTGATGAGGACGATGTCAACTTCACAGATGGCCTAGTCTGGGCTTCGAAGTTTTATGGAAATATACGACACTTGCTCTTAGAGTGTTGATTTTAGTAGAAGTACTAGTGTGTGTCCAAGGATGGGGCAGGAGACTAAACACCCTCAGAATGTTAACACGTGGTGCATCGTTGCGAGTATTAATGATGGACATATCATAATTGCTAACTTGTTCTGTGAAACCTTTTTCTATTTTGTGTAAATAAATCAGAATTTGAATTTAAAATAGGATCTAATGCAGGGAAAGGGCAGGGGAGGGCAACTTACAGTCAATGCCAGAGGGGGCCAGGATTTCTCATAACCACTACTTGATGGGAGGGGGGGGGGCACATAGGATCATGCACTTCCTGACCAGATGTGTGGCAAAAATACCTGCTCGATAATACGCTTTTCAATAAAAGATCCACCATCATAACACAAAAACAAAGGGGTTGAAGCAAACAACAAAATAACGACATACTGTATTTTCTTTTTCAGTGCAAAGGGCTCCCTTGCATAAAAGTCACTATTCAAGGACAGCACAAAACTGCCGAACTAGAAACCACCACTCACTGCAATTGTTATTACGTTTTTTCACAAAGGTCAAATCACTCAAAATTCTATTATTGAGGGACTATGTTTGTCCTGCATATTATCCCAAATGCCTCCCAAAATGATTATCCTTATTTATATTGTAGTACTGATATAGCAGTATAAGACATAGTTGCAAGCAAAACTAAAGCATGTTTGCTATCTAGTGGTGAATGGTGATATTATAATTCTGTATATTCACACACAAAAAAGAAAAAAAAGAAAAAAAGGTTTTTGTGTGAAAACTAATCAAGAGGCCACTCCAGCTCACTTGTGACCGTCCGTAATGCTCATAAGTGGCAAACTGTATAAATTAGATGAATGTAAAATAACGAGATAAATATACAGTATAATAACTATACAATTATACCGCACTGGGAGATCCTCTTAGTAATCACCCTTATGTGGTAAAACAAAACTTGCCGTTACAGTAGTTGGTAGAGGTTGATTTGCCCTTGAAAGCATTCACCATGAACCCACACAAATCCTTTTAATAACGATCCAATCAGGAGATGATATGACCTTGACATGATTGCAAGGCAGAGGTTTGACTTATGTAACCACACTTGTAGATCACTTGTCTGCCCCCCCAAACACAAGCGAGGTCAAAACGCTTGCAGTCCAATCAGCTCAAACGATCCCTGCTCCAAACAACCAATACATTTATTGTTATTTATCTACACTCTACTCAAACTGCACCAGGGCTGCAGTATCATTGCCCAGCTCTCGCTCATAGAGATTGTACTTCTCCATGCATTCAGGTAGCCAGCTTCCCTGTAATGGGCAAATCCCAAAAGACTATCGAGGTAGGTCTACCGTAACCACGGCAGCTGGTGTTGCCACGGCAGCGACATGTGACAGATGTGAGCTGCATACATATCTCCATCAGCATGAATGGCCTCCCCATAGTATTGGTGTGCGACAGGGAGGAAATACAGTATCACACCTTTAAGTGTGTGCGTGTGTGCGTGTGTGTGTGTGTGTGTGTGTGTGTGTGTGTGTGTGCGAGAGAGAGAAAGACAGAGAGACAATGACAGAGAAATTAAGCGTGAGCGTCCCTCTTGATGTCTTTCAGGTGTGAAAGGAATTATCATACAGACCAAGACGGTAAGTGGACGTGTGAGAAGGGAAAGATGCTTAATTGAAGAGAATTGAAGCATGTCTCTTGTGTTTTGTTGTCAGCTATGCATTCTGACCTCCGCCTGCAATTGAATGCAATTCGGAGTGGATTTATGGTAGACTACTCTTATTTTAACCTCTCCGGCAGCAATTTTGGTCATGATGGTCGGAAATGTAAGCACACGGGAAATAGTGTACAAAGTCGGTGAAGTGAAGAAGGAAGGTCACAGATTTTTCACAAAAGAAAACAATGAAGTATAAAGGTGTGTGTTAGTTAATGACAGTATTAGTTCAGATGTTGTTTGTATTGGTATTACTTAAGAATGCAGCGACTCAAAATATACGCACTTAAAACGTTTCAGATTTCTTAATGTTTACTGTATTTAGTTTATTTTCTGTATTCATAGGTTGCCTTGTTCAAAAGCATTTTATTTTTAAATATAGATTTTAAATTCCATATGTTATAATAAACATTTGTGCTTCAAAGTGGGAATGGGAAAATAAACAGGTGAAATATTGAATTGTTGTCACGTTGCGATGTGGTGGTGGTGTATTGATAAAAACACAGAAAACTAAATCCTAAATCCAAAAAAGAACCCAAAGTATCAAACTAAATCATGACAGAAGCTAAAAACTCAATAACAGAAACATGACCAAAAACATGACAGGAACAAGCATGACAGCATCAAAGAAACAAACAATGAGTCCTTTTAAAGTAATATAGTAAAATAATTAGATAACGACCAACAGGTGTGCAGCTACAGGGAGAGCTCTACAGTGCCACCTGTTGGTCACAAACAGAATCATGACAATTGTATAAATACCATGTGTCAGTCCTTGATCATGTGGAGGGCACCACAGTGAACTGTGTCTACTTTTCATTCTGTGTTTGAATCTCTGCTCGGGCCCCCGTTTGCATGTTCTCTCCAAGTACTTTGACCTCTTCCCAAATCTTGAGAGCATGCAGGTAATGTTAATCAAGACTGTCATCTAAATTCTCCATAGGCGTGAATGTGAGTGTGAAGTATTGTTTAAATGTGCCCTGCAATTGACATGCAACCAGTCTATACTTTATAGAGCCTCTCACCTAAAGCTGGCAGTTGTTTGAACTTCATATGAACAAATAATACCTTTGTTTGTTTTAGTGTGGAAACAACATCAGAGATCTGCGCTAATGCAAAATTGTTGTGTCATATGACGTTGCTCTCAAAACGGCTGTGTCCCCCGACAAAGCAGCAACTTTATCCGCTTAAAAAAAAAAAGAAAAGCCTAATTGATTTAAGATCGCGCTCATCTTTTCCCAGACAGTTTCAAACGAACAAGATAACGCCCGGCACACACTGAGTCTTCAGATAACAGCAAGCGTTTCCCCTCTCTTCAACTTATCGGCAGCAAACATCTTATTTTGCAGAGCTCCTTCGGGATGGGGTGGAACCAGGATCTTAAAACCTCAAAAGAACACAAGTATTTCATTCCATGGGACGCCTTACTTGTTAGCACCGCTTAGAAAAATGTCTACTATACAGTACTTGTGATGAGGATTCAATCCCTTAACTGTGTGCGATATGCAAGATGGAAATCCATCCAATGTTGTTTGCTCGCCCCACAGCTGAGCTGGAGCCCATCCCAGCTGAAGTCGGGCGAGAGGCGTGGTACACCCAGGACTGGTTGCCAATCCATTGCAAGGCGTATGCAAGGCAATGTGTTCATATGCTAAGTTGCAGTGCTAGATATAATGTTACATGTGCCCAACTTTGAACCTAAGACAGTGTGAAATATTAATTGTGCGAATGAACCGCGCTCAGCCGCAGTGATGTTCATGTACTGGCAAATAGTCCACTTGTAATATTAATTATTCATATGATTCCCTAATACATTCTTAAAATGATGCCATTATTGTTGGTCGAGCATTAATCATGCAGAGCAGACGGCTCATTGGTCTAATGACGCCATTTAGCAAGCTGTCTTAGAAGAAAGAAGCGATACATTTTACAACTCAGTTCCGTTCCTATGACACAGACATTATACAATTTTGTATGTACTTAGAAGCACATTTCTATCCTAGTTAAGTCATAAATTCTGCATATATTTGTATGAAATTCACTTCTAGGTCCCATCCAACCATTTTCATGGGGATAGCCGATTTAGGGTGAAAGGCGGATTACATCCTGGACTCATCACGAGCCAATCACAGAGCACATAGAGAGACAGACGTTCATTCAATGTCAAGTTCACACTGACACAGAGTGGGAACTGAACCCATTAGCTTCCACCAAAGTCAGGTGAATGCACCACTTCACACTTGCAAATAGAGTATAAAATAAACCGAATGCCCCACAATAAGAGCACTTTACCTTTACTAAGGGGTGCTAAACCCGGACCATTAGCACCATCTGAAAGAACAAAGAAAAAGCATTCAGGAGATGGATTAAGTGTGTTTGTTTTAACAATTCTTTTCGCGTCACAACAATCACCCCTAGTTTTAAGCTTTAATAGTGTGGTGTGTGTGTGTGTGTCTTTGCTGTTTTTGTTTCTTTTTGTAAAGCAGAGTTAAAGCACTGAGGGGCAAGGCACCCTGGTGCTTCCGTGGACTCAATGTCAGCCTCATTCTGATTTTTCTCTCTGTCAATTTTCTCTCCACTGAAGGAACTAATCATGCAATGCATGAACAGCAGAAAGCCAATGATGCAAAGAGGGATTTCTATGACACCTTTTTACGATTCTAATAATACGAAGACCTTTTTTAACGATTAGAATAGTAATAACCCTGCTCACAAACGCCACAGAAAAATGTGGTTGGACGAAAATGCACACCGGTGATTTCATTAACAGTGTATATGTGTGAACACACCGCTGTACACTGCAGGGTGGTAGTTAAAGTGGTTAAAGCACCTGATGCCTTGAAGTCCAACGCTACCATGGCAACTGCCTCTCCATCATACAGTCAGGCGTCAGACTTCTGGCCACGCTTTCACACTACCTGTCAGTGTGATATATGAATTGAGATGTCCTTGATACTTCATCTTCCGAGCTAGCCATCGAATCAGATTTTATTTATTTTTTGGGCATTGCGCTTACTTTTGCTTTTAAGTCTGAAGATTCCAGTAGCAAAGCCAAGATGAGAAATTGTAGCTGGCCCAATGTTTCTCTCGCATCATGTGCCAGCAACTCCAACCCTCCGACTCTGTGAAGTCTCATTCGTTGATCGGTTTATTTGAAGACCCGCTAACTGCACTTCAAACATGAGTCTGGCAGCTGCCATACAAGCTCATATACACTCACTGTCACAGGCTGTCAAATAGAACACATTCATCTCCTCTGATCGCACTAGGTGTCATGCCGAGGTGTGAGGGAGAAGGGACATACTGTATGTGTGTGTGTGTGTGTGTGTGTTCTTTAAATTCATGGTCATATACTTCAAGTTTTGAACAAATTCCAGATTAAGTACGTTGATGTTAGTTTTTCAGATAGAAGGCCAATCTTCATTTTCGTACTGGGGCAAATCGAGGAGTTTAGCGTGTTTGTGAATTTGGTAGAATGCGCTACGCCTTCTATCACACCCCCCCAGCGCATCTGGTAATGAGAGCTCGCCATTCCCCTTCAAATGGCCAATGAATCAACCGTAGGCTATAGATTTGTGTAGAACTGTGAAACTGAGCAAAATCTGGAGTAAGCAGGGTTCCTCCCTACAGTAACGACATTGTAAATTAATACCTCTTTGACAGTCTCAACTGAAACTCAAACTGAACATTATTTTTGTAAAATCTGCATTTTTATATATCCACACTGGTAGCTACATTGTACACTAGATTTTGTTTTACTGTGGATAGCTGTGTGTCAGAGATTTTCTCGGACAAATAAATGACTCGGCACACAGCAAAATTGTCTTCAATATCGACGGGAGCGGATCCCTGAGAGCGAACGACAGTTTAGCTGCTCCGCGATCACACTCGAGCTCCTTTCCCGCCAATTTGAACTTTTATTGCAAAATATAAGAAAAACACTGCCCCCGATATTTGCATACCGCACCCCCTCGGTAGTGATTGGTTACCTTGGTTTGAGCTTTGAACCACCGGTACGTTGACGCCTTTCTATCTGGTCTACGCTGAATCAACACCTTCCAGTCTTTGCGGTCTTTGGGCGCGACGGGTGTTCTCAAATCGTCTTTTGTTGTTCAACCGCTGTTCCCGAATTATTCATCCCCTTTTGTGACCGAGTCTATCCTTCTCTCCTCTGTTCTCCCCTCCTGCATTGACGTGCTAACTGTGGACTTCAACAGCCCTCCGACCATGTGGTCGGAGGGCTGTGCACAAAGCCTTTGTCTTTGTGCATAGGCATTTGGGGGTGGATACGCTGGATACGCACCCAAACGTTTAGATGTGCCCAAATTAAATGAAACTTTAAACACGATACAATTTTGCTCATAGATTTCTCTGTCACTGTGTGAATCCAGATCTCAAGTGTATACGCCTCTAACAATTGAGCTGAGAAGTACTAACTAGTTGAGAAAAAGTGACATCATTTCCTTTACCTTAAGCCTTTGTCTATTGCTGTTTTTGTGTCTTAAAAGTGGAGCTTTTTAATTGCAGTTAATTATGAGAAACGAGACCGATATGTGGATTCGGTTTTAGAAAGTTGGGACAAAATAAGTTGCGTCTGATCAAAGGTTTCCCATAAATTATGATGGTCCTTGGCACCGTGTTACATTCATGAAGGACCGCATGGCAAGCAAACACATGCGTTGACCTGCGGCTATTAAATTCCAAGGAGGGCTATTTACTATCTATTGTTTGAGGACACATTGTGCAAAAAGGCAGCTCAGGAAGAAATTTCAACAGTTGTTTCTAGAGTTGCGCCACACAGACTCATCCGCAGAAGTTTTCGATTATTTTACAATCGGGATTTTCCCCACACGCAGCTAGATTTATTTACATCAGAGCGTGATTGACGATACTCACTTGACAACATCTGAGACAACTGCAAAGATTGCATTACACTATATCAGCAAATCGGCTTCTTGTAAATCTAATCTTCTGTTATCTGCATTCATTACGGATCTTTTTTTTTTAACATCAGATCGACAAACATACCAGCAGAAACACTATTAAGATCCAAGATTAGAGCTTTCCAAAGATAATGATCAATCCAATCTCCCTGTGTCCTTGTCAGAGATGAATTAATTTAACAATATGCTTATCTTGCATGCTGCAGATATGTTGCCCCTTTTCTATGGCCAAACTATTGTAAACAGCTCTTGGTGCAGTGTGTTGTATTTATAACATTTAAGAATGGAATTTAACAGAATGAGCACACATTTTTTTTTGGGTGGGTGGCAAATAACTGAGCAGTTACATAAACCAGATATAAAATGCTACTAAATAACTATGAAAAAACATATTTGAATATTACACATTGTTGCCCAACAGCAAAAACATTTGGTGCATCTGCACAAATTTGGAAGTAAACTAAAAAAAATAAATCACAAAAGTAAAATAAATGATATCATGGAGGTGTACCTTATTTTATGGCCACTGTGATTTAAAATCGTGCACTCTCTTTGAATGTTTCACATTTTAACTTGGATTTGCGCAAAGCAACATAACTTAATTCTCACTCTTTATCAGGAACAAGGAAGTAAAGAGGAAAAATGAGTAAAGTATGACAAAGATAAAGCCTTGCTAGATAGTGTGCGTGTGTGTGTGTTTGTGTGCATGTGCGTCTGCGTGCGGTGAAGACAGAACATTAAATTGGCTGCTTGTTTCTCACTTGCGCCCCAGTCAGACTCTGAATAGCCTCGAGCAGTTCAACTTTCCAATTACCTCAAGCAGATGGAGCCCGCATGGCTCGATTTAAAGGCTTTGAAATTGTTGTTGTTGTTTACTGTTATCTGCTTTTGACTGTACGTCTGGGATCGTGTTATGCGGCCCTATGTATCCCTCTCAGGCCCTCTTCCTACTCACTCGACAATCTACTGGACATCCAATCAAATGTGCCACGCTGGATCTTCCTGCACAGCAGGAGACAAGCAGCTGTTCTAATGCACTCGATGCTCAAGGCCTGCGGGTCGAATCTGGCCAGCCATATGGAATTACATTGCTATCTGTTGCACCCGAGTATGGTTTATGTTTTGTAGAAAATGCTATTTTTAGTATGACATTTGATATTGGAAAACCACAAATGTATTTAAAAAATATTGGTTTTAAGGTGATGGGAGAATTAGAACTATCTTTGTCAATGTTCCCACACAGTAGCTTCCATCAGATTGTTCATTCATGCTACTATTGTGCAAATTTCTCACAATTGGTTCTCAATGTGATTCATCAACCATCAATTCCAGCCAATCAATAGAATTCCTAGCAATCAATCAATTATAATTGCTCGAACTTCCCTGTGCTAATGTTAGTGTAAATCCATATATGATGTCTCAGTGAGTTTCTACCGATCCCGCGGAGGCGCGGCGCTAACAGTTGTACACTGTGCTTGCTCTCAGGAGGTCCCGTGAATGAATGGGTGCTACTGTGTGAATGTGACACCTGAAGGCACACTCAGTTGGCGCCGGCTTGGACCGTTTGCAAGGCATATTCGTTGAAGAGGCTGTTAAGACGGTTCAAGTGCACACTCAGAGGGTGTGTGTTTATTTTGTTTTCTTTTCAAACAAGTTTCCACACACTTGGCTTTCCATTCTACCTTAAAGTTACTCAGTGCTTGTTGTGTTTTTTTGTTTTTTTTTAAATTTTGGCTTATTTCAAGTTGACAGAGGCATGAACTGACTTCACGAAACCTTTATTGTAGTGTACTGTACTGTACTTCTGAAATCAGGAGAAAGCCTCCCCTGTGTTCTAGGCAGAATGCGGAGGTTTGAGGTGCTTATTCTACCCTATATAACCTGAAGTTGTCAGGCAGATTGACCTCATGAGCATCCCTCACTAACCTTGGGATGGAAGAATCCTGAAAGGAGGAACATATGGAGGGGAGAAAAAATGGTTGGGGAGGGGAGTGCGAGTGTGTTCAGGTTTTGGACATGGCAAGATAGATTATCTAAGACGACAAACAATTCATCAATGTCACAGACACTTAAAGGGGGAGAGAGGGGCGGAGAGTGAGAGAGAGATTCTGTGCTATTGCAATAGGGAAATATATAGGTTTTTCGCTGCCACCTTTTTATTTATTTACTTATTTATTTATTTTTCACACCAATATCAGTGTACTCCTCAATGCAGTACCCATATCACTGATACCGTACATAAATTTCAGTTCACTCAATGACAGGTAAGTGTGAACAAAGACCTGGCTTTCGGTCTGAACGCGACTTACACACAGAGGTCCATAATTCCACAGTGAACCACAGTGTGAAACAATGAAACAAAATGTTATAAAATATAGATAAACAAGAGCACATTAAAAAATAGGCCATGATGCGCTAGATGAAGTAACAATCAAAAAAAAAAATCAATCTAAAACTTACTTCTGCTCAGACCATGTCTAACTGCCCACTTCAATGCACGATGTGATTCTCCCATGATGAGACGAGTGCGCCGCATTCAAGGTGAATGAAAGGAGTCACTTTGATCGACCATGACTGAAGTCAGCTGTGACCACGCCCGCTGCAGTGCAGCCCTCCTTCTACCAGCCTGTCCTAGTGTACGAAATGAGCAACATCGGTTCTAATCTGCATTTTCACAAAGATTAATGCTGGTCCCGAAAATAAAGCATTTGGTGGTTAAAGTCAAAGAAACAAGGATGAGGATATGCACAAAGTTCATTTTGTTCAAACTTGGGCACAGACATTTCAGAGTCGATTGCTACATGTGGCGCATCTGTTTTCAGTATTTTGTACCCACTTAAAACAGTTTATTATCCCACTACAAACACTCACTGGTCAAGCCAACCTATTTTTGCACCCACATGTGAATGCATTCTGTACAAAACCCCGTTTTTGTGGGAAGCGTTTTATCCCTGTAGTATTGCTGACCCAACCAATTAATTATGGCTTTAAAGGTCTGCATGAAAGTATTCTATGTCAAAGTTAAGCTTGTCATCAACATCATCATTGAAAGGGCTTCAAAAGGCGATCAGCAGACAGTCATAAGGACAATGCTTCTTGCATGTAGCCATTCAAAGGTTTCAAGGATGCAACCATTTACGAGGACGCATCAAAATCTACACACCACCAGCCTGACTGAGGGACGACTTGCATGGATTACAAGGGGACGCAGACAACCCTCATATTTCAACGGCTGGCGGTGGTGCGTGTGTGTTTTCGAGGACGTTGATGCATTGTAAAAAACACTTCTGGTGATTTATGGGAGGCCGTTAACAGCAACCGAATTTGGATCCACATAAGACGCGGGCACAGTCTGATGGAGGGCCACTACACTGCCTTCCGGAGGTTTGGTCACAGTCAATGAGCAAAGTGTAATTAGCTTCACACAGCTCTTTAGTTAGGTTTGTGTTTGAAGACATGTTCAGATGACCAAAATTACTTATTCCCAAATGACCGTTAGGGGAATGCTTGGTGGCACACACACATCCAAACGTGAAGATGCAAACGCACTAAAAGTCTCAAGTGAACAACAATACAGCAGCTTATTTACATTCCCCTGCAGCTACTTTGCTCGGTAAGCTAATTAATTTCCGCATCGCCATAGCATTGCAAACATCACTGCATTTTTTTCTTTGTTACTGCGTCTCAACATCACAAGTGTGTCGATTTGTTTGTCGAAACGCATGTGTGTGCATGTTCACATTGTTTCCAGCAGTTGTTACTGGATCATATGAGGGAATGGGAAGTTACCAGTGTGATTAAAATTTTTCAGAAAAGGGATAAGAAGGGACACATAATAAGTATAAAGATGTTACATGTAGGATTCAGGGTAGGTTTCTTGACATTAACAACATGCTGTCTTGCGGCATTGTTTATGCAATTTGGTGTTGTGTTTTCGCTAGCTAGCGAAAACACAACACCTAGCTAACTAGCTAGCTAGATAAATAGATAGATAGATAGATAGATAGATAGATGAGATAGATAAATAGATAAATAGATAAATAGATGTATTCTTTCTTTTACAGTCACTACGTCAAACTCTCTCGCCTTTCCCCCCCCACTTAATTCAGTAGCATTTTTCACCTACAGTAAAGCACACCGAATGGCGATGATACGCTAAAGGTGTTTCTGCTTATGTCAAACTTGACATTAACTTGAAACAGTCTTTTTAAAATTATTAAATATGTTTTGTTCACATTCACTGTTGCAAAATGGCTCATTTTCTCATACCAATTTGATCTGTAACGTACCTTTATGAGTGTATTTGACTGTGGGTTGCTCATCTTTTGTTCATACTGAGTGAGATTGAATAATTTGACATTTATTTTCCGTAATGAAATTAAGATATCCAAAACAGGCTGCATCTAAAATTTGGATGCTACACAGATAGTAATGCTTTGTTTGGATTGATGCAAGCTGCAACCACAATTCTACACATATTGTTCCATTAATACCTCTTGGACAGCGAAAATCAAAAGAGAATATTATGCACGAGAAAATATTTGTTTGTTTGTTTTTTTAAAACCATCATCAGCCTGTATTTTCTAATTAACGAAGACCACATTTACATAATTTCCAAAGGCGGTAGAATCAAAGCGCTCCAAATCAGCTTGGATGCTGATCACTGCAGCTTGTGGCAAAATTATTATTCTTAGAATTGGCCCAGTCTGTTTGCCAAGTGGATTTGTTATGGTTCTGTGTGCTTTTCTTACATCCCTCCATCCATTTTCTAGAGCTTTTGACCACATTAAGGTCTTAGCTGACCTCGGGCGAGAGGCGGGGTACACACCCATGATTGACTGATGAATGTTTTATTGTCTTAAATAATTTAACTTATATCAATATTTTCCAGGCGGCCCGGTAGCCCAGTGGTTAGCACGTCGGCTTCACAGAGCTGAATCCAGCTCATTTGTGTCACGTTCCAAAACATGTATGATTGTGCCCCCCTAGGTGTGAGTGTGAGCGTGGATGGTTGTTCGTCTTTGTGTGCCTGCGATTGGCTGGCAACCAATTCAGGGTGTCCCCCGCCTACTGCCCGAAGACAGCTGGGATAGGCTCCGGCACGCCCCGCGACCCTAGTGAGGATTGAGCGGTTCAGAAAATGGATGGATGGATCAATATTTTCCAATATTTAGAGCTGTACTCATTTGTGTCATTTGTATTTTCCCCCCCAATTATAATGTTAGAATGATAACATAACATTACATTTTCATTCATAACAGTTCACCATACTGTGCATTTTTTGGTTTTAATTACCTCATTAAAATACTATTAATCATCTTTGAAAGGCACTATATAGAGTAAATTAACTTAAAAAATATATTATTAAATTAATTTTCCTTCATCATTCTTACTGAATGGTTGAGACGGATGACATGGCTCTGTGTTAGTGCGAGGGTAAAACACACATTTAATGATATTTGCCAAATAAAAGCATACACAATGAGGCAGACAAACGGCATCTTGAAAGTTCGTGTGTGAATGTGTGTATGTTTGGCGTGCCACTGAAACCATTTATAACGCGTCATGGACCTTGATTCTGCGCTGGACAACACACTCAATACTTTACACCTAAACACACTGTCACTCTCCATCATATCATGTTCTATGATCACTGTCGATCCTACTTGAAATTTCTAGCATTTTCACACTCTATTTTCGCTCTTTCCATTTCTACTCCCTGCTCATCCCGTTATCATGGCTTCACACTCGCCTTCTGCCTTGCGTGCATGTAGGTGTGTGTGTACCGTGAATGTGGGTGCAGGAGACCGTCTGCGTCTCTTCTGCATGAATTCACTGATCCTAGACCTGCTGGGGAATATCGCTTCATGTGTGCATATCATCCAGCGCATGAAAGCGAATATATATGATATGATGTGTATCTACCCCGGTCAAGGATGACGCCTCGTACTGATGTCCAAATACGTTTAATGGTGGAACACCGTGAAAACGTATTTGGACATCAGTACGAGGCGTCATCCTTGACCGGGGTAGATACAGTGAGTGTGCACCTTGGTAAACCGAAAGTAGATAATTTCAAATACTCGACCAGATTTGTGGAGGTTCCTCCCACAATCTCTTTCTTTCTCTCTCGCTCTCTCTCTGTCTCTCTCTCGTACTTCTCGATCTTTCTAATTCCTCACTATCCGCGGCAACTGATTACAATTGTAAAAATTCACATAGAAATACACTTTACAAATCAACAACATCAAAATATATATTCATATATTCGTTGTCACACAATGACTCTATATTGCCGCCAGTTACACTCCCACCAAATTACTATTGATGTAGAATTACTTTTGCACTGGTAATTTCTTGCTCTGCTATGTCCTAAATCCAGACAAATTTAATGTCATTCAAACAAACGTCGGAACTTACATCTTTATGAAAATACTGATTCTAACTGAAGTATTTGACTTTTTTTGGGGGGGAAATATGTCTGTGATGAACAACTAACTCTGTAAGGCTCTGAGATGTAAGGCTTAATGAGGCGTTCTACCTTCTTCCTAAAGGTAAAGTTACTTTTCGCACTTGTCTGTCTTCATCTTGACAGTCGTAATGGAGGCTCTTGAATTTGTCGAGGTTCTCCAAATCCTCGAGCCAAGTCTCCCACACTCCAGTCCATAGGTAGTGGATCGTCCCATCCTGTACCACCACGACATTTCTCTGGTGGTATCCACTTTCCATCAAAGATGAATGGGGCCAAACGAACAGGCTACAACGTGGCGGTGTCACTTTTGATCTTCCAACTTACTCCAAGCACTCTTTGCACTGGTAAGTCATCAGGTCTGAAATCATCATTCTTTGCGTCCTCAGCAACATTTGAATCGAGCTTTTCTCCACACGAAGGTTGGGCATCTTTGTTGTCTGGGAACAAAGGAATAGGCATTTCACAATCCGCGCTGATTTTGTTGGAGGCCTTCTTTCATCCCGTCTTGAGATATGCCCTTTTCACCTGCTTTTGTGTCTGCATGATCAGACTTCAGAACTTCAATGCCGTTCCCACAGCTTCGAAGACAAAGACTTGTCGTCTTGGGCTGCTTTTCCGACAATACTTTCCTTATCCTCTTCTTCATACATCAACTGTGCCTTAATCTTCAATGTCTCTCCGATTTCAAGTCAACTGCTGACGTTGGGCTTCAATAGCCTCTTCCATGTCAATCTCAGCTTCCTTCGCAGCCAGAAGAGCAGCCATTTCAGCCCGCTTAACTGAAATGCTTGGTGATTTGGACATGTGCCCGGAAGGGTTGGCACCAACTCCCTAGGTCGTGGATGGTTGTTCATTGGCTGGCAACCAATTCAGGGTGTCCCCCGCCTACCCCGACAGCTTTACTACAAGCGGTTCAGAAAATGGATGGATGGATGGATGATGGGAGCTAAATGAGTTTTGGAGGGGAAACAGAGGGGTTGCCTTCCTTGGTCACTCACTTGGAACTGATTAAATTGTGAATACACACACACACACATATATTGATGCTTTTTGCTTTTCTAAATCCGAATTTTTGTTCTATTCTTCCTTTCTTTGTGATGAGAAGAAGAGACACAAAAGGATTTAACGGTTGAGGGCTGCACTCACACTAGCATTACAAACGTCATCTAATACCAAAACCAGTGGCGGTTCCCGCCATGTGCAACATTGTGCCCCCATAAACAAGCCCATCTCCTTTTTATCCCCTCACTATGCCCCCAAGCCTTCCCACTTTTCGTCTTTCAAACTTTATCCTCATCATCCATCCGGTTTCTCTCTCTCTCTCTTTACATCTATTCATCCCTGCTCTGCACCAATATCACAAACTCCCCACTTTACTACATTCAGTTTGTCCAGATTGCCAGAGTAAATGTCTACTTAAAAAAATCGCCTTAAAATGTTTCTGTAATACCTGCTTTAAAAAATGTATCTGGATCCAGATGATTTTATTTTTTGCAACCACTTGATGAATTAAATGGAGTCAATTTAACAAAATTTTCTTCAGTGTACTGTATGTTGATTTTGATGCCATGCAAAGATATTAGGACACTGCTGGATTAAGAATGTGATTCTGCTTACTTCACATAATGTCTTTTGACATAAATTGTTGTCATGTAAAAGCCACAAAATGCCACTCAAAAAGCAAAAAGTTAGCCTGAATCATTTGACGCTCAACTGAGGTCTCGTAAGATCCCACGTGAAGTCAGCTTAATACCTCACTGTGCCTCTGCAGAAATGTCATGAATTGTGGTCCATTGCACTCTGCTAAAGGCTATAAGTCAGTATGTGTGTCCATAATGTGTGTTGGGTTTTGATTGACAGTCCAAATACTCTAAATACTGAGTGTATCTCCGGTGTGCACACTTGTAGAAAAATATTGACGGTGTAACATGACCAACTTGACATCTCCCATCGAATCTTAGTATCCCCTTATGCCAAGTCTACACGGGCACACACGCACAAACATGCACACGCCGTTGCGTAGAGTGATTGTCACCGAACCACAAGTCACTGAGGTCAATGTTCCGTCCGCCTTTTCGGCCTCACATCATTTTTTTCTCTCACTCCCTCACGTCCTGCACACAGCGTGTTTGTCCGTCCCTGTCGGAGGAAATGAATCAGGCGCACACATCGCCTATCGGGTGGCGAGACTGATGGAGTCGCTCTTGGAATATTGATGAACTCGAAGACGAGCGGCATGGCTGGAAGACTGACGAGGGAGTGCAGGGAACAGGCAGCACACTCATTCTCGAGAAGACATTCTTATCTAGCCACCGCTGTGCTAATATTTTTAATGAGGTAATGGGGCCGATTATCAGGTTTTAAAGACAATTTGGCATCGTCTTTGGGAAATAAAATTGCCCACATCCTCCTATCAATTTGTTTTTCTTCTAATTGGAGCTTGTCCGCAAACATAACAACATGTTACGGGGGTAATGATGGTATTTGTACCAGCGGTAAGCAGCCCAATCTATAAAGTAAACAACTGTTTGCAAAAGTAAGTGACGAAACGTGATTTGAGTGGATAGGGGCAATCTAGAAGTGCATAGGAGGGACAATTCAGTGAAATGAAATGTCTGTGAACAGTGCATACTAAAATGCTTCTTACACCCAGAATGAACAACCTCCCACCCCCACAGCCCCCTTCCACCACCTAACCCACACCTCTCATGTTCCTTTTTTCAAATCAGGGAGCTTGGTTGCCACTCCAATCTCTCTAATTTGGTACAATAAGGCCCTCAACTCACGCATCGAGCAGCATGTCCACTTCTTTGCTCCTTCAGTGTGTGCGTGTGTCAGAGAGAGAGAGAGAGAGAGAGAGAAAATGGCTGATAAGAGCAGGGAAAGAAGTCAAACCAGATTAAATGTTCCTTTTTCCACAGAACTGTCAATTCCTTCCATCAATAAGGAAAGACTGGCGAACCAATTGCTATTTATTGGAACGTTATTTTCAGTAGTTAAATCCCAAAAGCATTACAGACTAGTTGTCAGCAAATTATTCCTTAAGGCAAGTTGTTTCTCGGTTTGGATTTGAGCATACCCCTTGCAGCTAAAGCCAGGAAAGGCTCAATTGTCTGACATCTCTAAAAGATTATCCTGAGCTATTACCCAGTAGTGTGGGCTGTCTTCAGAGTCTTTTTTTTTCTTTCTCCGCAGTCTGCGCAGAAACAGTACAAGCCGACAGTCGTCAAGGCTAAACCCATTCAAGTGTGGCTGAGGCACCCAACGCCATGATTGTGACGTATAACACAAGGATCGCCAATTAGGAAGGAACCCGAAGCTCGTGCTCTTGCCAATAGATGGGTGGCTGGTTGTGTTGAGAGTTTGTTTAATGAGTCACCCAAGTCATTCTAACAATAAAAAGTGACAAGTGGAAGAGTTTGCAACCGCAACGTCTTTACCAGGGAAGTCTACAGTTAGTTGAGAGAGTAAGGCAATTGTCAGTAGACATAGTGGTTGTGTGTGGTGGTCTGTAATGGTCATTGCGAGTACACCATACACTGTGGTATTGCAATAAACACATACGAGTCCAGGTTTTCTTGGTCGTGTGGGTAGGGGGTCATTGAAAAAAAATGGTCAAGATGTAAAAAAAATAGTTATGGTTGTACACTGAAGACCCCATTAATTCATTCAGTACCAGCCAATTCTGGACCAAGTCTGAAAGACGTTTAAAAACGTCTTTGGGAGTGAATGAGTTAATATATACAGTCAAACCTCGGTTTTCGTCCATAATCCGTTCCAGAAGGCTGTTCGAAAACCGAAATTGTTCGAAAACCGAAACCTCGCTCTTTTTAAAATAAAAATGTTTACTGAACAGTTTGCGTTCTGCTCCTCCCACAAAAAACATGGAGGCTGATTGAATACTCTAAATTGCCCTAGGTGAGAGTGTGGGCACGTCTCTGTGTGCCCTGCGATTGGCTGGCGACTGATTCAGGGTGTCTCCCGCCTACTGCCCGAAGACAGCTGGGATAGGCTCCAGCACCCCCCGCGACCCTAGTGTCAAGCGGTTCGGAAAATGAATGAAGAATGAATGAATGTTTACGAGAGGAAAGCAACACGAGGAAGCGTCACTTCCTTGTGTAATGGTGCATTCAAGTGCGCTCAGTTTGTTCGAGAACCGAAATTTGTTCGTCATCCAAGGCATAAAAAACGCAAAATTTTTGGTCGAAACTGAATTGGACAAGAACCGAGACGTCCGAAAACCGAGGTTTGACTGTACTCAGTTTTGCACTATTCTCCACTGGCCACAACTTGAGGTACACATATTTCGGAATCAACATATTTCGCCGAATCATATGTAGCGTAGTTCTCCACTAGTGCAAAAAAAGATAATACCAATATTACCCATGGAGTAACCTACAGCAGGGGTGTCACACCCATTTTTGTCATGGGCAAAATGGCCTGTTGGTTTAATAATGGTTGACATTGCAGACCTTAGTGCAGTGGGTGTGGTGTCAGTTCCGATTCAATGCCCCATTCAGAAGCATTGACTGGTAGATATTCTGCACCAAATCAGCTTGGATAACTCCAGCCTCTCCAGCCTAGATGGACTGCGAGAATACTGACAAATCTAAAGTCGACTGATAGTATACTGTCTGTGCTTATCTCGCACATCCACAGAAAAACCATTGAGCCTACGGTGAAAAATCGAGACATACATTCATGACTATCATGGGCAATTCTGCTATGCGCCAGTCAGCTCGAGATGCCGGATGAATGTTATGTGTGGTGTGTCACGCCAGTCAGGATTAGGCGTGCTTGGACACTTGCCGGCTCGTATGTCAATGTTTAAAACTTATTTTCTTGTCAGTTTGTCTCAGTAACAAGGCACTTTTTATCCCAGTGCACATCTTGTGTGTGTGTGTTTGTGTACCTGTGGTTTGTTGATACAGGCAGCTCTCTGGTTAAGAGGCTACTTTTTACCATCAGATGAAATGCAGCCTTGTGCGAACACACACACACACACACACACACACACACACACACACACACACACACACACACACACACACAGGCTGTATTGATCGAGTGAGAAACTGTATGAGGTCCTTTATTAATAGATGACTGCTTGTCTGTGTCAGACAGTGTATGACATGGGCACTTTGCCATACCAAAAGGCCACCAAGACTGAGATTCACCCCATAAACAGTTGCAGTACAGAAACCTCATTTGGGTCTGGAAGGGCTTGCCTCTGGAGGTGTAAAAGCATTTGAAAATTTGAACTGCAGTGTGGTTATCGTCTCCGTGTCCACCTCATTGTCCAAAAGTTAAACTCTTGGCTCGGGGAGTGATTGATAGCTACGAACTCCCTTCGCGAGCTACTGGTAGCTGGAGATCGACTGAATGGACACCGCCTTTGGCATACCGGATTGTTTTTGTACATTTGGACCATTAGACTAAATTCCGAATCGTTAGACGGCTAAATTGTTTGTGGAACCACAATATTCCAACGGGTGCCCTCCAACAGTTAGTTAACAAGCGTAGCTGAATAGGGTTTTTCATCACCTCTTGTCAATCTTACTTGTCTGAATGCTAATTCATCATCAAATTGTTTGAAGATGTTTTGTTTTTTTCATCCGATTTGCCTTGCTTGGCTAGTGGCTTCATTCCGCAGGCCCGAGTCACTCACTGTCTGATCTGCTTTCTGCCTGGTTTACTGCTTCATCAGCTGTTGCTTTGATGGATGCGTGCAAGAGGGAATGTGAGGCCATCCGTGCAGATTATCTGCCTATTGACGATATGCTCACAGAAGTGAATCTCAATATGTCACTTATTGATCGGACTTCAACGGCGAGTTCATCAATTTGATTCATTTCTTGCTGCCGAGCCTCCTCGCTGATGATGTAGTGACATGTTCCGTCTGAACAGGATGTCTCTGGTGTGCTGCAACAATTTTACATACTGCATATCCTGTTTAGAGTGGCAGAGGCGATCCCAGCTGGCATGTAGAAAAAGACATCATTCACACCGTCATGGAGTGGGAACTGAACCCACGCTGAGTGCATCTAAGTCAGGGGTGTCAAACTCATTTCACAATGTGGGCCACATACGGACTCGTTAGAGGTCAAGAGGGCCGGACCATTAAAAATTATACCATACTCTGCTATAAATAACCAAAATAATATGTCTTTCATTTGTTTTGGTCTAAAGAAGCACAAGAACACTAGGAAAATTTTGAAATGTAATGAACATTTCTTTTACAAAACATTTCATGAAGCACCTAAGATTTCCTTAGACCAGTGGTGCCCAAGTTTTTAGACCGAAGATCTACTTTTTGATCAACTAATCTCCAGGGATCTACTATTACCGTCGCGCGCGTACCGTATTAAAGTGCTTCCCTGGGCCCTCCTAGATTCCTATTCTTTGCCCGTGCCCTCGGTGAATTGTACACGAACCAAACTCTGAATGAGAATAATGACGATAAAAGATAGAGCGCAACAGCTCTAATCACAAGCTGCAATTGCAGACTTCTGAGCGCTAACAACTTCCGGTGACGTAATCACGCGGCACCGTAAATTCAAGATTTACCTGCTTTATTTTATTTTTTAAATATTTTTTTGTGAAAATGAGACTGATAGGATGATTACGGTGCAGCGTACATGAACACAAAAAAATATATTACTAACATGTACAAAGACACACAAATGGTTGTTTGTTTTTTTTTCTCCTCGACACTCCTCGGATCTACTTGGGACCTGTCTTAGATCTACCGGTAGATCAGGATCGACGTAATGGGCACCCCACAAATGTGCAATTTACTTTTATCATTCACATACATGCAGTGCAACTGATCCAGCTGACTGTACAAAGGCACAAAACCTTAACAATTGGTATTGAAAAATATAGTAATGCACTTTTAACACTAAGCGAGATTTATAAAAAATGTAATTTTTAAACCATTTATACAAGCATATAAAATCTAAATGTAATCCCTGCCTACACCTTACAAACTAAGGAGAGTGCTATAATATGTGTAAAGCATAAAGTTTCACATGTCCTTGATAGCGTGCGATTGCTGTGGTTGCCTACTGCCCGAAGACCGCTGGATAGGCTCCAGCACCCCCGCGACCCTAGTGAGGATGAAGCTCGGAGGATGGACCTTGATAGCGTCTGCTGTGTTGGGTCTTTCTCAGTGACAGACTGAGGCTGCTGTTGTCTTCTTCTCTGATCAAAAGAATGTTGTCTTTTCCTCTGATCAAAACAGTGTGTCCACCTAGCGGATATTCCATGAATTGCACCTTATTAAAAATATTCATTCCGTGTCTTTTATGCATTTTTTTTTTCACTTTTGAATTACCCTGCAGGCCTGATCAAACCTCCTTGCGGGCTGGTTCAGGCCCGCGGGCCGCATGTTTGACACCCCTGATCTAAGTCATGCTAATGAGCCACTACATTAGACATGACTATGAGGCTGCAGTGTCCTGAAAGTTATAAAGTAAATAAAGTCAAATTTTTGCTACTCATTGTGCTACGGCCTAAAATCTTGTGTTTCCCTGTTCCTCCCCTAGGACCCGTCCTTCCCCCTCCTCTCCATGATAAGCTGCAATTCCCCAACAGTTCCCGGCGGGCATGGAACGAGCATGACAGTCGCTGTGACGTGTGCGCCACTCACCTCACGCAGCTCAAACAGGAAGCCGTGCGCTTGGTGCTCACACTGGACCAGTGGGATTTGTCTCCCTCTTCATCGCCTCCTCCCTTCTTTGGTCGCTACGCATCCCAGGGAGCTTCAGGATCCAGGGAATGGCCCTCCTCTTTGCTCCCTTCCTCTTCCTCGTCATCCGCCGCTGCCATTTCACACCTCACGCGTCCTTCATCGCCATCACCTTCCCCGAGTCTCAGCCAGACCCCGACACCAAGCCCCAGCCACGCACTGTCCGCCCCTGGTCACGGGAGTCCTTCTGCTGGACAGACGGCATCCTGTACACCTTTGAACCAACAAGTGCACAGACTGGGCTCCAAACCCAGCTCACTGGGGCTCGGAGGTGGGATGGAAAGACGGAACGGGTCGCCTGGTTCTGCAAAAACGGCCTTGGCCCAACAGCAAACTGTGAGTGCAGTAAACAGTCCAGGGAATAGCAGTACGAACAGCAGTAACAACACAGCAGGTCAGCAGCATATGAACAGAACTAATGGAGGAGTTACGCTCTATCCGTACCAGGTAGGCTATCTCGAGAGTTACCCTAATTCTTCAAATAATGGCAAATGGCCTTAATTTATTCAAGCTCAGACAGGACAAGGCCTTTAATTTGAGAGGAGGTCTTGTTCAAATGCTTTATTTCGTGCAGGCGTACAAACGAATATTTGTTAATTGGTTGACATAGAATTATTACTTGCATTACTTTCAAAGCATCTATTTTTGGTTCCTCGCTACTAATGCGTTGCAAATTGGATGGGGAACAAATTATTCCCTTCTTAAGTTTCTGACGCTGCTTTCATAACAAGCTGTTTTTTTTCCCTCAAGAGGCGTTTAATTGTTCAAGTAGTTGGCAAGGCGCATATTAGAGCGGTGCCTGGGCCCAAGTCCAGTTCTTAAGAGCTCCTATCCAGATTGTTCTGGATGTGTCCCTCCTCCAACACTAATTCAAATGATCAGATTAAAAGCATGTTAACAAGTCTGATCATTTAAATAAGGTGTGGTGGAGGCAGACATCTATAGGCTCGATAGGGCCTCTCAAGGACCAGACTGAAGGCTGTCAAACTCATTTTTTTGACGGGCTACATTTCAGTTACAGCTTCCCTCAGAGGGCCGTTTGTGCACCGACCGACCTTGATGCGCGACAATTTCATCCCGAAGTGGACGACCCATTCAGGAATCTACCCAAAATTCCGATGGTCACCACAACCCTGTAATAATATAACGAGAAAACGCTTGCAATATCTCAGTTATTATTTATTAAATATGACAATTTGAAATGTTGGTTCGGATTTTAGCAAGCATCATGGAGGTTGACATGCTTGATTTGCTTTCGCGGGCCGCATAAAATGGGCTAGATCGGTCACAGGGGCCTTCAGTTTGACACATATGAGTCCATAATCGTGATTGTTAGACTACACGGTTGTGTACATGGATGCAGGAATTAGCTCAATCATGTATTGGCTCCCATGATTTCAGCCAATGTCAATAGTGGGGAGATAATCCGCTCTTGGCACGCAAAGAAGAGTGACATCTAATGTCTTTGCATTTGGGATTCATTAGTTAATGGCGTATGCACTCATGATAAAACTGACAACACGCTTGTCATTTTTACAGTGTCTTTTCCTTTTGTTCTCCCCTCCCCGTCTATGCTTTTCTCTCTAACTGTATATTAAATGCACTCACTGACCACTTCATTGGATTCATTACTAAGAGCTTTGTCCAGTATTATGCCTTTTCAAAAGATTACTCAGTTTTGATTAACACTAACAGACAAGCATTCGATTAACAATATGTTTATGGTTGTAGGTTGAATCATACTGAGAGCTGTATTATAAACATACCCATTACGATATGAGGATTCAAAATTGGACCTGAAGTCCATGTCTAATCAACACACATTTTTTTTTCGTCACCAATACCACTGAAGACTGTTATAGATGTAATTCGAGAGATTTCACAAGATGCCGAAATGGTTTAGGGCAGACAGGAAGAGAGGGAATAAGAATAGATAAGGGGAGAGGAGGAAGAAGGCCTGCAGTGATGAGCAGTCCAGAGGTGTGTGTGTGTGACCGACTCCAGGGGAGATCCTGAGGTGTCTGTGTGTGAGTGTGGGAATGCAAACGTGTTCTACAGATGTAATAATTCATACAGCGATAATTAGAACTCTAGGGATTCTATGTCACACCCCCTGGTAAGACACTCATTTTACACTCATCCGCTGTCTCTCACACACACATATATGCACCCACCCTTTTTTCTGCCCTTACTTTGTATGCCTATTTATCTTGTCTTGCTCAAACGCTATCTGCTTCATATTAATTAAATCTCGCCACTGCATTCCATACTTCTGCAGTTGATATTCAGTACAGGATTTGAATGAGATTGGGTTATCTTTAAAAAAAAAAAAAGGTCACATTTAGCCGGCTATAAAATCAAATTTCATGCAAAAATTCATACGGTTATCCAACCATATACCTTTATAAAAAAGATGGGATAAAACAAGTAAACTTATAATGTTATGAGAATTATGTTATGAGAATTATGTTGGACTTTTTAAGTGAATGCCAAAATGTCCTCAGCTTCTTTTTTTCTCAACAACTTCCAAATTGTCATTGGGTAATATTGTTGGAAATTTAGTCAAAACATTTCTATTTAGATGAGCGAACAAATTATTTGGATTTTGTCAAATTACAAACACGTACGTCAAAACATTGACATATATTCTTATGAACTGATGACTGCGTCTGTTTTGCACTGTTTTTGGGGAACAATATTAATTTACTGTTAACTTCTCAGAATTCTGACTTGATTGTCAATTACAACTTTCACAGACACAAAATGTATGAAACAATATATATTTATTCATTCTTGTAATTCTGTGACTTTATTCCTGTCATCAAATTTTTGGGGGGTCTTTTGTCATGTGGCCCAAATGAGCCGTCACCTTACTGTGGTGGAGGGGTTTGCGTGTCCCAAGGATCCTCGGAGCTAAGTTGTCTGGGGCTTTAGGGTCCTGGCAGGGTCACCAATGGCAAACAGGTCCTAGGTGAGAGACCAGACAAAGCATGGCTCAGGGATCCCCGATGATGATTGAGAAATTTGGAACACGTTCTCCCTTGCCCAGAGGCGGGTCACCAGGGGCCCCCTCTGGAGCCAGGCCTGGAGGTGGGGCTCGCTGGCAGTGTGCCTGGTGTCCTGGCCTGCACCCATGCAGGCCGAGCTCAGCTTGAAAAGGCAACGTGGGTCACCCTTCCCAGGGGGTCACCACCCGTGGGAGGGGCCAAATGGGACGGGTGCCCTATGAGCTGGGCGGCAGCAAAAGGCGGGTACCTTGGCGGTCCGATCCCTGGCTACCGAAATTAACTCTAGGGGGGACGTGGAATGCCTGACAGGAAAGGAGAATGAGTTGGTGTATCAGGCAAAGAAGTTCCGAGTCGGTAGAGCCAGGCTCGCCTCCACGCACAGCTTAGGCTCTGGTAGCAGTCCTTTTGAAGTGGGGTGGACACTCTTCTCTTCTGGAGTTGCTCAAGGTGAGAGGCGCCGACCAGGTTTTGGAATACTTATCGCTTCCCGACTTGGTGCCTGTGCATTGGGGTTCACCTCGGTGGACGAGAGGGTAGCCTCTCTCCACCTTCGAGTAGGGACACAGGTCCTGAATGTTGTTTGTGCCGATGCAGCAAACAGAAGTTCAACAGAGTCCTTTAGAGGGTGTGCTGGAGAGCGCTCCCCCTGGGTCTCCATCGTTCTACTGGGGGACTTCAATGCTTACGTGGGCAATGGCAGTGAGACCTGGGAGGAATGACCCAGGACACTATGTCTCCCGGCTGGGCTGGGAAAGCCTTCGGATCTCTCTGGAAGAGTTGGAAGACGTGACTGGGGAGAGGAAAGTGTGGTCTTCCGTCCTAAAGCAGCTGCCTCCACGACCCAATCCCTTATAAGCGGTAGAAAATGCTATGGTATGGTATGTATGTGGCCCAAATTCTCTCATGACTGAAAGCCATACATACACCACAGCAAACTACAACCAAAATCAGGAAACGTCTTGTTCAATTATTTTCTCTCTGGCACTGTACCTCAAGAAGGGTCGTGTGAGTGTTTGGTTTGGATACAATCACTAGACTGCATTCAATGTGGCGAATGTCTTTGTTACAATTTGTGTCTGGTGGGAGGTGTGCAATGTCCATGTTCCTGCTGTAAATTTTGACAGTAATGGCGGTTCGGCAGTAGAGGCGAAGAAGAGGAGAGCAGGATCATAAATCACCTGTGTTTAGTCTCACACCCCTGAGAGACGGGAAGCAAAAGGGGGAGGAGCTGCCAGCGGTGATGATGGAAAGGCACTTTGTCAAGTGGAATCTGGGGAGAGCTCGCAACAAAGTCATGTGGAGAGATGCTGAAGGAGACGCGTGTTCAGAAAGGCAAGAAAAGAATTTGCAAACCATCAGTATAAAATATTTTAAATGATTTGGATGGTACAGTAGCTGGGAGAATGGCATCTCTGTCGGAGTTGGAACTCCAGATCTCTAATTGTAGTGGTGGAGCAGTCAAGACTCCACTTATTAATGTCGGCACGCCCATCACTGCTTACTTCACTGTTCAGAATTCTGTGCAGTCCTTATATACACGTTGCGTACAATAAAAGCAAGGGTCTCAAACAAAACTTACCTGGAGGCCGCTGGAGTTGGAGTCTGGGTGAGACTGGGCCGCATCAAGTCTTCCAGAAAAAGTGCAACTGCTCCAATCGTTTATATCAACCATTCAGAACATGAACAGTTCCTCAGACCACGAAAGGGTTAGAATATGGTCATCAGTAAGTTTGGTCTTGTACTTTTGTTCTGACAGTATAACAAGTTGCCATTGGCCTTGCAACTTTTTATTCAGTACATTCAGTTACTATGTGATGTCAGTCATAAAAACTCAAAAGTAGCTACAGTCAAACCTCGGTTTTCGAACGTCTCGGTTCTCGTCCAATTCGGTTTTCGACCAAAAATTTAGAGTTTTTTATGCCTCGGATGACGAACAAATTTCGGTTCTCGAACAAACCGAGCGCACTTGAATGCACCATTTGACTCCTCTCACCTTCCTTACACAAGGAAGTGACGCTTCCTCGTGTTGCTTTCCATTGTGAGTAGACGTGTTCAATTAACATTTTTATTTTTATTTTAAAAAGAGCGTGGTTTCGGTTTTCGGACAATTTCGGTTTTCGAACAGCCTTTTGGAACGGATTATGGACGAAAACTGAGGTTTGACTGTATTTGGTATAATTTAGCACAGCAACCGTCATTCCGCTGTTCTCCATGAAAGCCTTCACTTTTCTCCTATCAACTAAAAAAAAACCTCTTCAAGACGTTTCCCCTGAGCCAATTTACCTCAATGAAGTAAAGCAAATCTTTATATGCTGTCTCTGTTTCCTCCAAAAGGAAGTGGAACCGCCAGTCCTTTAAGCCCCCTGGATCTATATGATGAAATGGTCAATACATTTCATTATGACAGACAGGCAAGATCAAACTTTTTGCTGCAAAGGGCCCGCTGATGGATCATGCAGTTTAGATCAATGGCCTGCTCTACACCTGTCATGGTACGTGATGGTAGAGGACCAAAACAGCAGGGAAGCAGGAGAAGCTGAACCAAATATATGAACAAAAACACTTACAGGGGCACACTGGAAAAACGAAATATATCATGTAAACAAAGTACTAGGAAAAAAACAAACTCAAACTAAATAACAAACAAACAAACAAACCCCTATGACAGAAAAAAACAAAACAACCTCCACCATGACTTAAAATTATCATCAACACCACGGACATACATCGCGAGCGGTGCAGTGTCAGTGATGTCTTTGCTCCCATCAAGTGCGAGCAATGCTGCACGAGAATCGTTAGCTTTCTCACACTGTTGATTGTATGTTCCCTGACAGGTCAGTTCTGTCTTTGTCTTGGCTCAAAGATTACTAAAATGACCCTTCCTTTTCAGAGAGACTAAACTCGCAGCCTGTAACGTTACCTTTTTAATAAACTCGCCGTTCTTTGAATGGCTTTCCCGGCCGCCTCTGCAATCATCTCACTCACTACATAGTTCGCTTCGACTGCCGCATCGTGTTTTTTGCTTGCTTCCATGAAAACATCTTGTCGCCTCAGTTGACGTGTGTTTTAAGATTGGCGACCCAAGCCTCTCTTCCGCATCTCCCGGGTATTTTGCATACTCCTCAGCATGTCTAGTTGAGCCACGATGTGTGATTGCCCCTGTGCTCTATAAAAAAATCTCCCATCTCCCCCGATAATAGCAGACAATACCAATCACATGCAAATGCATTACTCTTCATGCTAAATCTCAGTCCGGATGTTTTGGGTTTTGACAGCATGGCCTGCTTTTGGGAGTGCAAGTGGGAGAGTAAAAATATATTTAAGAGAGACAGATGAGAAAGGTGAATGTTTAGGAAATGGAGGTTGGCTCATAACGAAGACGAACGAGCACAGTTTTACCCTGTTCTTTTTTTTTTTTTAACCAAGAGAAGAACAGAACAGAGTAAGAGGAGGGTTGATAGATAAGCATGCTTTTTTTCCCTCTATTTGACCTCAAATGATCCTTGGAATGTTGTCACATTCATTAAATCCAATGGGGGCTCACGTTTGGTACATCTGCACAATCTCCATCTGAAATAATGTAACATGATATCAAACTGTATTGGGCCATTTTAAAGGTTCGCTGCAGTTCAAAGAACAATCGATTTATTGTTCTGATTGCAGTTTGCAGTGGTGTACACTGGACTGCATCCTACTCTTTCCTGGTTCTCGTTAGATTGTGGAAGTGGTCAAAATGCTGTGGCGAGTTAGCGTTGAACATCTTTGCGGTGTGGTACACGTATGCAGACAGTATCATAAACACTTGAATGGATGCACATTTAGAAACCCCGTGGTCATCTACGACCAATTATATGGTTCTTGTTATATTTATGGTTGGCATGTCAACCTCACAGTGCAGAGGTGCAGGATTTGATGGATGGCAAGATGGATGTTATGTTTATTTAACATTTTTGATGATACTCTTATACTTGATCGGATTATGTGGTGTGAGTATACCTAATGTGATTGGAGTGCAGAGGACATTCACTCTGCACATGTACCCAATCTGTGCAATATCGTACATTTACAAATGCCGATCAATACATTATTAGCACACTACTGTAAATTCCCTTCGTCTCATTCGACAAGATGAATGGACTTTTGCTGGCGGGCGTTCCGCCCGTTTTCTAATAAGTGGTCACCACAGCTTTAATAATGCAGTACTGGAAAGCTCAGCGAGCGACTGGAAATGGGCATCAATGCAGAGAGGAGTGTGGTATAAACTATAAAGGCATCTCATTTATGAGAGGTGATTTATAAAGACAGTGAGCTGCATGCTTGGACCCTGTGAACCTTTTTGCAATAAATATGCATGCGCACACACACACGTGCGCGCGCGCACACACACACACTCACACACACATGCGTGCACATTATATCAACCTTGTGGCAGCAATCATTTGAGATCTTGCAGCGACTGATTTGAATACATACATTGAAGACATTTTAAGACATAACTGACAAAATCGTTTGTCAATCGAAAACAATCTTCATCCATGTGCTGTTTGAAGTACAGTGGTGTCCTGAGATAAGATTTTTAATTACTTCTCAATTTAAAATAGTTTCTTTCTAAAAAAAATGGAATTGCCAGTAATCCATTTCAAACTCACAAAAAAACAAACAATCCCTCCCCCCTAAAACAAAAATGGTTTTTAATCAGAAAAATATCACCCCATAATATTGTCACAGTGATAACAGTTTTTACCTCATTTTCTTTTTGGCTACCTGGGAGCCATATAATCCACACAGGGATTATTTACACGACTGACTCATTAAAATGCAGTACTATTGGTCATTTTTCACAAAGGATAAAGACAATGTGCTGTTACAGTCTGTCTACATGTGTTGCTCCATCATTTGTGTTCAAATATCTTTTGCTTCAAGGATTATAACATTGTCAACATCTATGGTGTTTCGGATTGTTTGTTAGCATTAAGGTAAACAGTATGTCTATGTCTAAACATTCACAAGTCAAAGCAAAAAAAAAATCACTCAAGTTGCCTTGGAAACAGCGTAGTGACCACCAACATATACATAAAAGTGGAAAAAGCGTTCAGGGGAGCAAATGAGCCATCAACATTTCATTAAATTTTGGCTGAAGTGATTAGTTAGGAAAGTGGGTCTATCTGTTTAACCTGATATGAAGTCTTTATATCTTAGTTGTTGGTGTTTTTTTCCAATTAATTTTCAAGTATCAAAACGTAATTCTCTTACAGTGGTTGTGATCGAAATGAACTTTCCTCATCCTTAATTTCTCTGTTGTCTCTGAACTAGATCTCCCAGATGGTGTCTGAGGCGTCCAGGGAAGGTTTGACCGAGGCTGCCCTGAACCGCTACAACACACACTCCCCTTCACACACCAACTCAACACCACACACAAACTCGCCCTCACATACTGCGGCGACCACCACCACGTCACACAGCACCGGTTTGTCTGCGGCCTCCTTTTTTGCCAGGTAAGATGCACTCAGTTTAGCGTGCGGCATTTTTTCCAACTGAATAATTCTTCGCTCAAGTGATTATTTGAGGGACTATTTTGTACTTGTAATTGAGTCATATTCTAAAGTACAGTCAAACATCGGTTTTCGAACGTCTCGGTTCTCGACCAATTCGGTTTTCGAACAAAATTTCGAGTTTTTTATGCCTCGGATGACGAACAAATTTCGTTTCTCGAACAAACTGAGCGCACTTGAATGCACCATTTGACTCCTCGAGGAAGTGACGCTTCCTCGTGTTGCTTTCCATTGTGAGCAGACGTGTTCAGTAAACATTTTTACTTTGAAATGAGCGTGGTTTCGGTTTTCGAACAATTCCGGTTTTCGAACAGCCTTCTGTAACGGATTATGGACGAAAACAGAGGTTTGACTGTACTGGTATTCGTACTTGGGTATGGTTTTTGGCTACTCCACCCACCTCTGGTCACAGGTGAGCTGGAGCCTCGCTCATCTGACTGAGTGAGACACATGGCGAACCCTGGACTGGTCACCAGCCAATGACCGGGCGACCACTCACACTCATGTTCGCATTTTGTCTTCTCTGAATCAAACAACATGCATATTTTTTGGAATGAGGAAGAAAGCCGGACTACCTGAAGAAAGACATTCACAGGAGAGCCGAGATTCGAACCCAGAACCCAGAACCTCTCTGCTGCAAGGCAGATGTAAAAATCACTTGATCACCGGGTCACCTGTGATGAAATTATTTGTGTGTTTGCATATAAGTGT
Organism: Hippocampus abdominalis; assembly: GCA_018466805.1. Classification (NCBI taxonomy): domain Eukaryota; kingdom Metazoa; phylum Chordata; class Actinopteri; order Syngnathiformes; family Syngnathidae; genus Hippocampus; species Hippocampus abdominalis. The sequence continues at coordinate 17,083,062 of CM031696.1, forward strand.
GACGTATCAATTTTCAGTTGTCATCACATCTGAAGATACTCAACGGGACACACGGCCAATAAGACTGTTGAGGATAAATTATTGATGATAAGTAAGGGAAGCTTAAAATGAACACTAAATAATAAATGGTACCGAAGGCTGTGAGGATGTCATCAAAGCAGCCGAGCCACTGTTGAAATTCACACCGAGCAAACAACACCGCAATAGCAATCTCGTACTCCATAAATACAGTGAAAGGTCACTCTTGTGTTTACTGAAGTGCTCCTCCGCTGTTACTTTCTTAACCCTCAAAGTGTCACGACCAGCTTGTAAATTCAAGCCGAACTCACACAAACACGTAATCATGCTGTCTTTTTCGTTTCCCTTCTGTCACCTTTGAACTGGGAAGCAACTTGGCACGTACGGTCAGACCCACATCTGGCTGACATTCCAAGCACGCACAACCTGCTGTCTTTGGGCTCTCCTTACAAGCATTTAACGTCGACACTGAAACGACATATACTGTAGTTAGTTTTCATGTTGCAGGGGTCAAGCGTGTTAGTGTGTATTTGGCTTTCTCTATGTTGTCGAATAATTGGATGGCGTAGTTTGTGACGGTTTTCTTTTTAAGATGTCAAAAGGGACAAAGTGGTTCCTTTGTTCCGAATGTGACCTTCACAGAAACACCCCATTTGCTTCACACATCAGACACCTGTGTGTATGTGTGTGTGTGTGAGAGAGACAGAGAGAGAGAGAGAGAGAGAGAGAGAGAGAGAGAGAGAGTCTCATGGGTAATTGTGAACACAAAAGTGTTTACGCAGTCCTTTTTGCTGTTTTTCTACACGTGTTTATGGTAGATGCAGCCATGCAGGACTGCTAAATCCCAGGGTTGCTGCGCTCTTCACCCTTAGACGTGGACCGCATGCAGACACCCCGATTAGACACACACACATGCGCGCGCGCGCACACACACTATGTCCATTTCCTTGCTCGATGCCATTGTCCAGCCCTGATTCATTTCTCTCTTTTCCATTCCTTGGTTCTTTTCTCTTCTGACTTCACACTGACCTTCTCCATCCTCAATGCCGCCATTAATGCATGTGTGACTAATATCTTTCATTACTGCGAATGGCTCCATGAATACAGTATGTCACTCTCACGCCGCGGTGGCGCTCTGTCGTCAGCCCCCCCCCCCCCCCCTTCTGTTGCAGTGGCCCTCTGGGGACGTTGGTTAAAAAGATGGAGACTTGCTGTACTTGCTAGGTGTGTGTGTGTGTGTGTGAATGTGCGTGTGCGTGCATGTGTATGTGTGTGTTCCTACTGGGGGAAGGGAGTTTCTGTCAGTGCAGGAATTTTTTACTGCACGCTCTGGCGATTGCTTCTTTTGGGATTTGTGTGGCCACTATGCATGCATCGCCGGAGGGACTAGAGTAAATGAATTGGTCCCAAGTGACTTGGAGAATTGGAAAGGTGTTGTTATTTTGGAAGGAGAGGGGCTAATAGTGAGGGGGGAGGCGTTCTCTTCTTACTGTCAGGCTTCTTTAATAACTAAATGACACTTGGTAGTGAATTTAGCTGTGATTAACACACACTGTTGAAGACAGAAAATCTAAGAAATGGCTTTTAGTTACTCAACGTCGCCATCTTTGATCAACTGCTCATTATAATAAGACTCAATGACTCAAGAGTCAGGTAAAAAAAAAAATCTACCTTTTCACGGATAAGAAAGCTCTCTTTTGATTGTCAATTTCACGTTATTATTATTATTATTGCCATGTGTTTATTGTTGTAGTTTACATTGGTATGTACCTGACCTGCATATAATGCCTCCCATGCATGTCTCTAATGGTAAATCAGTCTGGCTGGCCAACAATATTCCACAAAACTATTTCCATTTGCAATTTTTGATTAAAAAAAAAAAAATAGAAAGAAAATCCGAAAAAAATTTGTCGCATATTTGTTATCTAACCCTAACCATGTATCGACTGCCCAACATGAAGGAATTTGTAACATTAACCTAAACCATTCTTTATTTTAGGGATGCAGCAAGTGAATTTTAACTTGCAAATTCAACTTGAGCATGACGTTTTAATACTTTTGCAGACTGGTTACACCGAAGGTGCAAGAGTCACTCAGGGGAAGAGAGACGAGAGCAGCCGCTAGACGATAAAGAATAATTGGGGAAAGAGGATTAAAATGCAGGCGGCCGATCTGCTCGTTGATTGCGACGTGAGAGGGACTGAAGCGAGAAGTCAAGGATGGAGACGCGTGGAGGAATGAACAAAGGGAATGGAGGAAGGAGGGTTATATATGAAAAGGATGGAGGCGAGCCGACGGAGGAGGTGCTGATGGATGGGGCGAGGCAGTCGATAGATGGAAAACAAGTGCCCTTCATTTTAGAGTTAGATTGGAATAGATCCACTCAGCCAAATCCCAGGCCACTTGTCATTAAACGCTGCCAATTAGATGTGCTATGTGTGTACACTAGACAGAAAACACACACACACACACACACGCACGCACGCACGCTCATAGCATATTTTATGACTATTTGTCAAACTGATGGATTTGACAAGGGGATTAAAGTAGAGTGATGCCTTGACGTAAAAGGGATTCAAAAGTACTGTGGCTGCATGCCCATCATAGTGCAGCAGAGTTCCTTAAACATTCAACCTTGCACCAATATACTTTGTAAAACTGCACATTTTAGGTCAGTGACAAAATTTGCTAAGGCTCAAGGTGTATTAATTGTGTCTACATTAATGTCCATTGCCACAGGTAGGTCTGGACAGGCTGTGGGGGTTTAACGATACAATGCGCGTCGATATAAGACGATTCGCGGCAAAGCGAGCGGTATTGCTTTTTCTTTTGAACGACACAATTCTTTTCGACTCTTTGTTGTAAACCTCTACTAATTAAATGTAACCCCCCCCCCAAAAAAAAAACACAATAGAATGCTGTTTTGTTGGATTTCGTGTGAAAACCAGCTGATCTTTATCGATTCCAAAATGTGAAAAAATAAACCTTGCGATGAAAACAAGATACTTCTTGAAATATTCTAGCATAAAAAAACGTGCAGCAGAACAAACCAGTACTGATTTTATAGACTAAATTAAGTGAGACTAAGATGGTTCTTTTTCACGCATTAAAGCATCAATGTAAAAACCATCCATCCATTTCCAACACCGCTTATCCTGAACAGGGTGGCAGAGAGTTGCTGGAGCCTATCCCGGCTGACTTTGGGCGGATGGCATATTACACCCAGTCAGTCGCAGGGCACATATCAAGAAAAACAACCATTCACACCCACATACACACCGCCACTGAGTGGGAACCGATCCCACACTGCCCGCACACAAGTCAGGCAAGAGTACCACGACACGTGATTAAATAAATAAGAAAAGAAATATGTGAATTTTCCGGGCTTTGAAAAAAATGAGGAAGCACAGCATGTCTGTTGAGCACTACTGATTGGTCAAATGCTGCAATGACGCCTCTGTGACGTAAAGTGCACCTCGCTGATTGGCTGGCTCATAATCCCGTGGTTGTTGAGCCCCGTGGGAGGAAACAGGATGCCAGTTTTGCCCACTTGCCCCCACAATCGGCATCGATAATGCATGGATATATTCTGTACTGCGGCCCAATGGTCCAGTGGTTAGCGCGTCGACTTCACAGTGCAGAGGTACCGGGTGCAATTCCAGCTCCGGCCTCCCTGTGTGGAGTTTGCACATTCTCCCCGTGTCTGCGTGGGTTTTCTCTGGGTACTCCGGTTTGCTGCCACATTCCAAAAACATGCACGGCAGGCTGATTGAACACTCCAAATTGTCCCTAGGTGTGAGTTTGAGTGTGAGCGTGGATGGTTGTTTGTCTCTGTGTGCCCTGTGATTGGCTGGCAACCGGTTCAGGGTGTCCCCTGCCTACTGCCTGAAGACGGCTTGAATGGGCTCCAGCATCCCCCGCAACCCTTATGAGGATTAAGCGGATCGGAAAATGAATGAATATTCTGTACTATGCTGCATTTTGTGAATTTTGCTTGCATACTGTACAGGCAAAAGGTTGACTCTGTGTCCCAAAAATGATGGACTTTCCGAATGGTCTCGAAGAAAATAATGCTTCAAATGACCAAGATTCAATTCCCATTCCACATTGCTCATTCCATTGCTCCTCTAGTACCGTCTCTCCATTATTGCCACACTATATCCACCTGACCACCTCCTCTCTACCTTGCGCTCATCCCAGTAACCCGTCGCATTTAATTGAAAGCCAATGGTGTGAGATATAGCTCTTTGACCGAGTGTGCGCGAGGGCAGGAGGTCCTCTCTCTCGCTCTACCCTCACGTTAATAATATCTGAAGAATGACAAACCGCAGGATTCAGACACCCTCAGAGCTCACTTACTCCATATTAATGTTAATATTCGGCCTTTTTTTCAATTAATCCCCACTAATTCATTTTTAGATTAACGGTCTCATTCTTCCTTCGAGGCTGTGCATGAAAAGTTTAATTGAATTCAGCTAACACGCTGCATAAGTAAATATAAAAATCATGAAATTAATTGCACAATATATAGAAAAAAAAGCTCATCATCGTGAGAATGGCTTGTGCAATATGCCAAGTGCAGTGGTTTTTAACCTGGGTTCGATCGAACCCTAGGGGTTCGGTGAATCGGTCTCAGGGGTTCGACGGAGCCTCTGCCATGGAGGTTAAGACACACCTGACTCAACATGTCAATTAGTTGTGACACGCCCGCTTGGCTATCACTGTCTGGTTCATTTTGTGCACAATTTTAAAAAAACGTATACTTATGACTTTGGAAGTTTTTTTTTTCTATTTTGAATAAATGTGGTTTTTTTATGTCTTGAATTTGTAAAAAAAAAAAAATCATATTTTTATTTTTCATAAATGAAGGGTTCGGTGAATGTGCATATGAACTGGTTGGGTTCGGTACCTCTAACAAGGTTAAGAACCGCTAGACTCGAGTGCAAAGATGTACAACAGTATGGAATTGTAAACATTTATCTGACTTTGACCAATCAGATGCAACCTCAGTTGTGTATCGCCATTCCAATAGAACAGTATTTCGGGGGATCACTAACACAAAATGAGTGTCTATAATTCCGTATATGTTAAATATCGCAATATCATTATCGCAATATTCAAAACCCATATCGCATCTCAAGTTTTTCTCACATTGTGCAAACCTAATGTAAATATCTGAGTGGTCATTTGTGAAGCTGTACAAGAAACAAATACATGATATTACTGTAAAAGTCAATCCATCAATTTTCTATCACGATTCTTAGCGCTGCAGTTGAGCTGGCATTATTCTATTCTATTCAGGCTGACTTTTGGCACGAGGCGGGGTACACACCGGCCAATTTGCCAGCCAATTGCAGGGCACAAAACACAGTCAGGCAACCATGCACAATCACATTCGCGAAACGGAGACTCCAACCCAGAACCTTAGAATTGTGTTGCCAATATGCGAACCACTGTTTCACTGTGCTGCCTTTGCAATAAAATCCCACCTTTTATGATCATTCCTGATTGTGCTCTGTTGGGGAGGAATAGTCTAGAAGCTAAAAACCACAGAGGGGAAGAAGGAGGGATTGAGAAGTGGAAGTTAAAAAGAGAGAACAAAGGAGAGCGCTCTGCCTGATTCGGGCATAGATGCAGCAGAAATATAAATATCAATTTTAGTGGCTCCCTTTGAGCAGAACGCCGCAGGGAATTGAGCAACAAGAAAGCAAGTGAGCCACTCCCCATCCAGATGTTACTACTTATGTCAACAACGGCGTGTGTGTGCTTGGCGTGTGCGTGCAGCTCCAGTCTACAATTAGCATTTCTGTCCCACTTGAAGGATACAATTGTAGATCCCTGATCGCGAGCAGATCTTCATCCACAGAAAACATAAATTATGGTTTGAACGACTCGATATCATTCATATCCGCTGCCTTTTTCTTCTGTTGTTTCCATGACAGAGCTGCACAAAAGCTGAATCTGACATCCAAGAAGCGGAAGTTGAAGGCTGCCGCGACAGTGCCCCTGCCCGTGACAACATCCGCGCCAACATGCGACAGTCAATTGTTCCCCACCAATTTCAGCTCCGCCCTCCTGTCAGCCCCGCCCCCAGCTCCGCCCTGCCTTCTCCGTGCAGCCAATAAGATCAAAGACACACCTGGTCTCGGAAAGGTAAGTTATTTCCTGATCATTCTCATTCACTAAAAATAATCATAAATACTCATTTTTTTTTAGATTTGAAGAATTATTTGAAAATGAGTTTTCTTTTTTGTACTTTTTTTTATGTCTAGTAGTTCTATAAATTTGAATGAGTGCACGTCAGTACCAAAGTGTATCACAATCCCGAAGTTAATCTGGATACTTTTCTCCTGTATCACCTCTGCTGTTTTTCCCCCAAAATATGCCTAATGGTTACCACGGTAACACATCTCAAGGTGGCCAAAGTCATCTGTCACGCTAGCCAACACTTGATGAAATGTGTGTGTGTGTATGTGCTATGGCTGTGGTTGAAGGCGTTCATGCTCCTGAAGTGTGTGCAATATCGATTGTCCATGTAATGAGCTTTTGGTGCTCCTCCCCCCTCCACCGTTTTGGGCTCACTGAGTGTTCGTCCACGTGTGTGTTTCGGAATGACAAAATAAATGTGTTTGATCAAACCAAACAGACGTGGCCGGACACCAACTACTGTGATACAGACGTAGAGAGGGCGGCCTCAACGTAGAACCCACACATTTACATCCTAAAACAAAAACAGAAACAAACAAATCTGACTTCCTAATCATCCATTTCTGCAAAAAAGGAGGAGAGTGGAGAAATGGCAGTAAAACAGGCCAAAATCCAACTGTTATGTGATGCGGCAAGAAAGAGACCGGTTGCTTTGTGTACTGTGTCTTAGCGTTAACAAGCAAAAAGTCAGCATCAGTCAAAGACACTCCTGCAGATCACAGCGCCTGTGCGGGTTACTTTGAGTTCGGTCACCCTGCTGCCTCAAACCAAAATTAGGCTTTAAAATGACATTTTCACTGTCAAATGAAGAAATCCTTTTTTTTTGTGGAATCAATTAAGGTTCGCTTTTGAGTTCCCATCTGATTTTATCTCCATATGGAAGTGACAGATGTCTCCTCAGCTATCAGGAAGACCCCCCCCCCCCCCCCTCCCCACACACACACGCACACGGAGTCTCATCGCCTCTTAATTGATCCAAAACTGGCTCTTCTTGTTGCTTCTTTCTAGTCTTCACAATAATCCATCCATGCATCCATCTATTTTCTATAGCACTTTTCCACATCAAACCCTAGAGAACCCACGGGGGTCAAATTTGGCCCCTATAAATTCTGCTACTCAAATGCTACCCTTAAATCCCAAAGGGTCAAATTTGGCCCTAATCCTAAATTAGGATTAAAGCATTGAGTTTTTGAAAAAACATATATTTTGGTGTTCAGTGAACATATAGCAGTCATTTAATAGATAATTCATCATTTTCCAAAGAAGAAAAGGGTTCCTGGGTTCTCCAGGGTTAGAATTGTGTTTGCGTTTGAGCCTAACCCTGCTGACTTTGTTCGAGACGCGAGGAAAACGAGTTGCAAATGGTCAACAACTCATGAAAACGGATTGCACAACCGCATACGCAGCACGAACCGTTCAGTTGCATCTCAGTGTTGCTTGCATTTGTTTCCAAGGTTGTTGTGCTCAATCTACCCTGGCTTTGATCAAAACATGCACTAATTCACACCCTGATTTCGACTCAATTTCTGCTCGCTTGTGGTTATTCTCCAATTTCCTGTATCAGCAGACCTCATTGCCGTGATGTGGATTGGAAATTGTGAAGTTCACCCAGCCCCCTATCCTGCTATTTCCCAACATAACAAGCTTGGGTTATACAAAATCAATCAGATCTTGCCGAGAGCTAATCAAATACACACATGCACTCGCACAAATGACGAAAATGACCGGGGTGACATTTCTCCAGGAAAAATGTCATGAGCAGTGGGGGGTCGGCTTCCCCTGCTGCAATGGCATTTGCACACATGCAACTCTGCACCTGGCAGCCACTTTTCGTCGGATTACATTGTACAATAAAAGATATCCGATGAGCAGCAAATCTCCCAGTGGAAGGCCACGAGATACATTCTGCACTACACGCTTAGTTTGCAGGCACGGTGTTAATATGGCAGAAAACAGATTGAGACGTCACCCTTAAAGCCAGGGGAAATCAGCCTGCGCTGGTCATGTGTGTGGGTGTGCGCACACGCATGTGTGTTACAAGGCGCCGATGCCTGCTTCCGTCCAAAGATGTCAAATTAATCTAAATCCCTCTGGAGGACATTCCCTGAGTGGCGCCGTGTATCTCACCTTCCCATGTGGTATTGTTACGCTCCATGCAGTCCTATCGGTCGTCGGTGCCTCCTCACTTCAGCGTAATTAAATCAAACAGCTGGGAGCCTCTCATTGAGGAGCACAGGGGCGACCGTGTATCAGGTGAGGAAATTAAGTCATACAAAATGAACACTTAGCAACGTGACGGACTGGCATGACGATGATGGTCACAACATATAGGGAATAATTAGATCCATTCTACTTTTTCTTGTTTTTGTATACAGTGATGAATTTGATATGAGATAAAATACCCCAAAAGTAATTGTTAATCAACAGCATGTAATTTTGGATAACATGTCCAAAAGAGTCTTACTATTTATGTTTGTTATTGTGGTTTTGGTTTGCGGTGGCAAGCCTCACTCTTATCAGGGTTCAAATCTCGGCTCAGCCCCCACTTTTGCGGAGTTCACATGTTCTTTGGGTACTCGGGCTTCCTCTCACATTGCACAGACATGTAGCTTAGATTTATTTTTATCCATCCAGGCATCCATCCTGCTATTCATAAGCCGTAGAGAAAATGGATGGACTGGTGGTACAGTGAAACTCCTCTACAACGAAATCTACATGGGTGAAAATACCCCTTAGTGTGAAAAATCTTAACACCATTCCCACTTTCCTGTTTCAAATTTGCTACAGTGAAAAACCCCCTGTTGTGAAAAATTTCTTGCTGCAAACATGATTTCGTTGTAGAGGAGTTTCACCGTATACGGCATCACATCAGCTTTTCCTAACATGTTATCATTAGCCACACGAGTGGGTCAATATATTAGCACGAGCTGAGCATTATTATCTTTGTGGAAGCATTTTAGGTCCGAGTGTTCATTGGCCTATATTGTGACTAAAGAAAAACAACACACATTCTTAATATGTAATACCAATTACGTTCCTTGGGCAGAATATTACAGCGGCCTAATGAGTTGGGATACTCATATTAGTTGGTTATTTGATACTCATAAACAAGAACACGCAGGTGCAGGGCTGTACAAATGTAAAAGTCAACGATGGGGAAATAAAGCTGGATGGAACAAAAAGCTAAAGGGTTAAACTTTGCTTCTCCTCAAGCTCTCTCCCGGTCATCCTTTCATCCATGCTCATCTCAATTTCTCAGTGATTTCAATAACTCGAGGACAGAAGCAAATGTATTTTTTCATCTCATCTCATCTATGCACTCCACATTTTGCATGCACACGCGGCTTGAGATTTGACCTTGGGGGAGAAGATGATACGATGACAGCTAATCAATTTTTAATAGCAGTGGTGATCCCTCTCAGGGAGGCAACTGTGCGCGTGCGTGTGCACGTGTGAGTGAGTGCGTGTGTGCGTGTGTGTGTGTGTGTGTGTGTGTGTGTGTGCGTGTGTGTGTGTGTGTGTGTGTGTGTGTGTGCGCGCTCATGCCTTTAAATGAATGAATGAGTCTGTTATGAGAGTGCTGTATTCCAGCTTGTAGATGAAATATTCATGTCCTCAAAGCTGACAGAGGTGGAGCATCTTATTGACACACGCGCAACGTTGCACACCTACGTTTACATACGCAGACATCCTGATACTTGTGTTATTTTTTTTTTCTCATTAAAAAAAAAACATCCAGATATGCTTTGATCATCATTTTTTTCTTTGTTGTTAATACACGTGAAACCATAATGACTGAAAGATATATATACACACATACACACATATATAAAATGTCCGAGCTATGACAGAAAAGTCCGTTCATTCAAGATATATTGCAAATCCAAATGACAAACTCAGAGGCTTCCCCTTAAATTTGAGCCAGGCGATCAAACACGTCTTCAGACGGGATTGACCCGTTCCATAAAGCACGTCTTTCAAATGTCCTTGAAAGTAAAGTTAATTTGTGTAATGCCCTTACAGCATGGGCAACAAGAGATGAAAGGTGAAACTATCAAATAGATAACTGGAAGAGCCATTAGTTCAGAGTGCCGTGAAAGAGCGATGACACATGGGAAGGACGGAGGGGATGTCCATTTTGAACGAGGGATGAAGGGATGTGTGAGGAGATATTTATGTTGTCTCCCCAGCTCTTCTTTTTTCACTAACCACAACAAAGAGTCCATTAGCTTTGTGCTCTCTCATCAACAAAGCGTGTCTGCATGAAATTGGCTTTGGCGCACGGACATGCTGTATTGATCCATAACCCTATGGAAGTAGGCCAAGGATCCTTTGAGGATACTGCATGTAAGTTTAAAAAAAAAAAAAACACACTCTAGTTTTAACATGGTAAAACTCTCAGGACCATTTAGTCCTTTTGTCACCACTTAGATTGTTATGGGATACAAGGGAGATGCTATGGATTCATAATCGTGTGCGTGCACTCGATTTTATTTCGGTGAAAAGACTCCGAAGAAGACAAATCTGATGGTTTACATACGCTTGCTGAATTGGTGTTTGTATGACCAGTCACGGCTCACCTGTTTTCTGAAGCTGAGCCACGATTGGTCGTTATCTGAGCTATGAGCATTTGTGATTTTCAGTCGAGAGCGAGCAACAAGCAAAATGGCCGCTCCGTGAGATGGATGAAAACAGGGTGGATTTTGCTGCTACACTCATTTTCCACATGTGCAATATTAATTAGAATGCCTTGTTTAGACTAGTGGGGCTGCTTAGAACATATTATGCTAAAGAAAGTTGGGGGTGGGGGGGGGGGGTCTTTACACACTTTTTAAAATTGCATGTGATTTAATAAAAGGGCGGCCCGGTTCCCCTTGTGCACCGGGTTCGATCCCAGCTCCGGCCTCCCTGTGTGGAAGTGGGCTTGCTAATTCCAGACATGTGGGACTCTACCCTGTCTTTATTGGCTGGCGACACTTTTTACTGCCCGAAATTGCATGTCTGATTTAATAAAACTAAAATGCCTGATGGGATACATTACCGTGCATGCATTTCTCGTTATCTGACTAAAGGCAGCGTTTCCGATGCAGCGATTTCATTTGATCATGCAGGTGTCCTGAATTTTGTGTCTGGCGAGCTTTATAATCTGCATCCATCTTCGCTCCCTCTCTTTTGATGATTTTCAACAAGGAAAGTAAAGGACGATTTATCCTACGATGTGAAGCAACTGACACTCTGTGGCCTCATGGACTGTGTACGCCGCTTATTTACTCACTCGCTCTCACACAAGGGAAGGAAAAAGGCTCTCAAGAGGAGGGAAGATTTTATGAGTTACGTCTTGTAAAGCGTGCAACAGTAAAATCCTTCCCCCAGGCTCTCACTGATGTGATGGTCTCTTTTATTGGGGTCACGAGAGGGCATGTGGAATCCTAGTGTGTGGTGGAGTGTGTTATTGTGTGCATATGTGTGCATATGTGTGTGTGTGTGTGTGTGTGTGTGTGTGAGACATGCAAAGTGTTGACCTGGCGCTGCCTTTGCTCAGTTCACCTGAGTCACCAGAGTTGCATATTTATTGTTTCACGTGAGTGTGAAGCATTGTATTTAAATTGATAATTATTTTCATGTGAGTGAGACCCAAACACACACCCGCGTACACACAGACACACACACACACACACACACACACACACACACACACACACACACACACACACAGTTTATTGGACCAGCTCCCTTAAATGGCCCGTGGTCATTTAATGATGCAACCAAAGGAAAGCCTGTTAATGTGTTATTAGATGTGAGTGAAAAAGCGAGAGATGAATGCGCACATAAACAGCAACACACTGTGTGCTAGGACCTCTTTGGATTTTATATCACCCTTTCAACAATATGGGATGCATAATATATTTTTATATGAGATAGCAGGCACCAGAGAAGCTTTTATGCTTTTACACTTCATAACCAGGTTGTCATTTAAGATGGGGTTGCTCAGTGAAGCGCGACCTTGTTCGGCTGCCTTATTGTTTTTGTCCCTCGTTTGTGAAATTGTGCGTTCGAAATGAATAAAAACTTGTTTTGTATTCATAGAAGGTAGCCACGGGCATAATGGTTGATTAATTGATCATTAGCCATTCTGTGTGGAAATGATTGTTGATTGATCATGTTTTGAAGTTTTTGAAGCAACATGGAGTGCACTACTTGGTTTGAAGTGATGATATTGATTCCATTCCATATTTTTTCAAATTTTCTTGATATTTTATTCCACTTAAACGGAATGAAACCAATGATTCAAAATGATTGATTACACTGGCCAAGAAATATTTAAATTAGTTTTTAGTCAGTGATGCAAGTAAACTTTTCTATTAAACTTTTCTTTTTTTTTGCGCTGATTCTGAATCTGCCCTCATTTTTTTTTCTGTAACTTATTGGGGTTTCACCAAAATAATAATAAAAATAATAATATGTAACATGGTAATATATTTATATAATATAATATATATACTTATGAATTGAGTGTTAGGTTCAGCAACAGGTGGGCTTGTTTCCTGAAACGTCATAGCTCTAAATTACAATGCACAGTAAAATCCTTACTGCGCAAGCATCTGTAAGTCAAACTTAAAAACAAAAAAAACAAAAAAAATCTCTCAAACCTGATGTGTTGGAAAAAAAAGTCGACGTTTTTGAAATCAGCGTCAACAATACGTTAAGGAGCACATAAATCCACCTCTGATTAAAATTTGCAGCTGACTAGTGTTATTTTTCATATTTGTTATGTTTGCAGGTGAGTTCAAATCGTCGATCTGTCCATCCATCTATCGATGAAGAATCCATAATCTTTAAGACCCCATAAAGTCAATTCCCAAATGTGTTTATACGTGTTTAAAGATACTTGATGAAAATATGCAAAGACTGACAGCTATGTAATAGTCCCTAACAGTTGAAATATAGCATTAAAGTTTTTCAGGTTTTTTTTGTGGGCGTGGCTAAAACAGCACCATGTTACACACGGTGTCTGGCATGAGTCCCCTGTTCCCCACTATGTAAGAACTTGAGTGCCTTCTTCGTATCACTGGTTATCCTTCATACTGCCTGTTATACTGTCTGATAAAGACAACCTATTTTCTAACATTTTCTGACAATATAATCATACATCGTGACTTGAAAAGAAAACTCATTAAAAATACATTAAAAACTCACCATGCTCCGTCCCAAAGAAGCTCCGCATGTTCCGTCTTCTTACATTTGGATTCGGTTGTGTTCACGTCGCTCTTTAAGCAAAAGAAAACATTGATATTATTGTTTCCTTGGACAAATACTGATTAAAATGAAAAGCTTACAATAAATCATAAGGCAGTATAATCACACAGGCCCACTTGCCAAGATGTTTATAAATAATGAATATTTCCAATAAAACCAGAGGAGGATGGCAATGCGTCAATATTACACCCACCATATTCACCATGTATTTTCTTCTTTTTTGTTTGACATCTTTGAGTATATTTCGGAATTTGCGTTTCCACATTAAAAAAAGACAGTGGATTGCATTTGTGTAATATTGCGAGTGATCCGAAGTGATGACGCAGCGTGTTGCATGCTCAGCTGTCAAAGCAAACAATGGCGGCTGTCAGCCGCTTAAATTGAGGCTGCGAAGGTTCTGATGGGAGTGGGAGGAATGGAAATACTGCTAAAAAAAACGATTTTGACAGTTCCAGACCAGTCGGAAAGGGTTGAGGGTGCGTGACGAAAAATGATTGAATATATTGGATTTGGAGTTGTTCATGACAGCAAATTGTTTGCATACAGCTTCAGATTTTATCTTCATATTCTGCTTTGTCAATAAACTATTTCAATGGAACTCAAGCTATAATCTCATAGTGATTTCTTTCCAATACATGAGAACGTCCAAGAGATGCTCATACAGTGTGGCTGATCTTGGTAAAGATGCGAGTGTGTCGTTCATTGAATTGTGCAAGGGTACCTAATAATGTGGCAAGTGAGTGTATCCACAGCATACTTTTCCAAGATTAATACCTTGTGATATTTCTTCTTTGGTGGCCCTCAGGTGAAAGTGATGGTGCGTGTATGTCCGGCGTCTCAGTCCAACCTGGCGGAGTCCAGTTCCTTCCTCAAAGTGGACCCGAGGAAGAAACAGATCACCATCATGGACCCTTCAACCAATCAGACACCAAGCAGCGCCTCTCAGAAGAGAGTGGGCTCCAGCCAGGTCCCTCCCAAGATGTTTACCTTTGACGCCGCCTTCCCTCCTGATGCGTCGCAGGTCAGTGGGCGGCCCGACTCATCGGTACCTCAACCTGCCACCCATCATACTCTTCTATCCATCCGTGCATCTGTCTTGTGATCCATCTATCATCTGTTCTTGTCTGTCCATCGACATGAATTTATATATTTATCATTCATCAGCTTTATCTATTTATCCATCCATCCATCCATCTCTTGTCTCCGTAGCAACATGAGAATGTGATGAATCCTAACCTCACATTGGGTTTTGTCCGTCTGTTGACGTCAGCTCTAATTGGTTCTTCGTGACTGTCCTGCCTTACCTGTTGCTAGGCGGAAGTGTGCGCAGGAACGGTTGCCGAGGTGATTCAGTCTGTCGTGAATGGAGCAGACGGATGTGTCTTCTGCTTTGGACACTCCAAGCTGGGTAAGACACACACATAGGCACGCACGCATGCGCATGAACGCATGCACAGATGTGCAAGAGAAAATCTGGTGCGCCTCGACTGGCCCTCATCGATCATCGCGAGAAAGCATCGGATTAGCGTGTCTTTTTGGGCCTGGTCCGTCTCAGTCTTCCTAATCCTCCTGAACGCAATCTTAAAAGGGTCGGGACCTCTCACTACAGACTAAAACATGTTGCAAATAACATGCACGTGATTATTTCATGTCCCACTACAGAAAAGACCACTAGTGCACTTTGAGAATCACTGTACGAGAATATAAATATGGACGATGGACAACCTTGGGTCAACCCCTGCCGTGTTAAGACATTATGTGCAAGGGGCCCAGACATGGTCTGATGCTTGTCACTGCTCAATTGTTACTTGATAAATGGTGAGCGAGTCGTTTTATTTCATGGGTGAATCCATCAAACAGCAGTAGGCTTTGCTCTTTCAATCAATATTACCGTTCTACGAGGTGATATCGCGCCGTGCCGACCTCCCGAGTTGGAATGGCTGTAACAACAGATGTGCGCTGATGTAGTCCCCCTACGGCCATCCATAGTAATGAGGCTGCATTACAAAGGCATTAACTTTTTCACTAATTAAAATAGGGAAAGTAACACACTGAGCATTTACAATGGGCTCTGTGGCTCTTGGCTGTGGACACACGCTGGCTCTCACAGTCTGCTTTCATAAAGTAAAGTTTGCGATGAACATAGAGAAATGAGTCCGAGTCCAAATGCGACTGAATTCACTGGAGGACCTTCAGGAATGCAACTAATTCCTACTTGCAGAAATGATAGCAACGTCTGTAGTGGACTAATTGAGAGAAAACCCACATCGGCATGGGGAGAACATGCAAAACCCCACATGCGGAGGCCAGGGCCGAATTCGAACCCGTGACCGCTGCAAACCTGGAAGAAGTGCACAAATCTGTCAAACTAGAAAACATGCAGTTAATGAATATTCAAAATTAAACGGCACATGAGTCTACTGAACTGTCTCACTTTTTTTGATCAGGTGTAATAATTTGTCTTTTCAAAGGGTGAGAGACCGCGAGGGGAGAATCAATATCAACTACAGTGATCCCTCGCTATTTCGCGGTTCGTTTATAGCGGCTTCGGTGCATCACGCATTTTTTAAAACATTCATAAAAAAAAAAAAAAAAAAAAGAAGTCCGCAAAAAGTCCGCAAACGGTCAGCGAGAAGATGTAAAGCCATGTTGATTGGCTGTGCATCTTCATTCTGTCTTATCACGTGGATTACTCTTTGATCTTTAATCAGTGTCTAAGTGTTGTTTACGATGTGTGTGTGTGTATAGAGAGAGAGAGAAAGAGAGAGCGAGAGGAGGCTTATAAGAACACAAGCAGGTCTCTTCCATCCTTAATTGTCTAATCATCCTTAATCTAATATAAACACTTCTGCTGAGCCTCTGAGGGATCAGAGGGATCGCTGGCCTGTGTGTGTGTGTGTGTGTGTGTGTGTGTATATATATTTATATATATATACATATGTGTGTTAATTGGTCGCTACTTCCCGGATGTTCGTTTATCGCAGGTTTTGGTCCCCATTAACCCCGATAAACGAGGGATTACTGTATCAATATTACTGACTTGTCTGGCCACATGTTATATTTAAAAACAAAAACAAAAATGTTACCTTTTTACGATGAAGTGAATCCGCCCCGATTTGCCTTTTTATATTCTTCACGAACCTCGTCTCCTCACACAAAATCATTGGCATCACACTCGTCTCTACGTGACAGTGAGTCTCAATGGTGGAGGAAACCTTGCGGTGGAGGAGGAAAGAGAGAATATTGTGAATTCAGAGCGTCGCTGACAAGCACTTGATCCTCCACCGGGTCGCAGAACAAATTACACACACGACGGGCCGCTCATGTCCTTATAAGTCTTCATTAGGGTGTCTTACATATTTTTGTGGATTCCGATCTCCTGACAGCCACAGCAGGTGTGAGTGAGTGTGTGTATGTGTGTGTGTGTGTGCGTGTGGCCAAGGGGAAAACACAAACTTCATCCACACTGAATTTCACACACTGTCTGCCTGTCTGTCTGACGCAGGCAAATCTTACACCATGATTGGCCGCCACGACTCCCTGCAGACGTTAGGTATCATCCCCTGTGCCATCTCCTGGCTCTTTAAGCTCATCAATGAGAGGAGGGAGAAAACAGGGGCGCGCTTCTCTGTCCGCGTGTCCGCAGTTGAGGTAAGCGTTGCCCCCGGGTCCATGTCAGCATGTTTGGGCTCCTTTCCACTGGGGTACCAGCTGCGGGGGCACAGAACCAAAATGGCGGCGCTAGACACACTGCCGGGTGTTAACTTGGAAGGGAAGGCAAAGTGTGCCATTTTTCAAAGAAAGCTTGACTCCTCCTTGTCAGAAAGAGACAAGTTGTTCCTTTGGGTTTTGCTAGATGATATAAGGAACACTACAAACATGCACACTGACTACTTTTAGAATGTCATGTCTTGCATTCCCACTCGACAAAGTAGAGGGGGACAATTGTTTTCAGCGTTGACATGGAAGTGATAAAGAGAGAAAAAAAAAACTTTTAGGAAGCCAAAAAGTTTTAGGAGCCAAACTATCCAAATTTGGCCAGGTTTCACTGAAAACAGCCTTTAGTGAATTACAGTGAAATGTGTCATGATACTGGACATAACTTTACTCTTTGTTGATATGGGCGTGCTTGTAAAAGGTTTGGGGCAAAGACGAGAACCTGAAGGACTTACTCTCAGAGGTGGCCACTGGCAGCTTGCAGGATGGACAGTCACCTGGCGTCTACCTGTGCGAGGACCCCATCTGTGGCATGCAGGTAAAAAAAACACCTCTAGGCAAATGAGCCTCGATCTGAACAATGTCTAATTCATGAAAACCCAGAAGTCATAACCACATCCTGATTTTGAGTGAGCAAACAACATCAATAGGAAGGTGGTGTAAAATCTTTTGTGCGAGGGAAAAGCAATGTGAGGGAACGCTTCGAAATGTACAGTCAAACCTCGGTTTTCGTCCATAATTCGTTCCAGAAGGCTGTTCAAAAACCGAAATTGTTCGAAAACCGAAACCACGCTCTTTTTAAAAGAAAAATGTTTATTGAACACGTCTGCTCACAATGGAAAGCAACACGAGGAAGCGTCACTCATCACTTCCTCGTGCAAGGAGGGCGAGAGGAGTCTAATGGTGCGTTCAAGTGCGCTCAGTTTGTTCGAGAACCGAAATTTGTTCGTCATCCGAGGCATGAAAAAAACTTGAAATTTTTGGTCGAAAACCAATTGGTCGAGAACCGAGACGTTCGAAAACCGAGGTTTGACTGTACCAGACGTGTTGTCTGAAATTAGGACGCCCACAACCTGCCCCCGCCCCCTCCCCCAACCTAATAATTTTGTGATGTGAAAGATGGCAGTGCAGCCCTGGCCGTTCCAATGACAGTGCCGAACAAATGAAAACTGTGTTCGTTTGATGTTATATGGTTATGGGATTAGGAGGTGTGATACAAACACAGCTGTGAAATCCCCCACTAATCTGACATAATCTCATCAGTAATGATCCCCCACAGTAAAGCAAGCGCACACACACACACACGCACACACATTAAGAAAGTGTTAATTGAATATGGCAATCAAACAAGCGCCTGCTGGGTGGCGTGCATCGCAACAGTAATATTTTCCCCTCTCCTCTTCTCTGACTGTCTGTCTTCTTAAATCCTCATTCCCTCTTTTCCCGTCCTCACCACAGCTCCAGAACCAGTCCGAACTGCGTGCTCCGACGCCAGAGAAGGCAGCCTGGTTCCTGGACGCGGCCATCGCGGCCCGCCACAGCAGCCAACGTCACGACACCACCGAAGAAGACCACAGGAATTCGCACATGCTGTTTACATTGCATATTTACCAGTACCGCATGGAGAAGACGGGCAAGGGAGGAAGTGAGTTCTCACCAATCAAATCTAAAATACGCTGCAAAAAACAGCTTGTTTTCAGATGTTTGTTTAACATTCCACTGCACGTCTCCTAAATACACTTCATTGAATTATTGCCACCTTGCAAGTGTCGGGAGGTCGCAGTCGCCTCCATCTGTTGGACCTGGGCAGCTGCGATGTCGGCGTCCTCGAGGGCGGGGCGGTGGGGAAAGGCAGGGAAAATTCTTCGCCCAGCTCGGCACCTCTTTGCCTTTCCCTGTCAGCTCTCGGCAACGTGATCCTGGCCCTGGTCAACGGGAGCAAACACATCCCATACAAGTAAGCTTCAATGTGGAAGTCACCTGCAACCATAATGAGGATAAGCACAATAGAAAATGGATAAAAACATGTTAATCATCTACAAAGTTAATCAAGGAAATATAGTCAAAAATGCAATCCTAATTATGAATCTTGAGTCTTTTAACATTTATGTTGGCCACGTAAAAAAAAAAAAAAAAAGTCATCCAATTATTGTGTCGTCCCGAAGCATTTAGGCATTTCAGTGAGTACCTTGCACAAGGTTAACAGATTTTAGAGCGCCGTGATGGAATTAAGAAAGTGGCAGTTTTTTTGTCTCCCAAGGTTTTAGGGAGTCAATGTCAGAAACAACACCTGCTGTTGCATATTCATCACCGCGGTTTAGTGATGAGAGCCGCAAAGCGCTAGAAAGATAAATAGTTGAAGAGAACAAAAGGCAGAGGACAAATGGCAAAAGAGAGAGAGAGAGAAAAAAAAAAAGCAAACATTTTTTTCAGTATAAATTAGCGGTTGTACACTATGCAAATCTCTCTGTCTACCTTTCCTTTTATTCCGTGTCCTTGTTCTACCTTCCTTCCTGCCTTCTTCTTGAGGCTATGTGGCTCTGTGCGCCGTGGTGGGATAATTAAATCACCAGCACTTACATTTACATGGTCAAATAAGATCACTGAAGTTGGAGTTCTAATTTGGTGGCTGTAGCTAATGTGCTATTGGGATTTAGACTCCACAAGACTCAAGTGAGAGCATGTCACTTCAAGGCGAAAGTGTCAATACGTTTGGTGAGGCTTTGGCCACAAAACAAAAAAAACAACAACAAAAAACACCACAAAAAATAATTACTGTAAAATATATATTTTAAAATCATAAATAAAATCAAGGCGGCCCGGTAGTCCAGTGGTTAGCACGTCGGCTTCACAGCGATGAGGTACCGGGTTCGATCCAGTAGTTTGCATGTTCACGTTCCAAAAACACAGGCAGGCTGATGGCACTCTAAATTGTCCCTGGGTATGAGTCTATGGTGTTTCTCTGTGTGCCCTGCGATTGGCTGGCAGGGTTCCCCCGCCTATGCCCGAAGACAGCTGGGAAGGCTCCGGCACCCCCGTACCTTGTCAAGCGGTTCGGAAAATGGATGGATGGAAATAAAATCAAGATTGAGCAGTGGCACAAATCATTGCGTTCACACTACCTTGTCACTTGCAGTGGCCATTGACACTGATGATGATCACTCACAGCACATGGTTGGAAATCACTCTCCAAGAAGGCATCGTGTGGTGAAATTACACTACAAGTATTAAAACGAGACTGAACTGTTTGTCAAGCTTTAATAAATGCTTGCGAATTTGTCTCTGAGAGGGAGAGAGAAGCATTAGTTGAACCCTGAGGCAGTAAGAAGGAGTAAAGAGAAGAGGTCAAGACTAATGTGTTTGAACCTGTTTTCGAGAGATATGACTGCAGGATGTGTGATTGTTTTTTTTTAAGGGGGATAGCGGCAGGAGATCTGCAGTATGGTCACGGCACATGTATTGTATACACAAAAAAAAACGATGGCATGTATGGCCTCAGTAACACGCTTTTTTTGATAAACACACTCTCAGTCTCCAGTCTGCGAATTTAATCTCTGAAAAAAAGACAAAGATAAACTTCCAATATTAGTCTGCCTAATATCTGCAACGCTTGTCTTAAAACCTTTGTGCTTGCTCTTACTAATCCAAAAATAGAACAGAATGATTAGCATGAAGTTTGCCTCTCTAATCTGTTCTGCCTCTCAACTCTTAATCTGTTCGCATATCTCCCATTTCAAAATGTTTGCAGGTTTTATCAGTCATGCTATGAATAACCCTTCAAATGACATCATCAACGTATACAGTGTACAATACTGTCGTCTGTGTCGGTCACAAGGGACAGCAAGCTGACCATGTTGCTGAGGGAGTCGCTAGGCAACATGAACTGCCGCACCACCATGATCGCTCACATCTCGGCCTCGCCGGCGGATTTTTCGGAAAGCCTCTCCACCATCCAGATCGCATCCCGGGTCCTACGCATGAAGAAGAAAAAAACTAAGGTCACCGTGGTGAGTCTAGATAAATCATTTGCTTCATTCATTACATTTCAAAGGGAACTGAACTGGAGCAGTGCGCCACCACACCGAGCTGTTGGCCCTGTGGTGCAAGAAGCAGAACGGTGTTCGTTCTTTGCTGCACGCGGCAGGGAGGCCCTCTGGGGCTCCAAGTGAATAAGTAAAATTCAAAAAAGAAAAACGTATTTTAAAATGGGCTTGGAGAGAGACGTGTTGCTCGGCAGAAATCCCATGAAGACCGCTAAGCAACAAGTGGCCATGAAAATGTTGAAATAGGAAGTTTATGTAACTTTTAGTGTCGGTGCAGTCGGATGGAAAAAAAAATCTCTATTTATTTTTAAATGACTCTCCTCTCCAAAACTTTTGAGTGACTCAATAAAAGAAAAGTCAATGTAAAAGTATTCTTTTGTCTAAAAATGAACACAAAATCCAGTTGCTGTCATGAAATAAACAATATTCTCTCTTCCCAAAAATGGGGATGATCAAATGAGCTATTAGGCTGCAACACAGATGAGATATTTATATCCGTTTCTTGGATGAAGACAGTTAAAAATAGATTTGTTCATTCTTTCTTTGTTACTCTCCTATGAAGCGCAAATTGAATATAACACCTCGTCGAAAAATAGAATTTTCTGTCACACTGTCATCATCATCTGTCCTCAGCAGTACACCTCCAGCTCCTCTGGAGGAGAGAGCTCCTGCGAAGAAGGCCGCATGCGTCGGCCCACCCATTTGCGGCCTTTCCATCACCGCGGCGACCCCAACTCAGACCTCCCTCTGCTGCGCCTGTCCAGCGACCAGGACGAACAATACTCAAGTAGCGAGCAGTCATGCGACACCGTCATCTACGTGGGTCCCAACGGGGCCGCTGTGTCAGATCGAGAGTTGACAGACAACGAGGGTCCGCCGGAGTTTGTGCCGATAATTCCCGCCCTGCTGCGAGCAAAATCAGAGACGCTACAAAGTCAGGCGGTCCAGAAGGTAAACGACGTTTAGGTCACAATCCGACATGAATGATTTGATGATTGATTCCTCAAGTTCTGCTTCAGCAGGTGCAGCCCGAGCCTGAGAGCCAAGACCAGCAAGGTGGACCATCTCAGGCTCAGTCGATACTAGGACAACCTTTGGCCCCTGTGCCTGAAGAGGGGGCCGAGTGCCTAAAATGCAACACCTTTGCTGAGCTGCAGGAGAGACTGGACTGCATTGATGGCAGCGAGGAGGTGATGCGCACTATCATAATACTGAGACATTAACCTGCTTATGAACAATCGAGTGACAAACATTTGGAGGTTTTGTATTGTCGGAAACCTTTTGAGTTGTGTGCCTTTTGAGGGTTAATACAGTGGTACCTCTACTTACAAAATTAATTGGCTCCGGAAGAAATTTCTTACCTAGAAAATTTTGTAAGTACAGACGCGTTTTCAATGTAAATGCCCTAATCTGTTCCAAGACCGCCAAAATTCAGACATAAATGTTTTATAAAGCATAAAAATGCATCAAAATATGTAACAAATACATGTTCCAATTAGATTTTTGCACAATGAATGAGAGTTGTGCATAATGTAAAAAACAGAATAGAGTAAAGAATAAAAATGATGGTCATTTAACTTTTAACCCCTTAAATTTAATAATAATAATAATACATTTTATTTATATAAGAATAAGAATAAGAATAAGAAAACCTTTATTTGTCCCGCACTGGGGAAATTTGCAATCTTCAGCAGCAGAATTGGAGGGGGAAGGGGGGTGGGGTAAAAAGAAAAACAAAGTATTGCATGCACAAATAAATGTTCCAGAACAAAATAGAGCTGTCAATATGCGCCCTTCAAGACACCCAAGGACACTTTACAATCAGGAACAAGAACAATAAAACACGATGCGGGATTTAAGATGTCCCTCAAAGTCCTCTTTGGTTTTTTTTGCCCCCTTTTAGTTCATGTCCTCTCTCGGAAGTGTTTTTTGCCTGGGGTTTTGTAAAGAACCAATCCATGCTTTTGTCGGCTTTTAACAATCCTTCGAAAATGTCCAAGGCAAACATCAGCATTGTGTATGATCGCCCAACTGGTGAACACTTTTTCTGGGTGATTGACATTTACGTAAAACTATCGGAACACCTCATAGGCGAATGACGAGGACGCTGCATCGACACATATCTATCTATCTACACACATAGACACGTAAAGTAGAGGTCCCTCTTAGCCAATGGGATGCCAGGATGATGCTGGGTAATAGCCAATGGCAGAGCAGCTATAAGTATATTGCGTTCACGAAACTCTGGGCTGCGAGGAGGAGCCCAAACTGTATTTTTACCTTTCGTATCTTGAAATTTCTTTCTTAACAAGAGGCAATATTTTTCTGTTAAGATGTTGCATAATTTGAAAATTTCGGATGAAGAGGCGTTCGTAAGTAGAGGTACCACTGTATGATGTTTTCCCATAACCCGTGCTGGGCAGCACTGAAGTCAACTATGCCAAATCCAAGCTGCACCATCTCCACTGTGTCAGGTAGAACCCTTTTGATTATTTAAAGGCACAACGTCGAACAAACCATCAAAAGAAAGAAAATTCCACCCATGCCTACAGTTAGACTGCGCTTTATGCTAGCCTTGCACCCGGAATGAAAATAGAGCCCGAAACGTTCTTTGTCATTCATTCTGTTCAGGTGGCAAAGTTTCCTTTTGAGGAGGTTCTGGTCTGTAAACAAGGATCCAAAGATCCAAGTTTCCCTTCTGAGGATTCAGTCACTCCTGCTGAGAATTCCTCTGTTGCTACATTGGACACAGAGGCCAAAACAGGTGAATTACTTTACATTAAAATAATATGGAGTGCCATTGGCTTCTTTGTTTTCTCTGTGTGTAAACAATCTGTCACCAACTATATGAATTTCATTACTAAAGTAAGTTAAACATTTCTCCCCCAGGAGGTCCAGTCCAGCTCACTTCCTCCTCGACAGAACATTCTAGAAGGAAGACCAATGAAGAGCAGCTGCAAGATATCAAGGAGGTGGTGGAGGAGGCGGAGCTGGCTCAGACCATTATCCACAGTCTGGCTCAGAGTTCCGGGTCCACCTTCGTGTCTGGCAGTAGGAATGTGACAGGAAGCAATGCATCAAACCCCCTTCACCGGTCCAAGGCCTCACTCCAGCATGACAAGTGAGACAAGATTGAGTTATCACATGTGGACTTCCCAGAAAGAAAATTATGAAAAACATTTCACAGAATGCAGTTCAAACTACAACCAAAATAGTAAAGCAAAATTAACTAAAATGTAGTTACAGTCGCAACCAAAATGTAACTTTATCATCTTGATCAAAGGGTTATACTTGATCTCATTTGAGGTGTGCACAATCAAATTTGTGAAGGTATTTTGAACCTATTTTGAACCCATTTTGAAAATAAGAATATCTCATCTGGACAGCCGTGAAAATCTGACCATGGGAGTTAACTTTGAGGGGAAGACACGGCCACTGGGATCCCCACGCCTTGGAATCGCCAGCCTGACGAAAACCTCAGAATACAGGTAAAGTTCAATATCAATAATAAAATGAAGTACAATTTTAATCACGTAATAATCTTGTATTCAGTTTTCTGTGATGCTCCTTGTACTTGCATGTGTACTTACAAATAAAAATGCAGTCAAACTTCTGGGTGTCACCAGGCCTCCGTCCTCGCCATCTCAGCGGTGTAAAGTGTACACTCAGAAGGGAGTGATACCAGCAACATCCCCACTGGCTTCACACACTTTGGCTCAGGACGGACAAGCGACAGAAGCATTGACCTCTGACAGTATGTCTTTCCACACATCTCCTGATTGTATTTTTATTAGAAACTGTTAGCTTGTTTGAAAGAAAATTCACATATTAAAAAGTCCAGAGTCTTTCTTAAGTCATCAACTGGTTGGTGATGAGTCCAGGGTGGACACTGCCTCTCACCCGAAGTAGTAAAAAAAAATACTTGCCGATCAATGGGCCATATTAATAACTGATATCAATATGTTTGCAGACAGCCTGGCTGCAGACAGCGGTCGTTCCTCCACCGAGTGTCCACTCTCCAGAACATCTCCTGTTGGTATGAGTCCGCAAGTCAAAGATCCAACTCCATCCCTGTCTACCAGCTTGGGCTCCGCAGAAACACTCTGTGATGATGACGTCCCTCCAATACCCTTGGATACACATCGGGATGGTGAGTGAAATACTTCTCTGCTTCAACAACTGAAGGGTCTTGAGGTCTGATATGATACACACTTGACCACTGCAGGACTAGCTGGACATCACTTGCTGTGTGACGAGCTATCAGTATACACAGAGGCTGTAGGAGAAGAGGAGGCACTCGATGACACAGCTCTCATGATGACACAGCGTCTGACCTGTCGCCCACCGAGCATTATCAGCTTCAATAGTGACTGCTACTCTGTGGACGGCCAGCCCTGTGGAGTTCTCACGAGCCCCGTTGAGGATGGAGCTGCAGAGAGCTTTCATGTGATTGCAACAAGCTCTGCGGTTACAGAGGTTGTCGCCATGGCTGAGGTTAGTGTGCTTGACCCACAATGTTTGATATTTAGTTGACAGACACCTAGTGAAAAGTTGGTAAAATAAATATGGAGGCAGTCATCCCATTGCTGCCAGAACTTCTCCTTTTTGGGCATGCGTCTGCTTTTTATACTGGGACACAAACTGTTCTGACCACGGAGTAAGGTTCTTAATTCTTGTCAATTAAATTGTTCCACAGGTGACAATGGCCAAGCTGCACATGGAGGGGGATACGATAGCCTCGGTGATGACCCCTATCGCCTCCTGGATGAGTGATCTGAGTGGGTGCAGTGAGGGTGATCACTCACTTCACAGCTTCAGCCAGTCCCAAAGTCATCAAGGGGAAGCCTTGGCTGAACACAACCTAATTTCCTTGGGACTAGATGGGTCAGGAGATAATGGAAGCAGTGGATGTTGTAGAAGAGGGAGTCTGGATGGAGTGATGTCAGAGAACAGAGGGGCGAAGGGAACGCAAACCAAGGACAGTTTGAGAAAAATGCCTCCATCTATGGCTAAAACGACCATCCAGTCTTTGACAGCACTTGGGAACCACTCTACCTTCAAGACCCCAATCAGTACTCACTCCTGTGTAGCTATCAAACAGATGGCCATGCAGGAACCTACTCTCTGCTCCTCACCAACAAAATTCAACACACAGCAGTTGGCTTCCATTTCCAGTGAGATGAACTTTGAGGACCCTTGGCTGGTGCGTGTACTGGAGGATGTGAGGCTCAATGAGGAAGTCAGGCCAGTGAAGACTGATGTGGAGCATTCAAAGAGCCAATCAGGGCAGAGGACTGAAACAGCTGGAAATGGGAACCTTGAAAATTTCTGCAGGGATGGTAAGAAAATAGCTATTTCTTTTGCCCCTACCAAGCACAAAATGAGAGGTTTTGTTTCGCTTAATCTTTATTAGCAGGTTGATTAGTTAGCAAGACTACACAAAATAAGGCGTGATTGGTAATGTCCATCCCAGAAATGGTACTCTGCATCGAGTCACAATGTCTTGTGCCATCCTTCAAGAAACAAGAAATAGCCTTTTAACTTTCAAACAAAAATCAAAAACACCAAAAAATTTCAGTTTGACCTTGGTCAAGGTCTTTTCTGATCCTTAATCATGTTAACAATTCCAGATTGTTGTGAAATGTTGATTACTATTGGCATAATTGCTTTCAATTCTTTTGTCTACAGTTGAAGAACATAATGGGGCGAGTTCAAGCGGAGAGGTGGTATCATCTCCAGACTCCTTCAAGAGAGTGGTGGATGGTTGTGAGATGGTCACTGGTGTTGCCCAAGGAGAATGTCTGGGTGATACCTACAACCCAGAAATCCACCGAACCGCCAGTCTCCCTCGTGCCTGGCATCGTCTGAACCGCCATGACGGCTTAGATAACACAGCTGAGTACAAGAATTTTGGTACCACCTCTTCAACACCCTGCAGTCCGCGTGCCACACTTGACCGCCGGGGATCAACTGGAAAACAAGGCTTTTTCTCCCACAAGAAGAGTGGGATCCCGCCTTTGCCACCTGTACGCAAATCCAGCCTTGACCTACGTAACAGGGCAGCCAGTCCACTACACCAGCCTATCCATGAGGTCTCTATGCCGGGCAGCTCTACAGATGAACCGTGTGCCATCAGACAACATGTCTCCAGTATAGACAGTGGTAGACTCTTTAGCGCTAAGCTGGAGCAACTTGCAAGCAGAACTAACTCTCTTGGCCGAGCCCACAGTGGATCGCACCACTATGACTGCTTCTCCTTGGAAAGGGCTGAAAGCCTTCGAGGGGGAGGGTCTAAGGGAGATGGCTCCATACCCCGTACTGGTCGCAGTCTCACTCGTGCCGGAAACGGCTTTGGAGGTAGTTCTGGTCCGAGCAGTGCCCCGCAGTCGCCTGCCAAATCAAGCGGTCAGTCAAAGATCTCAGCTGTCAGTAAGCTGCTGATGACCAGTAGTCCCAAATCCAGGAGTCTGTCTGCCTCCAGCACCAAGACTCTCAGCTTTTCTACGAAGTCTCTGAGCCAAGCCTCCAGTAGAAGCTCAAGCCTTCCCCCTAATGGAAAAGTATGATTTAATTTGTATCAAGATTGCACCAATACAGTGATACCATGACTTCCAATTGCCTCACCTCACACGTTTTGAGACCATCGCTTGGTCACTTGCTCTGCTTTGGGTTGCGAGCCAAAATTTATGTTACAACCGAGCTTCAGACATGCTGCTGCCAGAGTTACATGAAAACCCCCCCCAAAAAATTTACTGAACCGGACAAACAGTCAAACACACTAAGACAAATTGAAAACGCTCACAAGAAACTACAGAAGGCAAACTCTCCAGATGCCCGCATGCAGACTAACTGGGGAGGTCACTTATAGTGATTTTACATTAGACCAGTTCCACACCGAGACGGCCTTGCTTGGTCCCGAGTGGTCGCTTTTCTATTAGACCTTTTGGGGGTCGAGCAGTGACAATGGAACCTCTTTTCAGAACGATCTCACAGGTGATTCTAAAACACCGGCCTTCTGGGACTGAGTGGGGCCATGTCGTCACTGTCATTAAAATGACCGATAGCAATGCAGCAAGGAATGCTGCTGCACACGGCCATTTCGTGGTTTTACGAGAGCAAGACAGAGCCGCCCGAAAAGTCATAAAAATACTATACTGTAAACATGATAGTGTTTTACAACAACGCTGAACCATATTTATAATTTCATATGTACCAATGGAGTTTTTATGATTAATGGTAAAAATGTTCGTGCCGTTTGATGGGTACCATCTTGAATGAAAGGTCTCTAGCCACAGAGCGGAGCCTCATCCCTCCCCGGGCCGATGGTTGTGGCCCCTGCTTCGAGGATGGCGGCTTTGGGCAGCCGCCAGAGGGATTCGGAGGGCACAGAATAAGGACGAGCCGTTGCCTCGGAGAGGCGGGCAAATCAGTTAGACTGACTTCTTCTTTCAGAACAAATGAGAGCTGGCGATGATTTGCGTGCCGGTCATGAAATCATTATCGCCCTATTTCATCCAAATGATTTGAAGTACAATTAAATTGAGTTCTAAGCTCGGTCACAAAATGAATTAAACTCAAGTAAGTCAAGGTAGCACTGTAGTTTATAAACTCAGATCGATGCCTGTCGTCTATGAACTACCCTCAATCTTTGTCCTCAGCTTTGTGTCTGCTTCCACAGCCACAAAGCACCATTCAGGGCCCTGTGCAGCAGCAGGGACCCTCTCCTGCATCCTGGTCTACGCAGTCTCTGAGCCGCAGTCGAGGGGGGAGTTTGGCTGCCAAGCTGCCCCTGCGGGCTGTCAATGGCCGTATCTCAGAGCTTCTCCAAGGAAGTGGAGGTTCACGTTCCAGGAATCATGCCAATGCAGGGGGTGCAGATTCAGCAGAGGAGAAAGTAGTTGGAGGGACAAGGTTGGCCACTTATCAAAAGATTTTCTCTTGAGTAGCAATAGATGGACCTTTAACAATGTTTTGTTACATCGCAGTGGAGGGGCACTGGTAGCAGGAGGTGTTCCTGGAGGAGGGCCAGGGGAGGAAAGGACCGCAGCGGTCCAAAGCCTTCCCTCTCCCTACAGCAAGATCACTGCTCCACGAAAACCGCATCGCTGCAGCAGTGGCCATGCCAGCGACAACAGGTATTTGGAGAGTTGTCATCGAAGGCAACCTTTAATACAGCTTTTTCGGTAAAATCCTTTGATCCATTCGGTACTTCAGCTTTTGTTGTAACCCAAGATGTCTCGTTGGGAAGGTCAACTTTTTATCTTTCCCTAAATACTATTTTCTAAACAAGAACCTTATTTTGGCGTCTAACAGCAGTGTCCTGAGTGGGGAACTGCCTCCGGCCATGGGTAAGACGGCCTTGTTCTACCACAGCGGAGGCAGCAGCGGCTACGAGAGCATGCTAAGAGACAGCAGCGAGAACACAGGAAGTACTTCCTCGGCTCAAGACTCGCTCAGTGAGCACAGCTCGGCCACCACCTCCTCCAGACGCAGCTCCAAAAGCAACAAGAAGAGCAGGAGCAACACTGGACACTTAGGAGGTGAGGTGTTTGACTAGTTTTTTTTTCAGGATTGTGAAAATGCAAAAATAAATAAAATGAAATGAAATTCACAGTGAGCAAATGTGCAGCCTTGGGTTTTAGTTTTCCTACATGCAATAATGTCATTATGACCAATTGCAATTTCTAAAGGTCAGCCATTTTTCAGCAACCCTCCAGTTACTACCCCTTATTACCTTTTTATTGATACAGTATTCATGATTAATTGAATGGGCAATTGGGGAGGGACTGGCTTACCATTGCATGCGGGGCTTTGCTGCCATAAATTACAGCCAACAAAAGAAAAATCATGAAAAATTCGGTCACAATGTCAAAGCCATTTCCTTACATGCAAGTTTCTCTCACTGAGCATAAATCACCGAATGGTCTGAAAACAATCCATAAGACTTCCCTATTCACTTCTACTGTATTGTATACAAAAGGGCCAATTGTAAAGTTGACGGGTACACAAAGTATTAGGGCTACACTGAAACTAGAAATAAAAAGGTGTGTGTGTGTGTGTGTGTGTGTGTGTGTGTGTGTGTGTGTGTGTGTGTGTGTGTGTGTGTGTGTGTGTGTGTGCGTGTGCATGCGCAAGGAATGTGCTTGCACAAGGAGTCAGGTAGCAAAGGTGACCTCGACCAACCATGTGTGAAATGATAGAGGGGAACTGCTGCTGCTGGCTATAATGAATCTACATTCACTAGTACATTACGCAGGAGCCTTAATATGGCTGCCAAATCACACACCGTTGCTTGAGCATGACGATGGATATGTGCATCAACTCACTTTTGAACATAGTGTGCGTCTGGCGTCTGATTATTAATTTAAATTGGAATAACCTTTTCTGCATGCTAGTGGGGTGCAGAATAGCCTCCTGCAAAGCGATGCCAAGTCTGGATTTGCTTGCATTTTTAAAGGCTTTCTCAGTGTCAAAAGAAGTGTGCTCCGACATCAAGCCAGTAGCTGAAGTGAGCTGTAGTAGAGATGCAATATGAGCTGGATCCAGAAAATGTCATTCACTTTTCCCCGCCAGGAGCTCACTTGCACTGAAATTAGATCCACTTATCATTCCAATTTTTATTCCGTGTCCCCTTCCACTGTCTTACCTTTTCACCGGCGAGAGCCTAATTCTACGTCGCTGCTTCCGACTACATAATGAAGTCAAATGTCTCTTCTTGACCTTTCTTTGCCACACTTAGACAGCAGCTTTAAAATAAAAAATAAATAAAAATCATATTAAAAATCACAGTAAAATAGGCACGTCTACCCAGAACATTCTAGGCTATCTGTGTATGTTTTCTGGATAATAAAAGTGTCAGTAAGTGTCATGGAGTTTTGGTAATTAACCCAAATCCGTGAATGGTTGTTTGTGTATGTGTTCTCGTGATTTGCTTGTGAGCAGTGCAGGGTATACCCAGCTACGCACCAAAAAATGGGATCAATTCCAGCTAGCGTTAAAATAGTTGGTATAGTATAAGATTTCATTTTCACATTTTTAATTCACTTTGTTTTAAAGCAAATTTTTTCAAAAATGTTTTAGTTTCATTTTCATTATGTTAGTTTCAGTAGGAGTTTTTTAATATATCACCACGCAAATAACGTACTGTCTAACTCTTTTTTTTTTTTTTTTTTTTTTGCAATCGTCAGAATCAGAATCAGAATCTGATTGCCTCTTTCGGACAGGCATGTTTGCGACATCTGCATCAGACTTTGGAGAGTTATTTCAAGTGAAAATCTAACATTGGGGAAAAAGTATATACAGTATTATAATAACCTTATGAATAGTAATTTGTGATTTGATCTTACTGCAAGGCAGACTTGCTACATTACAATCTAAAAAGCACACCTAAAACATACCGGTCATAGTCTCTACGTCTATAATATAAAACCGTTTCTCAATTGTTGTCATGGATCTGTTTGTGACCAACAGGTGGCACTGTGAGGCTCCGCCTGCAGCTGCACACCTGTTGGTCGTTTTGTAATTAGTGCCACTTTAAAAGACTTGATGCCCGACCACTCATTGTCGGGTCATTGTTGCTTTTTGCTACTGTCATGTTTGTTTGTTTGTTTGTTTGTTATGTTTAGATAATGTTTTTGGTATTGTTTCTGTTTTTGATAGTTTTGAGCTTCAGTCATGGTTTTTTTTGTTTGATACTTTGGACTTTGTTTGTTTAGGATTTAGTTTGCTTAATCTTTCAACTACACCCTGCTGCTCCCTCTTGCCTGCTTTTTGGGGCCCACCACCACCTTACAACGTGACAATTGTACCATTTTTAGGTCTCCAGCGTCGTCGGCTGATTCCGTCACTGACCTTGGACTCCTCCACATCTCCTCACCGCACTGTCAAACAGGCAGCCACGTCCTCTTCTTCCTCCTCTTCCAGCCCAGGTGCATATTGGGTGGATGGTCCACTGGGGCCGCCCGCCTCTGCAAACCCACGAGGTCCGGGAGCCATGGCGGAGGCCTTTGAGATCAAGGTGTACGAGATTGATGACGTCGAGCGCCTGCAGAAGAGGAGGGACAAGGTGGGGACCAAAGTTGAATACAGTACAAATATTTTAGTATTACCCTGAGTGGCAGACGTCAATATTTTTGGGTGTTAACTGCTGTTTTAACTGCACATTGTAATAAAATTATCCAGCAACATTATGATGTGAAGGTCATGCCACATCATCTCACTCAGGTTGAGGTCAGGACTAGGACTAGACCATTCCAGGGAGCACATGTTCTTTGTTGAAGCCATTCAGCTGTAGATTTAATTCGACCATTTGCTGGTGATTCAACCTCTTCAGTTAAGCTTCAGATGGTCTTGAAGTCTTCGGCAAAACATTTTAGGAACTCTGTCCTGGTCCAGTGCCTGAAGTAACAAAGCACCCCCAATCCATGATGCTCCCTGCACCATAGTTCACAGTTGGGATGAGGGTTTTGATAGCAGTGTGTTGTGTTTTTTCCCCCCTCCACACATTGTGGTCCTTCCAAACAACCCCACCAGGGAAAGTTTTTCTTTTGCCATATTAGAAATGAAATTGGACCTCCATTACTGTAGGTGGAATTGGCTCTATCATTGTCAACGTTCACAAGTAGTATTAGCTCCTCTGCAGAGGTGTGCTTACAACAATTTTGTAGATAAATGACACTATATATAGTTGCAGAGTGTTAGGGGTGGGGGTGGGGGCTGAATCATAAAACATTTCCTTTTTCTGGGGGGTTAACAAAAATAATTGAAAATCACTGGACCAAACTCATTTATAGCCAGAATATACAACACACAGATACTTACTTAGTATAATAGACTTTAATTATTGATGAGGAATTAATTAAATAAAAGCACAGTGTTTGAAAGTACAGTCAAACCTCGGTTTTCGAATGTCTCAGTTCTCGTCCAATTCGGTTTTCGACCCAAAATTTCGAGTTTTTTATGCCTCGGATGACGAACAAATTTCGGTGCTCGAACAAACTGAGTGCACTTGAATGCACCATTTGACTCCTCCCGCCTTCCTTACACGAGAAAGTGACTCTTCCTCGGGTAGACGAGGAAGTGACGCTTCCTCGTGTTGCTTTCCATTGTGAGCAGACGTGTTCAGTCAACATTTTTATTTTAAAAAAGGTTTCGGTTTTCGAACAATTTCGGTTTTCGAACAGCCTTCTGGAACGGATTATGGACGAAAACCGAGGTTTGACTGAATTCACATTTTTAAGCAAATGTCACACATTAGATGCCAGATTCAATTTATGCTTTAGGGTTGGGCTGCCATGCGTTAATCTGATGTGAAATAATGGCACAGTTTTGTTTGAGGGAATATGAAAGCATGAAATTCTAGTCCTTTTATTCAGAGAATAACTTAAACTTGAGTTTGGTGTCGCTCGGTAGCCAGCAGAGCTCATAGAGAGGAGTCTGTGAAGTGCGATCGTATGCAAGCGTGTGAATACTCAATAGAAAGTGCACTCACTTTGTAGCCATGTGTGTGTCAGGGGTCGGTGTACGTCAATGGCAAGCTTCGCCTGCTGGAGCACCGTCAGCAGCGCATCAGCGAGGTGCGAGCCAAATACCAGTGCTTGAAGAAAGAGCTGGAGCAGACCAAGCAGCACCTGATGCTGGAGCCTCACACATGGACCGCCGAGTGTACGTAAATGACATCATTTTTAAACTGAAACCGGTAAAGTCTATGCCATTCATTTACACAATGGCACAGTGGTTCCGAGGACGTTTTCTACCGTAAATTGTGATAATGAACTTGCATCAGCGTCCTCAATAGCTAACGTCATGGTGACAACTCGAAGCTCGAGTCGATATCGTACGCTTGGAGACGTGATGAATGTGGCACTCTGTGTGACTTTGCTTGAGGGTTCATTGTTAGGGCAACAACGTCAGGGCTCACAAACTGGATGTGCTGCTTTTCCTCGGATGAATGAGGATGGGAATGCAGGAACGTCATCGGACTCGGCCAGAAGAGTCTCAGTGCAATCGCATCAAGAGGGACATTACAGTTGGGTTAAAGTGCATAAAAGCCTCATTACAAAGATGAAGTGGGGCAAAAAAAACAAGCAGTGGCCTCCAATGATGTCACTGAATGAATACAAAGTAGCAATTAATGCGATGATGAAACACTCAGTGAGGATCGCTGATTGGTTTGATGTAAATGAAAATTTGGCAAATGATTTAACACTCATCTGGTGTCAAATTAATGAAACATGACACATTTGCACTTATTTGTTGAAGGAGTTCGAGTCGAATTTTACTCAATCACTTTTTTCACAAATGACCTTTGAACCAGAAGCTTGACGATGTTTTCGCTTCTCTCCTCATCCAGTCGAGCTCCAGCAGGTGTACGAGGTGGACTCACTGGAGTATTTGGAAGCCCTGGAGACGGTGACGGACAAACTGGAGAATAGAGTGAACTTCTGCAAAGCTCACCTGATGATGATCACTTGCTTCGACGTGTCATCCAGACATCGGTAGCCGCGCAGCGGGATGGTGCAACCCTTTTTCTGTCAATATAAAAACTGCTCCGAAACAAATGCTTCTTGGCTGGAATATAAAAAAAAAGGGGGGGGGGGGGTTGTGATGAACTGATCCAATAACCCCCACTCCGTCTCCACTTGAAGGTAAGCAGGACTGGTGATGGATGAATCAATTCGAGATGTACTCAGATAGCTAAACGGCCATTGGAGCGAGCCTGTCTGTTCATCTGGAAGGACAAAAGAGCAGAACAAGCAGTTTACGAGGAAGCTTTCAAACAACCAACTGGTGGCAAAGGACCCATACTGCCATTTCTCTTTTTTTGTTGATTTTATAGCATCTTGTATACGGAGCTGAAACAAGTACGAAACAGGAATCCGGCCCACGGCATGCCCTGTTGTGCAGTCAATGAAAAAAGACCAGGAGCAGGTCAGAGTGAAAAGGACAAATCAACTTGATGAGAAAAAGTGCCTTGATAACATTTCAATAATAACAACAGTACATACAGTTCGGTGCTAACATCGTAAAACATACAAAAAGATGAGTATCTTTGATGGATTCATTGCAGTCTGGAAATACAGTATGACACAACTGTGGGTCACTATTTCCATATATGGTCAAAATCCTCATGGGCAGGGTTCAAGTTATGCGGCAGCCGAGGCCCAGAAAGTAAATTCATCCATCTGTGGGGGTCTATTATGACCGAGCCATCTATTTTGTATGGCACTCGTCTTCATTATGGTCACGAGTGAGCTGGAGCCTAAAAAAACTCCAAAAGTAGAACAGCGTTGCCTTGAGATATGAATTGACTTCATTCATGAGCATGTTTGCCACTCAAAACACTGCTATCTCAAATTATCTTTCCTTATTGTCGTGAATGGAAATGCCATGGAAAAAAAAACGTTTCTGAATGGAAATGGGATGTGAAGAATTATGATAATTCATCGCGGATCCTTCTAGTGTGTGCGACAGAGTTTCACTCAGCTGCTGTAAGTGACTCACTTATCTGCAGTGAAATTAATAATTTTTCGCAGAGATTAAAGAATATATGCCCGTGGGTGTTACTGTCTGTCCACATGTGTTGCTGTACCATTTGTGTTCAAATAGCCGTTCTTTAAAGCATTGTAATAATTATGACATTGCCCTTTATGTGTTAGCATTAAGCTAGTGGACTTAGAGGTAAAGTTATGTGGTGGTTTATGGTTAGTTTGACAGTAAACTCACCGGGAGTTCATTAAACGGTGTGAAGCCTCTTTTTCTGAGGATTTATTTTTATTTATTTACTTTGCCAAGCTGCTGCATGTTGTGAACTGAGGCACGATACAGTATTCACTTCTCAAAAGTTTGTGACAGCAAGCTAATACAAAAAAAACCCCATCCAAACAACAGTTTGTATCTCGAAAAATTCAGAAGTCGGGTAACCCCGATCCGAAGGCAACACTGTACAATGTATACTAAAAACGACTGGGCGCTACAAACCTAACAGAGTGATTTTGTTTGTTGTTGTGTGCCACGTTGTCAAGCTAACGCTTAACTCGAACCCTGCACAAGGACGTTTACATTGGCCAAGAGACCTCAATTAAATAACCTAAAAAAAAAGTAAACAAATTCAACGGAATCAGGTTATTTATACTATAAATACATTTAAAAGGGACCAAATATGTGATGGAACGTAAGTCAGCACACAATGTTAAAAAAAGAAATCTTGTTTATTTTGGTGTTGTTTTAAGCTTGACTTTTTACTCTCAAACGTTCCTACGCTGCTAACTGATGTAAGGATGTGAAGGCTTTTCCGTGTCCGCAAAGCAGCGCAGGAATGTTTCTTTCCCCTCGGCGCGTCCATCGATCGACGCGTGTCTGTTATTTGTATCCGTGTTGTTCTGCTCTATTTGTAAAGACACTCAATGACTTGTCAATGTACGTGTATGTGTGTTTTCTAATAACCAAAGGCAATGGGACCATGTAGAGATTCTAGCCGCATTCAGTATGACTTTGGGGGGGGATATGATGCGTCTTCGCGGGTACCGCTCACGTCCGTCGGCCATGTTTTCTAGACATTATGTCATGGATCTGCAACACTTCAGCTAATGAAGCGTTCGCACAGACGTCATGTTGGCAATTAGTGAAAGCCTCAGAGGCAATAAATTGGGGTAAGCCATGAACGAGCTATTAGCCATGGAAAATAGAGACTTACGTTTAATTGAATAACGCCGTGAGATAAGTACTGCATTCCTACGGTGCCATTATCAATGGGAGAAAGTGGGATGGTTTTCATCTAGGAAGGAATTATGGCCAAAAAGGTGATAGGTTGCGGCAGTGTAGTTCTGCCTGTCACCGCAAACAAAAATATTGACACGTATTAATATGTAATGAAATGAATGCGATCTAAAGGGAGGGGGGGAAAAAGACGAAATTCAGAGGCAATGATCTCTGCTGGTTTCTGTGTCTTCTACATGATTTGATATCCTTCTCGATGGTGCTTGAGATGTTTATGCTCTAAATGTTTGTACAAATATAAATCTATGGAAGAGTGATTTGTGTCAAAAATAACCTTTAAAAAAAAAAAAATCTTTTACGTCACTATAGCAGCTTCGATACTTCACTACCCTCGTCCTTCTCCTGAGCGATTTATTTCTCAGTGTCTAATGGATGCCAAATGAGAGGAGAGAAGGTAACATCGGGTAGCAGGAAATAAACTGTGTGAGGTTTTGGACCTTTCCGTGGCTGGCTGACTAAGTGAAAGTCATTTATCTACACATGCGGAGGCAGACAGGAGGTAATCTCCTGGGAACGGCCGAAACGCTGAAGCATGTTTGATAAACTGGCCTTGTGATGTGTTTATACACAAGAGTGCGCAACATCGGAATGTTTCCTATTTTCTTTCTCATAGTGGATCAAAGTCTATTTATTTCAGCTATTGTGTATTTATTTAAGCCTTACCACGTTTAAAGGTTACTATGCATTTAAGATTAAAAAAAAAAAAAAAGAGGATAACTGTATATACTTTGCCATACACATTAGATATACTAAATATGCTTTTCAGCCCCAAAATGATTCCTGCATTGGTCATACTTACTGTTAGGATGAATCTTTTTAGCTGAAAATTATACAATAAAGTCAACCAACTGTAAAAGGTAATTTAAACTTTTTAATAAATTTCGGCAAATAAATAAATAAATAGAAATGAGTCCAAATTGGCCAGAAGTCAAAATACTTCATATGGCGCGCGAAGGGTAAAACAATCGGGGGAGGCAAAAAACGATGGAAACATCGACTATCACATTCTGGTTTCATTTTCAGTTCAAATGTATCCAAGGTATGAATAATAATTGGAGGTTCAACTGTATATACTATGCACATATCAATTATATGCCCACCTTGTATTTCTTTTGGCCATATTGAGAGTGGAAAACAAAACAAACAAAAAAAAGAGGAAAATGCTTTGAAGAATTTGAGTACTGTATATGAAACAGTATTTACTCCAGTTATGGAAACCCCGTCCTTGAAGTCGGTTCATGGCCAAATATCTTTTTGATGTTTGTGGGTGTCGGAAGTTCTTATTTTGTCGAAAAATTAAGTTAACTCAAATGTCTGGTTACATTGGTCAACAGCTGTGTGCTAAATATTTTAACCAGAGATGCAAGCAAACTTTTTTAGATACACATTTGTGGGTTGCGCCGATTCTGAATCTGCCCTTGTTTTTGTGTGTGTTTTTTTTTTATTCCTCGAGTTTTGCATTACAATAGTCCATTTTTTTGTTTTTTTCTGAAAGGTCCATTCCAAAAATATGGCAAACCTCGGTTGTCGTCCATAATCCGTTCCAGAAGGCTGTTCGAAAACAGAAATTGTTCGAAAACCAAAACCACGCTCTTTTTAAAATAAAAATGTTTACTGAACACGTCTGCTCACAATGGAAAGCAACACGAGGAAGCATGTAAGGAAGACGAGAGGAGTCAAATGGTGCATTCAAGTGCGCTCAGTTTGTTCGAGAACCGAAATTTGTTCGTCATCCGAGGCATAAAAAACTCGAAATTTGCAAGGTAAAACAAGGCACATTTTTGAAATCTGCGCCAAAAATACAAGGGACATACATATAAAGCCATCTCTGGTTAAAATGTGTTTTTTGTCAGTCGTAAGTGCCAATCTATAGAAGGGACGATTCAACAATGTCTTAACGAGTGGAGGTCAGTGTGAAAAATTCTGAAGCACGCCAAGTGTGATATTCTCTGTGCATGATTGGAGTCTTTTTGACACAGCGTGTCGGTGGACAAACAAGATGGCCGAATGTAAATAAAGGAATGTATTCAACCAATTTGGTGCACTGTGTAGGTAGATTTTTTTTTGTGGGGTGGGGGGGGATGATGGTTTTTAATGTGAAGACCAACTGAATTTGTTTCCATTTGTTGGTGGTGTCTGGTGCTTCAAGTATGTGTGTGCGCGTGAACTTGTTTTACCGGTTTCATAGAGACCCTATTAATTTTGGGGACATCCCTTTTGTGGGGCAACAATGCGGACTTTAACATCCAGACTAAAGGCTGTCAACGACAGAGGGGTTAAATCGCTTTCTATGAGCTCTTACTGCAGAGCAATGTTTTGACCATGGGAGGTTATGAATGTAATTTGAAGTGTCGTGGGCGAGTGAAAGAGGGATGGTGACAGGCAGTGAGCGTAAGGACAGTAAATCTGATTTAATGGTCTGTGACAGTTGATGGGAGAAAGAGTAACTCAAGGAAACAATAAGCATTGAAAAGAGACATGGAGGTCGATGTTATAGTGAGATGTTTGTTTTGCATGGCTGTTTCTAGGATCAGGGTTTTGCATTTCATACGAACTACCCCAAGTATTATACTATTAAAGTACGATGAGAGATTTCATTCAGTAGATTTAAAAAAAAAAGACAACTGCAGGTGTCCACAGATCCTGAACAAGCCTTGAGGGCTTTCATTATTCTTGAAAATGATACTTAATCCTTCAAGCAGGTGTTCAGGGTTTTAAGATGCCGCATTGCTGTACAATTCAATCCTGTCATGCCATCTGATGAAAATACACTGTCAACATTTTTTTTTTTTGTGGCGGGGGGATATAGGTATAATGTACCCTTACGTGATCCTCATTCGGAAATGGTGTTTCCTGCAAAAGCACCAATAACTGTAAAAATATTTCTACTGTATTATTTTAAATATTACAATGACCGCAAAATGCCTTCAAATATTGAGCTCATATTAGCCACTCCTAGTAGTACCATTTAATAAAGGAGAGTTCTTTAATTTGATTGAAATTACTTTTTCCATTCGAGTTCCATAAACCAGACACTTTAGAAGGCGCGCTGGATTTTCTATTTCTTGAATTCTTCATCTGAACCGAGTACGACGACATTCAACATTTCTAAATGGGAGTTTATTGAGACCACTCTATGCTTTATATTTGAGGATACTGTTGTTGCAAAAATAAATAAATAACAAGATGACAACTATGGTAAAGTGCCAGTTATTCACAGTTGACCAAATGACTGGTCTTTTCCAAGTAGATAGTGAAAAGTGTCCGAAAAGCAAAACCTTTATGTGTAAAAGCAAACAATGCCTCCGTAATCCTCCCATAACCCATAAACACACTTTACCCTCCCAGAGGAAATGTTGTCATCCCTTTTACAAAGAGTCAACCATGCAACCGTGTGTGTGTGTATGTGTAAAAGAGAGAGCAAGAGAGAGAGAGAGAGAGAGAGAGAGCGAAGCATTACCACATTCCATCGCAGTCACTCTTCATCTTTAACACACAGTGACAGAATAACCCACAATAACAGGGATTACCACAGGAAGTGTGTGTGATGGATATGTGGCGAGGGGAGGATGGATGTTTTGAGAGGCTGCCTTTGCTATAAACACACACGCAGACCCAGACACACGCGCCGGACGGACTCACCACAATGGAATCTAGAGATTACAAACGAGACAAGAATCTCACACGCTAACTGTATATTTGTGGTCAGGTCTTGACAGCTCGTGACATCGCCTGCTGTTAACTCGTTCATGCGTAAATAATGATACCCTCGATCAAGATTTTGGTTCTTGAAGTGTTTTTATTAGTCTTATGGGATGGAGAAAAAAAAAAATAAGTGCAGTGGATGTCAACGCCCATCAGGGTCCATTGTAGTGGTTGATGCACAACTCTGACATTAAGAGTAATAAATATGAGAGACACAAAATGTGAGTAGCTGTCCATGCCAGTAACCACTGTCCCTGAAAGGGTTAATAAAAAATGGGGGAGGCAGGGGGAGGGGGGGGGGGGGGGGTCTTACAGCCGACTTGAATGCTACATCACATGATCAAGTTGAATTATTGATCCATCTCAAAGCGACACTCTTCCATCTTGACCAACAAGTCAGCCACCAAGGGGTGATCAATACCATGGGTGATCTTGAGGATTTCAAAAGCCTGGTGGACAGATCAGTCAACACTTTGTTAGTCTTATTCCAAATAAATTCAGTGAACGCAGTACTCATGAAAAAAATCGGGATAGTCAGCTTTTGGGTGAAATGTTGCGATGGACCCAAAACGCGCTACACACCTTCACAGGTGAATTTTTTTTTTCCTGATTTTTTTTTTTTAATGCAACGTCAAACTGTGACGTAAAAGTATGAGAATAAATACGGTCAAAATCTACCGTTTTCACATACAGACCTGTTTGAAGGTGTTCAGAGCATCTTGAATGCGCTCCAAATAATGCTGCAGCTTGGCAACTCTCATCAGCTGGACTCCATGGACGGGATGGGGATCGGGGTAGTACCGTCTTCAGAACAAGAAGAGACAATTGGCTTCATGTACATTAAAACAAAAGGAGGTCTTTATTTTGTTCAAGTAGACTATGCAGGTGGCATCCATCCACATTTAATGCTTCTCCTCATTTCCCCTCAATCTTGAGGCAACATCACGCCGCGGGGCTTCAGGGGCCTCCAGGAGACTCAAGAATATCATAAATGTTGAAGCGTCGGTAAATGTTGAAGGGAGGAAATAATTTTCATTTGCTCTCAGGCTATTTCACTCCAGATTGGTTAATAATTTTGAGGAAAGAAAAAAAAAAAACACCGCGTGGGCCTGACCGTTAGTCTTGATTTTATTTTGGGGTTTCACGCTGACAGCAATGACATACAGAACCAAAACAATGTGTGTGTGTTTACATCTGAGATCAAATTTGCTACAGTGGAAAAACCCCCTGTTGTGAAAATGTTCTTGCTGCAAACATGATTTCGTTGTAGAGGAGTTTCACTGTACACATGAATGCAGGAAGATATTTTTGGAGGAGCTGCGCCTCAATTTCATGACTCTTTGTCCTTGTCTTTAATCTTCGTCATGTTTCCTCCTATGATCACGCTCTCTCTCCTGGCATCCTTCTCCTTTTTATTTGCTAGCTCGTTACGGGGATTAAAGTGGGTGACACTCTCCGCTCTCCCCTCTCCTACAATCTTCCCTCGTAAGCCTTCCCCCTTTCCGTTTCCTCCACTGTTCCCCCGACCCGCCACTGTCTTGATTATCTATGCCGCTGCATCGTTCCAGATGAAGTCGAGTGCGACTACAAAAACCTCTCTCGGGTCGGATCAATGGCCGCTACTGCGGCGTGGATTCAGTGCGGCGGCTGGAATTGGGAGTTGTTTCGTTCAGGAGGAACAATAACACTGCGCACGCAAGCAAAGTGGATATAGGAAGAGTTGGGGGTTTTTTTTTTAGGTCGAGAGAAGCCCCTTGACAATAATGTGTCAGGTCATGGGCACCGAGAGAAGGTTGTTTGTTACACAATATTGAGTTTGTAGGTGTTATTGAATTATGTGGATGGAGGTGCCACTCTTGCATTGTATTGTAACACAGGAGTTGACGATGATGGAACTATGCGGATATATCGCCTCCACAAAACTTCCAATCATCTTTTATACTGCACCAGTTTCCTGCACGCGGACTCCACACAGAATTGATCCGTGGAGCTGTGCTTATAACTCAGCGGGTGCTGCCGTTTTGGTTAGCAACAGGGTTCACATTAACTCGGGTGTTTACGCTGTGTGTGAAACACATCCTACATTTAAAAAAAAAAAAAAATTTTGACACCTGATGAAACTATGAATGAAAACGAGAGGCATCTTTCTGAGGAAATGGTATATTTGTTTTCAATTGACTGGCGTCCCAACGACCGTATTTTCCGCACTGTAAGGCACACCTAAAAGCATTCCATTTAGTGCGCCCTATAATCCAACGCGCTTTATAGATGGATCTGATTTCTTGGAACATAGTATTTTAAATGTTCCGTAAAGTGCGTTGTTACAGCTGCCGCGGTTGTGAACCTCCATGTAAATAAAGCTGTATTGTATTCCCTTTAGTGTAGCTCCATCTAGTGGATACATACCGCAGCCGCAGCCACTATTGTAGCTTCTATTCTATGCACCTCGTAATGCGATGCGCCCTAAATATGAAAACAATAAAAATAGGCCATTCATTGAAGTGCCTTCTAGTGCGGAAATACAGTCATCATCCATAAACACCATCACTATGCCCCCAAATATTTATTCCAGATTACTAAAAACTTTCATCTGAATCATTTGCTTGTGGACTAAAGCGGCACTCTCTAGTGACTTGTTTTTATGGTCTAACTAACTAATATCAGAGTAAATGCGCTATATTAAATGCTCAATATAATTGAAAGTTTCAACAGTGTTTTGCATTATTTTCGCGAACAGGCCAAATGTTTTTCCCTTCAAGGCTAACTAGCTGCTAATTGTAGCGCCGAGCAAATTGCGAACTGCTCTCTTTCCCTGTGAGGAAATTCAAAGACTGAATCAGTGTTAGTGCTGAATGAATAATAAGTTACAGTACATATTTAATTAGCGAGGCGGCAAGTCAAGCGGCCATGTCAAGCAAATAAACACACAACTCCAATTATGTTTCATCTTTGTAGGCACACACTGTCAGTGATTACAATTATTTCATTAAGGTGCCCCCCCCCGATTCTGCCTTCATTTTTCCTCCTCAAAGAGAAAATAAGTTCCTACGCAAGGCAGCTCGTTAGAAGGCCACAGCTCTGGGCTACGAGAACGAGAAGAGGGCACAGAGGAGACGTTAACACTTGTGGAAAGAGGCGCGCCTTTCCAGGGAAATCCAGCGGAAAATAGAATTCGCAGCAAGCTGTTTGTGAGAGGAAAGCAAGGATTATTTTACTGAATGCAAATGCGGAGGGGAGAGATTAGTTATAGTCTGCCTAATTGTGTTTTGTATTCTGGCC
Organism: Hippocampus abdominalis; assembly: GCA_018466805.1. NCBI lineage: Eukaryota > Metazoa > Chordata > Actinopteri > Syngnathiformes > Syngnathidae > Hippocampus > Hippocampus abdominalis. The sequence goes on from CM031696.1 coordinate 17,127,065, forward strand.
AAAGCTATAATGAATGCATCTTTAATTTAAATGAGCAACGCCAATATATTAACGCTTGCTAAAGTCCAAAAGGAATACATTTGCATGATATTTGCTACTGCCATGTTGCACACTCGCAATGTTTTCACAATAATGGCTTCCAAGTTTAGAATAAAATAAAAACGTGCGCAAAATATTTGATGCTATGTAGAATATGGACACGGGGCTCCTTGTCTATAGCAGGAATTCATTTGCATTGTAGAGATATTCTGTTGCAGACGCGCACATCAATGCCTACGAATCCTAAAATGAGAATGGAGGAAAGGAATACGGAATGAGGGAAGGGCGGAAAATGGAGAGACTCCTGCAGCAACTGGAGCAAGTCAATTATAAAGACAGAAGAAATCTCTTTCTTCTGACTTCTTTTCCATGGCTTCATGGCTAGAAAGTTTTTGTTTTTTTTGGGGGGGGGGGGGGAAACCATTGGTGTGGATGAATGTTTTTTTTGTCGTTTGGGACAGAGGTGCCAAAAAAGTGAAAATGTCATAACATGTCCGCAAACATTGTGCGCACGCACGCACACACACACACACACACACCTGTAAATTGGAAGAGTCCTCTCCCCATGTGTTGTGGCTTCCTCCCAATGACCGAGGTGAACGGCAGCATCCAGAGCCATATTGGTCAGTCGGAGCTTGTACAAGTTTTCATCGGGCACATCAGCACCCTCAGCGGACAACAGACGAGCGCAACTCTCTCGAAGCGTTCGCCACTCTGCAGAGTTATTTGAGAAAATATCGTATTCACTGGATTGCGTGTGACATGCTTGGTTTGAAGAGAAGCCTTGTCGAAAAGGAACTGTCAGTCAATCAATATCGTGGCGATGAAGGATACCCGAGGCTGCCTGCAATTCTTCGAATTTCGGTAAAGCCTTCATCAACTTCTGCCATGTTTGCCTGCTCACCGGACTGCATGAGTGTGTCCTGGAAAAGGGAGGAGACAAAATTCTTGCAGGACGGGTTTTCGTAGGAGTGGACCAAACATGGAAAAAACTGAGTAAAAACATGAACTGTAAGCGGAAGATACTCAATTATTCTATAATTTGTGTTATCTAGTTAAATAATAAGTGAGCTGTGGAACTTGTCAAAAGAATATGTAAATGGGGACATACTACTCTTGATATAACTGGCTATGAACGACCGCAGACTCTTAATTAATCCTCAAGGAAGCACACATATCTGCAGCCAATGTCCCAAACGCCACCCCGATATGTCCCTTTCAACACAAACAATGGCGGCGCCGCAAGGACGTCAAAGGTCGCTTTCACTCGTCTGCAACCTTGAAAAGCCCGCACCAAAAAAATCATAAAGCTCCAAAAAGCTATTTTACAAGCACTGCGGCTTACTGTATTTGATGCGGCCGACACAGACACGCACAAAAGCACCGAGAGCATAAAAACACAAGGTTTGATGTCAACTCTGGGTCACAACCCAGCAGCCTGCCGTCATCATCACAAGATTAAAGAGAGCGGCGGAATGACAAAAAAAAAAAAGCAGTTACGGACTGTTGCGGGCAGAACAAAGGCGGATTAAATACAGTTAAGATTGAGGGTGCACACAGGCAAATGAAAGATACTTCAAAGTGCATGCCTGTTGCATGACAGTACATCCATCCATTTTCCGAACCGCTTCATCCTCACTAGGGTCGCGGGGGGTGCTGGAGCCTATCCCAGCAGTCTTCGGGCAGTAGGCGGGGGACACCCTGAATTGGTCGCCAGCCAATCGCAGGGCACACAGAGACGAACAACCATCCACGCTCACACTCATACCTAGGGACAATTTAGAGTGCCCAACGGCCTGCCATGCATGTTTTTGGAATGTGGGAGGAAACCGGAGCACCCGGAGAAAACCCCGCAAGCCCGGGGAGAACATGACAGACATAAACTTGTGTGAAAAGGAGGGCCGCCTGCATGGCGTAGATGCAGGTCGAGATGCGGTAATAAAAGCATGGACCGGATCAAGACAGATGAAAAAGAAAACTGCAGGTGAAGGATTTTTTTTTTCTTTTCCCAGGATGCAGTCAGTCAGAAGAAGGGGGCAGATGGCGAGCGAGTGTGGCCAGTAAAGAGTGACAGAGAGGAAGCAAGCAGGAGACACCATAAAATGACAGGGTGTTCTGCTCTGATACACTTGGGTAAGAGTAACATAGCAAGTGTGCTTTGTTTTGTTTTTTCAACACCAAACATATCCAAGATGGTTGAACTTTTTGGCCTGAATTCAAAGAAGGCTATGGAGCACAACCACAACGCCGCTCATTGGCGGAATCATGCGTTGGGGCTTTCGAGCCAGTTCAAAATAACAAGCAGTGATGGCACACCGGGGCTTCTGCTGAAAATGAAAAGAAATGTCAAGAAAAGGCTACTAGAACATCTGAATTTTACTTCGGGTTGTCAGAAGTACAGTGCTCCCTCGCTATTTCGCGGTTCGTTTATCGCGGCTTCAGTGCATCGTGGATTTTTTCAAACATATTCATAAAAATATATATATATATACAGTCAAACCTTGGTTTTCGACCCATTCGGTTTTGGACCAAAAATGTCGAGTTTTTTATGCCTCGGATGACGAACAAATTTCAGTTCTCGAACAAACTGAGCGCACTTGAATGCACCATTTGACTCCTCTCGCCTTCCTTACACGAGGAAGTGTCGCTTCCTCGGGTGGGCGAAGAAGTGACGCTTCCTCGTGTTGCTTTCCATTGCGAGCAGACGTGTTCAGTCAACATTTTTATTTTTAAAAGAGCGTGGTTTCGGTTTTCGAACAATTTCGGTTTTCGAACAGCCTTCTGGAACGGATTATGTACGAAAACCGAGGTTTGACTGTACATGGAATGGAATGGAATGGAATACAACTTTATTGTCAATTGTGCTGTATGTATGTGTAACATACAGCACAGATGAAATTTCTTCCCCCTCAACATAAAACAAGAGGAGCCGCTGCGGGTGTCCGCGCCGCCATCAAAAGAAAAGTTGACCAAAAAAATGACAAAATAATACAAGACAACACATTAGACACAGACATGGAGTACAGCACTGTATATGTTGCTCTATGTGACTCGCTGTTGTTTTGCTGACTTTCGCAGCTTCTCGCGGACCGCTTGCGGACTTAAAAAAATAAAAACATTATTTTTCTTAATATGTTAATTGGTCGCTACTTCACGGATTTTCGTTTATCGCGGGTGGCTTTGGTCCCCATTAACCACGATAAACGAGGGATTACTGTATATCAAATGGAAAAGGATGCCTGAATATGTCAAAAAAACATCTGCAAAACAATGACATGTGTATAAATGGGCATTTCCTGGCATGGTGAACTGTTGTCAAAGAATTCGCAGACAAGACAATGGACTCTTTTACACTGGGGGGAAAAAAATGACGGTTACCACAGTGGACAAATTATGTTATCAATATTGGTGCATGAAAGGGTTCAAGTCTTACTGTGTCTTGGGAGTCGCATTTCTGGCAGCGGCATGTGAAATGGTACTGGTCCTCCAGCTGTTTCTGACGTTCTTCCGTCAATGACAATGTCTCTATGTAGCTAATTGTTAGCTAAGCGCAGAAAAACAAAACAAACATTTGATTGAAGGTCAATGGGATTTTTCATTGCAGAGCTCAGAGTACGTATCTAGTTTTTGTGTTCTCGCACATACAGTAGTCGTACCTCCTCTGTAGGTTTGATATCCCGAACAGCTCTCAGGTGGAGCTTTGTTCCTTCAAACACCATCACACAATTTGGCCTGCAGTCATGGTTTAGCAGCGATAAACTGGAATGACATGGTGACGGGCGAGGGGGAAGTGCCATGGGGTGGGGAGCAAAGAGTGAGGAGAGACGGTTTGAGAGTCGAGGTGAGTGATTATAAATCATGTGGCCGTGGATAATAACCAGCAGAACACTGACGGCGGGCCAAAACCTTCTATTGGGCTAAAACTATACGATTGGTCAGTCCACACGTGTGGGTGCTATTTTTTTTTTTTCACAAATTATTGACCAATCTCAAGTGCTTGCTCTCTTTGGCGATGCAATGTTAAAAGTCAAACAAAGATGGCGCTTCTGAAAAGTGATGATTATGGAGGGACGAGGAGTCAACTTGATGCCAGCGAAAAGCGTCTTTTTCCAATCTTTGCTCCCACTGATTTCCCTTTCGCGCATGGAGACGAAACCCAGGCTTGATCATATTTGGATACAAATCAGATATGAAGCAAATACAGTCAAACCTCGGTTTTCGAACGTCTCTGTTCTCGACCAAATCGGTTTGCGACCAAAATTTTTGAGTTTTTTATGCCTCGGATGACGACCGAAATTCGGTTCTCGAACAAACTGAGTGCACTTGAATGCACCACTTGACTCCTCTCGCCTTCCTTAGACGAGGAGGTGACGCTTCCTCTGGTAGACGAGGAAGTGATGCTTCCTCGTGTAGCGTTCCATTACTGAGCAGACGTGTTCAATAAAGATTTTTTTCGGTTTTCGAACAGCCTTCTTGAACGGATTATGTTCGAAAACCGAGGTATGACTGTATGCACCTTCAGGATAAAAACAGAATGATTGGATCGATATTTTTGTTTGTTTTCCAATGTACGTTTTGAGCAGGAATCACTCAGTATAGAGCATGAAAGGGAGCGGATGGTGGCAGTGGGTAACTGAATGTACCAGTGACAGTCAGAGTGTGTCGAGTGTAACGTTAAGTCCATTTATTGGGCGTATAAATGTCCAGTATAAAGGAAAGTCTCAATAAAAGTGGAGGGACCTTTAATGTCGGCTATTTATTTCCACTTCTGTGACAAGCTGCTCTTGTTTTATTTGCCATTTTACCCTGTGTGCGGTCATGATGTCACTAAATTTACTACGCTGGAGAAGACTGCGAGCAACAGCTCATTTCGACAATGTTAATTAAGGTAAAGATGGACGTGTTTTAATTGTTTCCACTATAAACATTTTGTTTTGTTTTTTTAGGCGTTCATGTGTTTGGTGTGTTCACGTCTTGGCCCGTGATTCTGATTGATGGCACAAGGCTGAAGGCTCAAATGAGCCATGAAGTCAATAAACAAGTTGATGGAATGCACACAAACACACATTTGGGATCAGATGAGCGCTACACTTCTAAAATCGCGAATGTCACTCTTTATTTTTCAGTCTGTCTATTAGAACTCACGACGCGCACCACGCAACCAAGCCGAGAGACGCGTACTCCATTTCTGTCAAAACAAAAGCTTTATTTCCCACATGCATATTCACATTTCAAAACAGTGTCAACATAAAACCACACTTGATTGACTGCCTGAGGAGTTTATACACTTTCTGCTGTCAGTAGACGTTGATTATTTGTTTCAATTATTAAAGGGACGAGTGGAACAAATATTCCGCACATATTTTACAGGCAAATATTCCACATAATTAATGAAATGATATCGAGGTAAAATCCTGCCACGTGAGGCGGAGCCTCGATTAAATGATGATCTTCACGTCATCTGAACTTACACCCAACAGTCACTTTATTAGGTACGGTGGCACCAATTAATGAGACCAATAGGGGGGGGCCTGTATCAAAAAATTTTCAATTGTGACTGGAACTGAGAGGTCGTCACGGTACCTCTACGATGCACATCCAGGTAAGATCCAAATAACCAATGAAAACAAAGAATTCATTGCTGGGGCGTGGCATTCCAACCGACCCTTCTCTTTGAGTGTAAAATGTAGGGGGAAAAACCCCACCCACATACACAGATTAAAAGCACTCATTGAAAGAGCATTTGTTCTTGTAACATGCATGAAAATGGAAAAAAAAAAAAAAAAAATAAGAAAGACCTTTGTGATCCCTCGATCACTGTCCTCATGATTATATTCCTTGCGTGCGTGTGTGAGAGCGTGCGCGTTTGAGCGTGTCTTTGTCAAGCCATCTGCGAGCCGCTGGCTTTGTTCGACAACGTACAATACCGACGGTCCAGGTTGAATATCAACTAGGAGTGAAGGACTCCCCACAACGCTTTAACGCTTTTATCTGATTAAGAGGCTAACCATTAGCATATTAATTAGATGAATGAACTCACATTAGCAAGGTCTGAAACTAATTGTTGGACGGATAGCGAAAAATTCCAAAGACTTCCTGAGGGATATTCTTTTTGAAGAGTTAGTTGAGTAGTATGTAGTATACAGCAGCATGCTAAATGCGTTAAATCCTGTTGATCAGAGCTTTTGCGTTTAACCAAATGTTAAAGTTAAACATTCTTTTTATGATATTCAACCATATCTGGAAAAGAAACAGTTCCAGACCTTCACAGAGCACCGAATTTGAGTTTGTCTGCCCATTTAATGGCAGGCTGTAGCCTCTTGGATAAAGTAAAATGGGACTGTACTGTGTATTTTTTATTGTGGAGGGGCGGGGAATGTGAGCGCTTCCTGGAGTGAAGAATTCGATGGAAGGTTAATTAGTTAGCGCACTGTTTTTTTTTTATTAAGACAGTGATCGGCAACCCAAAATGTTGAAAGAGCCATATAGGACAAAAAAAAACAAATATGTCTGGAGCCGCAAAAAAATAAAAGCCTTCTATTAAACTTACAATGAAGGAAACACATGCTGTATGCATGTAGGAAACTGGACTGTCTCAGAATTGTTTATGTTATTCATTCCCTTGTTGTGTGTTCACAAACGCCCCCATAGAATTTATTTTGTGATTTCCTCGCTTGGTTTTTTTGTTTTGGTGCCTTAGTTTTCGCTTTTCTTAGTGTCAGTGAAGTGATCATTAATTTCCGTTTTTCGGAGGCTGTCTTTGAACGTCTCTCGAGTGAAACGAGAAGAGAGAAGGCACGGAGTCGGACGCAGACGTGTCTGTGTTTGTCGAGACTGTTAAAAGCATAAATAAAGTGTACGTTTTAAAAAATCAACACCAGAGCTCTCCTTTTTCGGAGCTGCAACATGTATCTATATTTATTTGAGCCATATTAGCCTACTATCAAAATCTTTTTCCATTTTCAAATATTTTTTATAAAGCTCCAGGGAGCCACTAGATGTCGGTAAAGAGCCACATGCGGCTCTGGAGCCGAGTGTTGCCGACCCCCGGGTTAAGAGAACAATGTAATAAGTTATAGTCTAGTATAGATAACTCTAGCTTTACATTCTGGGCCATGGCAGGACAATCTCTTAAGACCTATTTAAAGGATAGCATTTAACCACCTTGATCAGTATTCCTGTTGAAAAGTGAACACTGGATGCGTTGGGCGGGTGGCTAAAGTGGCTAAAGTTATGCCCCAGAGATCCCACAAATTTGACCCAACAGAGTCAAACGGTTTCCCCTAGTCGAGACCTCCTCACATAGTGAGCGGACGAGGAACGGGGAGCGGCGCGATGTCATGTTCTGTTACGACTCTGACGTGGGTTTTGGGGGGATTGTTGTGTATTACGAATCAAATGACAAAAATCCAGTTGGATTTTCATTCACATTCCCACCAAAATGCAAAGCTGCTATCACCACCGGTGTAGACCTGACAGCAACCCCAATTGGGCTGCAGTTCATCCAAAGTTTTCGAAAATTGGTTTGTTGAAATATGAAATAATATTCATCCAGACTTTTGTATGCCTTTCGAGGTTTTGGTTCAAATAAAACATGGCTGAAGAGACGTACACATTACAGACTGAACTACTGTAGAGACACCGCAATAGCCTTACTTTCAAACACTCAAGGCTTGCTTGGACAAAGCAATTGCTGCTTATTAGTATCAACTGTTCAAACTGATTTTAGACAAGAAAAAAAAAAAAAAACAGAGCAATCAACATGACAGAAACTCCCATTTCTGAGGTGGCGAAAAAGAGTTGGGAAAAAAAAGCTAATAGCATTGGAAGATCTGAAGAAGAGTTTTGGGGGAAGGGGAGGAAAGGGAAAAATGAACAGAGACGCACTCATGTAATCCTTCTTTCCTTGCTGAAACCACGGTTGCTAGGCAACGCAAAATATGAATAGGCAGGGGACCATCCCGAGAACGGGCCCATCCTTAATGGACAACACATACACGCACTGACACACACGGTTTGGCTGAGCTGTGGTAAAGCCACTGTGACCATCTGACATCTCAACACTGGCCAGATAAACTGGCTGGGATACCTGCAGTGTGTGCGGGCGCGCGCGCCTGTGTGTAGCGGCACTAACAACGTGTAACAGAGGGCCAATTCCCGGTTTATTCATCCTCGTCTTGATACTGGGATTACAGTATGCCGCGCCTATCTGCGTGTCGAGTCACAGCAGTTGGAGACAAACCTTCAGCGGCTCACCAATGCGTCCCCCTCTGCCAAACACTCCACACAATCTGTCAAATCTGAGTTTTCAACTTTTCTCCTCAAAACAAAAGAGGAAGGGGAAACCCCCCCCCCATCAAATCCTCACTTCTGTGCACTTCAAAGGACTGTCAAGAAAACTGCGAGATTGGGTCGAGCGGGTGCCTCCGCCAGAGAGTGGGTAAAAGAAATGCGGGGTTGGTTTGGTTACGGGTGATTTGGCTGCCAACTTTAGAGTTGCATCTGAAGTTGACGCTAATGTATTTTCTGCGGGATGCGAAAGTGAGCGCGAGGACGAAATTAGGAGTTATATTGGAGCTGAAGCTATTTAGTTGTGCATATAAACACAAGGCCATTTGTGCGTTGTGTGTGCGTGTGTGTTACCTGGGATACAGCCCAACTCCAATCTCTTGCAGCTCCCCGTCACTTATCGTGAAACAATTACATGTCACCTGGAGCACAAAAACAGGTTGAAAAGGGAAGATAAAGAGAGGAAATTAGTTGAATTGCTTTAGGGGACAAACAAAAAATGCTTTTCATCCTATGTTTTGATCATTTTTACTTTGGCACCTCCAAACCTTTTATTGGATTTGACTTGGCAACTGGATTAAAGCTCTAATACGTCTGGCAAAACGTTGTATGGAGATCAAGAACTCTGAAGACATTTGTCCAATTTCAAGGAAATCACTTGAGGAAAACACGAAATATACCATCATCACTGTAACAATTTACGATGAAAGTGATCATTCGATCAGACTCTGTAGATCATGAACAGAAATATTGCAAAATAAAGGTGAATTAAAAAAAAAAAAAAACATGAGTTACATTGAATAAAAATGAATAAAAATGTAGTGCAATTTTGCTCAAAAAGAATATATATATATATATATATATATATATATATATATACATATACATATACACAGTCAAACCTCGGTTTTCGTCCATAATCTGTTCCAGAAGGCTGTTCGAAAACCGAAATTGTTCGAAAACCGAAACCACGCTCTTTTTAAAATAAAAATGTTTACTGAACATGTCTGCTCACAATGGAAAGCAACACGAGGAAGCGTCACTTCCTCGTCTACCCGAGGAAGCGTCACTTCCTCGTGTAAGGAAGGCGAGGAGTCAAATGGTGCATTCAAGTGCGCTCAGTTTGTTCGAGAACCGAAATTTGTTCGTCATCCGAGGCATAAAAAACTCAACATTTTTGGTCGAAAACCGAATTGGTCGAGAACAGAGACGTTCGAAAACCGAGGTTTGACTGTCTATATTCTTTTTGAAATGTTTTTGAAAAGTTGAAATGTTAAGCAACATTGGATCCTAAAAGCTCCGAGCCCAAGAGGTGGAATGATTCAAGTGGGCACAAAGTCTATTCCAGAGGAGGTCCAGCTGTTTCAGGTTGTTTCATCAAGACGTGATGTGTACTTGCATATTCTGCTTCCAACCACAATCCATCCAATCCATCCATTTTCCGAACCGCTTGATCACTAGGGTCGCGGGGGGTGCCGGAGCCTATCCCAGCTGTCTTCGGGCAGCAGGCGGGGGACACCCTGAATTGGTTGCCAGCCAATCGCAGGGCACACAGAGACGAACAACCATCCACGCCCATACTCATACCTAGGGACAATTTAGAGTGCACAATCAGCCTGCCACGCATGTTTTTGGAACGTGGGAGGAAACCGGAGCACCCGGAGAAAACCCACGCAGGCCCGGCGAGAACATGCAAACTCCACACAGGGAGGCCGGAGCTGGATTTGAACCCGGTACCTCAGCACTGTGAAGCCGACGTGCTAACCACTGGACTACCGGGCCGCCCCCAACCACAATCATATTCTTCATTTCATAGTTCTGACAATCAATCAAAACTAAAAACTGACTATGATGATCTTGATATAGCGAAGACACTTCAAAAACTATCCAGTTTAGTTCGTCACATTTTTTTTTCTTATATTGAGATTGGAAACCATTTGTCGCAGATGATCCATTAAAAAAATAAAAAATAAATAAATACACCTCAGGATTAATAAAATGACTTGCAAGCCTCCAGTGGGGGTGTGTAAGAATCGACATCAGTAGAGATGATCGTCTATGAGGCATCTGGGGGGGAGGTCTTCTCGATCCATATTAACGCAATACATTAAAATTTCTCACCAATGAAATAAAAGGATCCCCAAGAAAACAATAAAATGGGCATTCATCGACGCAGGTTTTCATTGCGCATTTGTGCGCTTAATTGAATTCGAGTTGCTGTTGAGAAAAGACACCGTTTCAGAGTCCCTTCGCCATCAAGCATCAAGTCTGGAGGGGCTTTTTTTCCCTTCAAAGGGTGCGCTTTAAATCTCAGTGCTACGCATCAGCTCATTGCATCGCCTCTCCATCGTTGTGTCCGCCACACGTAACGTACCGGAAGGCGCTCTTTATATTCGGTGAAGCGATGATGGATTTGAGATCGAGGAACAAGGACAGATGAGTAACGGAGTGAAGGGTGTGGTGAGCAGCCTGTGGAGTGGAAAATGGGGGAATAAAAAAAAAAAACATCCTGCCTCGAAAATGTCACGCACCGAGGGGGAAGAAAACACTAAATGTCATACTTCCTTATGCGTTTGATACATTTTTGACCTCACTCAGCAAGTTGTGAAAACTGTCACAGTCGACAATTTTCAAAGCAGTAATGGCAGACCTTTGAAGTTACTGAGAATTTGAATCGTACTACGGTGGAACATCACGGCAGTCAAGTGCCTACTGAGGGCCCATAATTCAGAAATTAAACTCTCGCCAAACCGCCGTTAAGTGTGCTACTTTGGAATTTTGTAGTTTCCTGGGGGTGTTAAGAGACAGAGAACGTAAGAAGGAAAGAACAATATACACTGGAAGTTGTATGAATTAAATTAAACCTAAATGGAATCTTAAAAAGGGTTTGTCCTTCAATGTTTTGTGAACCGTATTTTCCACACTATAAGACACACCTCAAAGCATTGCATTTTCTCAAAAGTCGACAGTGCGCCCTATAAGCCGATGTGCCTTATATACAGTATATGGACTTAGTCTCTTTATACAGTCAAACCTCGGTTTCCGTCCATAATAGGTTCCAGAAGGCTGTTCAAAAACCGAAATTGTTCAAAAACCGAAACCACGCTCTTTTTAAAATAAAAATGTTTACTGAACACGTCTGCTCACAATGGAAAGCAACACGAGGAAGCGTCCACTTCCTCGTCTATCCGAGGAAGCGTCACTTCCTCGTGTAAGGAAGGCGAGAGGAGTCCAAATGGTGCATTCAAGTGCGCTCAGTTTGTTCGAGAACCAAAATTTGGTCGTCATCCCAGGCATAAAAAACTCGAAATTTTTGGTTGAAAACCGAATTGGACGAGAACCGAGACGTTCGAAAACCGAGGTTTGACTGTATTCCACATTGGGTTGTTTGCCCGTTAGTGTTCTGATGCCATCTAGTGGTGATTATTAGCAGGAACCATTTGTAACCTAAAAGGGTTCTGCCCAACATTAATTGCATACGCAATCGCCAACACACACTCCAACAGACAACTTTGCGAGCCCTGCGCAGCCATTATGAAACGAAGATAATACCAAAAGCATCGTTAACTACTGACCAAACGAAGGAAGAAGACAAGCAAGACTTCTAAGGATACTGAGCCCCTTGTGGATGTGAGCCCACGAGGTCTTACATTTATTGTTTATTGTAATGCCATTTGTATTTAGGTTTCATGTCCGTGTTTGTGACCAGTTCTCATTGTTTTGTTGGTTGTGACGGCCCTATATAAATAAAGCTGTATCGTATTGTATTCCCTTTAGCATAGCACCTTCAAGTGGATGCATAGCGCAACCACAGCCACTATTGCAGCTTCTATGCGCCTTATGATGCGGTGCGCCCAATAGATGAAAACGGTTTTAAAATCGGTCATTCATTGAAGATGCGCCCTTTAATCCGAAGCGCCTTATAAGTGCAGAAAATACGGTACTTTTAGCTCCTGCGAGTAAAGCATCCATCACTGCAATCCATAGGGTGGTTTAGCTTGCTTTCTCCGATCAGGTGCATTGTGAAAACGTATTCACTCAGTGGTGAGAGAGAGTATCAAAATCATGTTGTTGTGGTTTTGGAGCCGTATACGAGTGTCACACTTCTAAGCAGCTGGACGTGGGTTTGGGGGTGATGAAAAGTAATGTGAGAGTCGTCTCATATCGGCGCCGCTTTGCTTGCTTCTATCATGTCGGTTCAAAGAACTTGCAAGTGGATGGATTAGGTCTTTAATGGGACTGGAACTGGGAAGCAGACCTACTTCCTGTCAATCTGGCAAACACGATAAAGGCCATTAGATACAATCAGCAGTTGTGTGCGGGTGTGTGAGTGCTCGAATAATGCTCTGATAAAGTATTTATGATTTAATCGTTGCTTTCCCTTTTCTCCAAAGAAAACCAAACCTACCCTATCAACAACAAAACAGATCATCATTAAGTCATCCTCCTTGCATGCCGTTATAAGCAACAACAAAGCATTTAAAAAAAATTTAATTGTCTTTAATGGATTGTTCTGTCTCCGCTCTCAGTAATGTTGATTTCCTGTCACTCTAATTGGGCCACAGTTCCAAAATAAGCACATTCAAAGTATTATTTTTTTTCCTGTCTCTATAAATAACTCAATTCTGCTTTTCTTTCTTGAAATAGCTTTTGTTCTCACTGTAACATATTAAGGACAACAACTCTTATCACTTTGGCTGCATATTTAAACAAGTGAGACTTAATAGTATTATACTTGAACTTGGGCCGGACACACATATTGTATTAGAAAAGTGTCCTAAAGGACTATAAGAGTGCAGTTGTCCTGATAATGGGATCTGAAACGGGACGGGTCGACCATCTTAAATTATTAAAGGTGTTCGATATGTACGACTGAAAATCTTCAGATCCCACTGGAGCCATTAGTTTCTGTGAACTGTGACGTGAACGCTCTGACTGATGAACAAGAAACAGAAACAAAATATGTTCTAATCAATGTCGTTTCTTTCTTTTTTTGTAGTAGTATAAGAAAAAATGTCTGCTCGTTTTCCTGAGCTTGTGGCAGTGCGATCACGTGAGGGTTCTGTGTCGAAAGACTTTGCTTCGAGATCGATGTCGGGACAGAGTCTAAAAGTGTGTGTGGTGCTCTGTGTTGAAATGATCAGAGCACCCCTACACAATACAACTAAAAATGTTCGGCGCCTGATTTTCTTTATCTTTGCGTCCGGGGTCTGTCTTTAAAAAAATAATCATATACAATACAATCTTTGAATCATAATCCTTATGTGTGTACCAATCTTTTGTTCAGCAAGCAACAAAGGATTTTTTTCGCACTGCAATTGGATTGTGAATTTTTTTGGGGGCCAAAATTGATTGCAAAAGAAAGACCCGGCCAGCTTCAACAAGAGATTCACATTCAAAGCAAGAAGTGTCACGTACATGTTGTCACTTGTTACGAAACTAGAGTGTTTCGCTTGTTTTAGCAGTTACTATATACAGTGAAACTCCTCTACAACGAAACCTACATGGGCGAAAATACCCCCTAGTGTGAAAAAATCTTCATGCATTAGCACCATTCCCACTTTCCTGCCCCCATACAACGAAAAAAAACCCTGTTGCGTTATACGAAATATTTTTCTCTGCTCTTGCCTCGCGATGAGATTCACTACAACGAAGTCTAATCCAACAGCGGCCTACTGCTTCGTTCGGAAACGGCAACAGCAACCACCACACTGGTTTACACATGCGCAGTAGTCCAGGAAGTATTTGTTATTGTTAGTTTCAGACGCAGCACAAATGTTGCATTGCTAAAATGGCTATAAAACGGACCTTTGGATGTCAAGCAGCTAAGACAAGAAGAGCTCTGACACGGGAAGAGAGGGTAAAAATGATCAAAATGAAAGACGGAGGAAGCAAAATAAAAGACATTATCCAAGAAATTGATGTAAGTGAAAGTGAATGCTGATCGTAAATTTCGCAATTTCTTTCCCTTTTTTTCTTTCTACACTGACTATATGAAGTGTCAAATAAGTGTAAGCTCTTACTTATGCACGATTGGAATAAAAATAAAGAGTACACATTCGTTTGTGTGTGTTTGTGTGTGTGTGTTTACATCTGAGATCAAATTTGCTACAGTGAAAAACCCCCTGTTGTGAAAAAACATAATTTCGTTGTAGAGGAGTTTCACTGTACTTCCAGATGTGTCAAGCGTGAGATGAAAATGTCCTTCGCATTGAAGCTTAATACTTAAATGCAGGAATGGGAGAGGGCACAAACATACAGTACATTAAACCCTGCCGACGATTCGTGAGCCAATGCACAAAGACATACGCAAACTGCATGCAGGAAGAAAGATATTACTCAACGAGTCTCGGCCTGGGGCACATAAGACAGAACACGAGATTGCCCCCGTCTTGCTGTCTAATGACTCTTCACAATGTTGATCCACAATCATTTCAAAGGATAAATAGGAAAAGAAAACTGTCAAGTTTTGTCAACGTGGCACATTACCAATGGCTGAACGCACACTCGCACGGCCATATAGACCAACAAGCATTGCATCACTCCTTTCCCTTTGCAGTCACGTCTCTGCTGTAGGTTTATGCCCGACACGCTATCGACGCGTTAAAACCCTTTCAGCCAACTGTGTTGTTAATTGTGTTAACATGAGCCCACATAATCCCACTATCCTCCTAAAGGTCACATTATGAATGTCATTATCAAGGCTGCGGCATTCTACAAATGCGCCTTCCCGGCACTGTCAGATAACAAAAATGGTGGCACCAAAATACTGTATGGTATGGCTGAGCTTGACTTCAAAAGGGCGATTCCGAATGTTTAAAATGCAACGCAAAGATCGTCAACTAGACTAATGATTGAAGAAAGGCGCACACAGTAGAAGCAGTTATTTTGAAAACTAATTCGATGCAGCCTGGCCTTTTGACACTTTTTTTTTTATTTGTACAGATTTTATATCTTACAATAAAAGTTATATGAATAAATACACAGTTTCAGTCTCAACTATTATAACAGGAAATTGACTGTTGTGGGCCTTTTAGTCTTAAAAAAAAAACAAAAAAAAAAACGATTAATTATTTGTTTGGAAAAAAAACCCAAACAAATGGTGATACATATTGTGAATTGGCCGGAAACAAAAATGTAGCTTTTTTTTTTAAACACTTTGATATGGGGATACTTTTCGAAGCGAAATATACCTTTCTGGAAAAAAACAAGTATGCGTGCAAAGCCTTCGCCATTCTGGGTAAAGATACAGGTCAGAGGTATGAGCTATGACTGAAGAGAATGTAAAGACGTTATTGTTTTGAGAGCAAGGTTGTATTTGAGGGTAATCTTATTGTTCTGCATGACTACCGCAATGCCGTATGAATGAAAAGCTCTTTCATTAAATCCGAAGGCGGCGCTCAGTCTCTCGCATCTCCAACATGCATCCATCGCCTGGGGTGAGCCACCAATACGATCGCATCACTACTAAACAGACAGAACATATCCAGCCTCGGTGTGATTGAATTGCGGCTGATATATGAAGTACAAACACTATTCCCTTTTCCCACTTCCAATAAGGACGATTTAGAAAGGAAGTTGAAACTCAGAAGAGGGTTTCTCAGGATGAATATTCAAAGATAGAACACTGTCTTTTTTTTTTAATTGCCATTGTTACTTAGTGTTTTTGTGTCAGACAAAGACTTGCTATTGAAAACGATGAAAGAACAAACTAGAGCGATGACAGACGGGCATAATAATGGATGAACTGATCTCAAAGAATACTGCGGATTGTTGATGAATAATGCCTCAAAGCAACTAAGGCAAAATAAAGCGCACTATTCGGCTGCAACCAGGAGCGAGAGAAGCTGCAGTCAATCCCAGCCGACGTTGAGCAATAGGCAGAATACGACCTGTATTGCACGCCAGGGCACATATCAAGCCAAACAAGCATTTACACTCATTCACACCGTCACCAAGTGGGAAGCGAACCTAGGCTACCCAGGTCAGGTCAGGCGAGTAAACAAATAAATGCAGACTCGTTTAGGTATCCATAAGATAAAGACACTTCACGCACGCATGCACGCACACACGCCCTCACCCTGGCTTTGTAAAACTACAATTATCTCCCACTTCCTGAAGACAGATTTACTGTTTTATGTGTTCAAGCGCTGAATGGTTTTTCTTTTGACCGTCTTGTTGCACTTTATACGGCACCTTCTTCTTCCAACGACTGACCCGCTAACTTGTTTGCTCAGCCTTATTTAGAAACGACACCGGATGCATAAACTGTTGTCTTGCCGCTGTGGTCTGATGGTGTCCTTCAGGCTTTAAATGGATGCGCTCAACGTGGCGGCAGCCTATCATTAGCCGACCCCTAATTTGATAGACACGATTTGCCATGGTAGATTCCTGTCAATCAAGAGGTTGGCACACCTCTACGTATCTATAATCTGCTTTATTTGAAACGAGCCAATGGTCATGAAAAGGAACACGCTGCTGCACGAGAAAGACATGAAAACTAGCAACTGAGACCAAAAACTCATTAGAAACCTGTCAAATGGGGTAATGCATTAAATAAGAAGGGCATACTCCTCTGGCCTTTTTTTTTATTTTGCAAGCTGTGGATTTTTCCCAGAATTAGAAACAGCTTCAATTTCTTTGACCTTTGTTTGCGACAGAATTTATGAACC
This sequence comes from Hippocampus abdominalis, assembly GCA_018466805.1. Lineage (NCBI taxonomy): Eukaryota > Metazoa > Chordata > Actinopteri > Syngnathiformes > Syngnathidae > Hippocampus > Hippocampus abdominalis. Next base: position 17,144,065 of record CM031696.1, read on the forward strand.
GCTTGCACACTGCACTGGAATCAAAATAGAGAAAGACATTCATTCAAATCATCAGAGCAATGGTATGTTGACGATTTTTCTACTCATTAGAGGAAATCCTTTTTTATTATTTGTGGTGGATCATAAACCCGCATCACATCCCCCCAAAAAAACAAAAAACAAAAACAAACAAAAAAAACCCCCACATGGCTTATGTTTTCAATCTCTACTAGTGTTGTGTTAATGTTTTTTTCAACACAGAGTGCAACCTTCTTTTGCACTCGGTCCCTTGTGAACTCCCAAGCAGACACTCGCCAATCTGAGAATGTCCTTCACACAAGAGAGACACCCAATTGAACCGCTGTCATTAGTGTGGAGACGTGCAGTCAGAGAATTAGCTTAGGAATGACTAGTGTGTATACAAATAACTCCAATGGGAATCTCACAAGACAAAAATGATACCCGAGCACACTGTAGTCCTGACAACGGCCGCGTTGTCGTTGAGAAACAAACGTTGCAAAAATAGGATCTTCGCTCATATAACTTCCCTCGTGCAGTGTGTTTCAAAGTGGGAGTTTAATTGTTGGGTTTAATGGAATCTTGTGCTATTATTATCGTGGTGACTGAGGAAATATGAAGGGCCATCATTTCAAAACACGTCAATACCCTTTAAATCGCATAACCACAGTGGTTTAAAATAATACTTATCTTGTAATAATAAGGATGCTTGGGGGGAGTGTGCAGTATAAACGTGTGTGGCAAAATGGAGTCTAAGGATGGAAATTGCTCTCATCCATCTCTTTGGGTGCACAACACCGGCATAAAACCTCTCACAATGTGGGAGAAAATGCTAGAGTGACACGAAAGCAATGACAACGATAAAATGTGGTTTCTCCTGGCAAAGAGTGTTTGCCTCTTTTACTTTACAAGCAGTGACTATTGTGCAACTAGGTAAATAAGCAATTGTGCATTATTTATCAGTCCGCAATGCGAGTTTGGTTGCACGGCAATGCTAGCCCATTCAAAATTCATGTTCCTCAATAATTCATGTATCTATTCAAAGTTGGCTTATTAAACTCCGCAAAACAAATGCAACAAATATAACTAAGCTCTCACTGATTGTTACCCTGGGAGAGACGCACATACTCAGCCACACACACACACACCACACACACACACACACACACCCACAACTGTTAATTAGTGGAAAGTCACAGATGATATTTTTGTCACAGGAACAAACGGTGAGCCCTGTGGGCAGAGAAAAGATTGGCCCGAGTGAGAAAGCAGATGCGGGCTGGGATGAGCAGAAAAGACTAAAGACTGAGGGAGGCATGGAGGAAAAGTAAGTGATGGATGAAGTGTATTTAAAGGTGTCAATAATGGGCATGAGTAGAGACAAGATGAGATCTGAATGAAACTGGCATTGAACTCTTGGCCGGGGCGCCTAATAATATTTGTTTCTATATATCTACAGTCAAACCTCGGTTTTCGAACGTCTCGGTTCTGGTCCAATTCGGTGTTCAACCAAAAATTTCGAGTTTTTGACCAACACATTTCGGTTCTCGAACAAACTGCGCGCACTTGAATGCACCATTTGACTCCTCTCGCCTTCCTTACACGCTTCCTTGTGTTGCTTTCCATTGTGAGCAGAAGTGTTCAGTAAACATTTTTATTTTAAAAAGAGCGTGGTTTCGGTTTTCAAACAATTTCGGTTTTCGAACAGCCTTCTGGAACGGATTATGGACGAAAACCGAGGTTTGACTGCATATCTATCTATACATATATATATACTTGTACGTATAGATAGATAGATAGATAGATAGATAGATAGATAGATAGATAGATAGATAGATAGATAGATAGATAGATAGATAGATAGATAGATAGATAGCCCCGATAGATAATGTTCACCCATTGGATGACGATGTGCATTTAAGGTTGCCTCGGATTGGTCAATGTCAGATAAGCATATAAAATCCCATATGAAATTTATTGCACGTCTTTGAGATATGCATATTCCACGGGCTATTATCGCTCTGATCATCATTTTTTCAATATACTGTGCAGCCCTACCTCTAGCCCAAAGTTGGATGAAAAAAGGCTCCAGCCTACCTGTGCCACTGATAAAGAAAAGTGTGCACACACGCACACACTCACACAAATTAGACTAAGGCAAAGATATTCTAATTGACTGCACCACTGCTCCTACATCAACACTGAAAAGATTTTAGTGATCGAGCTGCAGTAGATATTTATTATTCTGGTGACAAACTTAAGCAAGGGTAGAAGAAACAAAGAAGATGAATAGAAGTACTTGCTCCAGGCTGGTGTAAACACACACACACACACACACACACACACACACACACACACACACTGCAGGGAGGGCTAAGACCTTTCGCTAGCTGTGGTTAGAAAAATAATCCTTCAGTCTCAGTACCAGAGTCACAGCCTCAATCCTCTTTTGGAAAATAAAGCCTGTATGTCTTATTCACCATCTCCTGCTTTTGTCAACATAATGACACCGCCTGTCAAGTGGTAGAACTCCCAATGCAGAGCTCCGAGGAATAAAACAAGAGGAAAACAGCCCACACAGGAGCAACTGGTGTGTGTGTGTGTGTGTGTGTGTGTGTGTGTTGTCAGTTGGACCTCATCCTAGAAGATCCTTTTCTTTCCTGCTCACTGGAGCTCACACACACCAGCTGTACATTTGCCACGGCAGGTTAATCCTGACATCAGCAGGAATGCTGGGTAAGCATGCATGAATGTGTCTCCTACAGTATCCAGGCGTGCTCCGGTTTGCCCGGATAGATGGTAATTCAGGTGGATGTTTTATTTGAAAGTTGCCTTAGGAACTGTGGGTCTTACTAGATGCAAAAAAGAATCAGGAACAAGACCACAAAAAAAACCCCGAGAGCATAAATGATGAGTAAAAAGTAAAAGTCCTTTTGAAGCGTGCTTTGGCATTGAACTGAAATCGTGTTCTTGCGTGTGTGTGTGTGTGTGTGTGTGTGTGTGTGTGTGTCCTTACTGGGTTATTGATTCATAGTTCCCCTGAGGGAATAGGATATTAATGCTGACCTCTACGGAATCAGGGTGGAATAACAACAAGCAGAGAGGTAGATGCATGCTCAGGATGGCTGCTGACTGACTATTGTGGAAAATTTGCGGTCAATTCGTGAAATGTGAATGGAATATCTTACCAAAGTGCTCACGAATAAGATTTGTGAACAACATTTGAAAAAGGCCTTTTGCATACAGTACATAGTAATGTCTTCTTTAAGTTAATCTCTCTAAATAAAAAAAATGGGAGAACAAAATAAGTGATGTGCCTATACAGTCAAACCTTGGTTTTCGTCCATAATCCGTTCCAGAAGGCTGTTCAAAAACCGAAATTGTTCGAAAACTGAAACCATGGTCTTTTTAAAATAAGAATGTTTACTGAACATGTCTGCTCACAAAAGCAATACGAGGAAGCGTCACTTCCTTGTGTAAGGAAGGTGGGAGGAGTCAAATGGTGCATTCAGGTGCGCTCAGTTTGTTCGAGAACCGAAATTTGTTTGTCATCCGAGGCATAAAAAACTCGACATTTTTGGTCGAAAACCGAATTGGTGGAAAACCGAGGCGTTCCAAAACCGAGGTTTGACTGTACTTTGGTTCGGTGCATATGGTAATGACAAAGAAGCCTGCCCAATGATCAACCAGGAACAATTTGATTCAATTATATCGTATCAGCTCGACATGCTTGGACCTGGTTGGCAAAAAAAAAAGGCATCAATAGCGAATTGAGCCAAACTGCACTCCGCTTTCTCCTTCTCTCCTGTTCCCCTCGAGCTGTCCTCTTCAACAGCTCATTGCGAATTCCTTCAGAGAGGTGGAGGCCTTCAATAAGCACTCTGTGCAGCATGATGAAAGGACGAGGGGGGGAGGAGGAAGGGGAACGAACCGAGGACCTTGGGGGATGGGCGTGGCGAGCACAAATTGCGATGCGGAATAAACGATCTCAAACTAATCTGGAAGATGTCAGATAACTAGTTGAGTGCGGGGAACCACCCGCGCGGACTGGAAAGAGGGCTTTTAAATTTTACATCCCTGGTTCAAAAAAAATGATTGAATGAGGTACAGTTGGGTCCATTTTGGTTTTTTTTAAAAAATATTCTTTTGATTGTGAATTATCATCTTTCATCATCACAAATGACCTTGATGGAAGAGAGACAAATGTTACATTTTAACATCGACGTTCATGGTCAATTCATCAGGTCGAGCTACACAATGAATGATGACATATTGATTAGGAGAGCTGGGTCACAAATATGGCTTTTGCAAGATTTCCTTTTTTATCTGTATTCTCTTCTTATTATCATCATTATGGTCATCATCATCATTATTATTAACTCATTCAGTACCAGCCAATTCTAGACCAAGTCTGAAAAGACGTTTAAAAACGTCTTTGGGAGTGAATGAGTTCATTTACAGTTACGTACATGCGTTTGGAGAGGCATACCTCATGAGCTATCTGGTATGCTACTCATAGAGCGATGCTAAATTATTTAATAATTTCACAATGTTACTGCATGGACCCCTCACTGCTGTTCTTCTTCCTCCTTTTTTTCCATGGTCACCTTTCACAAAATAGCACGTCCCTTCACCAGTGAAGCAAGGAGATGCCGTTGAACCAAAAGGACGACAACATGTAACACCACAAGGTGTTATATGTGCGTGCGTTAATTCACAAGCTATGAAAAACTAGCCCGGAACGCACATGGTAGCACCTGCCTCCCCATCTGTCATGCTACTCACATGCGGTCATGCCATCTCAGTCTGATCATCGTTATGTGGTGCAAAAGTGGTTGGCCCATGGCCTACGGCTGATGACATTTACACCACAGATCATGCACTTGAATACACACCGGCAGCTGATACACACCAACACACTGAAAGGGGGCAGTGAGACTTTTCTACCCCTTCTTTAATCAAAATGAGCAATGGCACATTAGTATACGCTGGAATGTTACTGAATAAGAAATGAAGGTTTTGACGTTAATTACTGTCATGTACGGTATATCCATAGACAGTCCTCTCCAAAAGTATTGGAACGGAAAAATACCAGATAGAGTCTAATTTACTGGCCTTTTTGTTCAATCACTGGAAATGGTAAAAACAATATTCATGAGTCAAACAAGACAAGTAAATCATTTATCCAAGACTGAGGGTGGCGAACAAATGGAGTGCTGCAGCAAAGTGGAGACGGAAGTATGATCAGGAGGATTTCTTAAGCTAAGGAACATCAACGGGGGTCAGCTAATATTAGCATGTGTGAGATGAAAAATAGGGGGGAGAAAAAATTGGAGCCGTATTTGTATTTGCCTTCGTGCCAAGACAAACGGACTCTGCTTCTTCCTTGGTGACTCAAGACGATGAAAAGAGAACACACACACATTTTAAGATGCGATTGCACCAAAGTCTGACATCTCGCAACACTTAGTTTACAAATCACCGGAGATACATTTCTTGTATAGTGGTACCTCTACTTATAAACGTCTCTTCATACGAAATTTTCAAGTTACGAAGCGTATGAACAGGAATATATGCCTCTTGTTCCGAAAGAAATTTAAAGATACAAAAGGTAAAAATACAGTATGGGCTGCTACTCGCAGCTTCGAGTTTCCTCAATGCAACATGCTTATAGCTGCTCTGCTATTGGCTATTGCCGAGCATCATCCTGGCATCCCATTGGCTAAGAGGGACCTCTACCGTGTGTGTCTGTGTGTGTAGATAGATCGAGATATGTCTATGCAGCGTCCTCGTCATTTGGCCCTCGGGCCATGAGGCGTTCCGATAGTTTTACGTAAAGGTGAATAACCCGGAAAAAGTGTTCACCAGTCTGGTGATCGCTCACTATGCTGATGTTTGCCTTGGAAATTTTCGAAGGATTGTTAAAAGCCGACAAAAGCAAACGTCCTTGGATCAGTTCTTTCCAGTGCCAGGCAAAACACACTTCTGAGAGAGAACATGAACTCAAGAGGGCATAAAAACAGATGAAGATGCAGTTAAAAGTTCAATAAATGACAATAATTTTTATTCTTCACTCTATTCTTTGTTTTTTAATTATAACGTGCATTTGTTACATATTTTGATGCATTTTTATGCTGTAGAAAACATTTATGCCTGAATTTCGGGGGGCTTTGAACGGATTAGGGCATTTACATGGAAAACGCGTCTCTATTCTCTAGTTAAGAAATTTCTTCCGGAACCAATTAATTTAATTTCGTAAGTAGATGTACCACTGTATCTTTTTACGTTCTTGGCCACTAAAACTGATTCTGCTCGTACAGTGATCAAAATAACGCCTCGTCATCATATCAAGACATACACAGTACTTACAGGAGGAATTTGGTGTCAAAATGAATAATCTAAATGTGTTAATCCAACTTGAAAACGGTTTCACATGTTCAAATTAAGGTATTACTTTTAACGAAATTTAAAAGTCTGGTCTCAATTGATCTTAATGCAATAGCTCCTTTTTCTACAGTGCGGTAAAGTCACTGATTGTTGTGCTGAGCAGGACTAATTTGTTTGGGGTGTTGAAGTGAAGAACGGTTGGCTATAATCCAAAATGAATGCATCAAGTATTGATTGAATTTTGCTGGGAAAAGCTAAAAAATCAGGTTGGGATCGAATCCAATAATGTGGAAAAACGAGCTTCTGACCCAAGACGTGACGACTAATCGGGTATGGGTTCATGAATACATTCACAAAGAAACATTAATATTCTTTAAAAAAATATATGAATAAAAAAAAAAAAACGTGAACAGGGATACGTTAACGTCGCTTCCCAAAACTGATTTTCAGGGAAGCAGCAGTTGTTTATTAAAGCATCTATTCTCAAGGGGGATTATCTCGCTGCCTCTCACACAAACCCACTGCAGACTCAGGGGCTTCGCGGCAAGAGTCAATTAGAAGAGCTCCCGACTGTAATTACACCGTGTTAGATATCCCGGCCCACAGAGACACTGGCGTTCGTATGTTTGTCCTTCCTCTTGTCATCTACCTCAACTATGGTTAGTTCACTTTCAACAGATTTTTTTTTTCATCATAGAAATGGAGAAAGAGGAAGACAATGTATTTTCAATGGCACACACACACAAACAAGGTTACACACCCCTCTCCACCCATGTGTGCAACACTCCTTTCATCTCTTTGTCCTGCTGACTTTGGGTCAGAAAACGTGCTGACGACACCAAACGTGCAAGATTGGGTCAATACAAAGGCGTCTCACAAACATGCACGCAACGCACACAGCGTTAGAGCAGTATCAAGAGGACACTTTTGGACAAAATATAGGCATAATCTCGGATATTTTCTACTTGTCCCGCTGTAAAGCATAGCTTTAATCTCGACATCACAAATTGATCAGGCACACTGGACACTGGACAATCGGGATATTTTGGTTTTACTCTCATCTGCTAAGTTCAGCTGTGCATGAGCTCAGATCTTTGTGGGGTTTTTTCCCCCATATCCTATCACGAGCTTAAAAATGAAAGATGTTCACATTCCCAACGGTAAACTATGTATCTCTGGTGTAGTCATGGGAATGTGCACTTAGAGGAGGAAGCGAGTCGTAAGGATGAAAAATTATTTGCCATTCCAGAAAGTAATTTTCAGCTTCTAAGCTACATTTTGACATTGGAATATAACATCATGAATGGGCTCCATTAAGTTTGATACAAAGACAAATGCTCCATATAGAGCGACCCAACCATCAGGCAGTAGCTCAGACCTTCGAAATACTGTACGTAGAGAACATTCAGACAGCTTGCCTGGCTTTAACTCAACAATAGAATAAACCCAATTAGCAGCAAATCAAAAAGCGTGCAAGTCAAAGTGTAATAAATTGGCTGCAAAACGTCTTTGTCATCAAACCGAGGCTGCCAGGCGACCTGCCAGGGTAAAAATTGGCATACGTGTCTCAAATCAAACCAAAACTTGCTGTTTACGCGCTTTGATTTTTTTTTGGTGCTAATCAAACAAATGAGATGAAATCAGGCTAATTAGGCAGATTGATTGCCATTGGTCTGAGGATGGCATCCCATTTGGACAGAGCCGGCCAGGGGCTTGTTGGTTGTAGTCTGGCTAAGTGGTGGCTTGCATTGCCAAATTGGGCGCCAGTTACAGCAGGAACATGCAAATGATGTTCAAACAAATGGTTAAGCGCATGCATACGCTTTGGATGTTACTTTAAAATAAAGAACAGGCACATCCGATGCTGCATATGTCATCAAAAGTATCAAATGGAATAGAAATACTAACGTGTAACAGGTTGTTATGTGATGCTGGTTGACTTTCAAGGTCTTCAAATAACAAAACATTTTGTCTCATAGGAAGTCATCTAAATTGAATGAATACGGTCCAGGCCTCGACCGTAGCCGGTGTAAAACATTAAAAAAAAAAAGAAATAGAAGTAAAACTACATCTGAGAAACACGCAGAGGAGACCGAACAGGAAAGCATTTGCATACTGATAATGTCACAGAGGGGCCATTTGTAACTACTCAGTAATAACTGTTGTTTAGTGTAAATGAGCCTCTGCTTGGCAAAAAGAAAAAAAAACATGCTTTTAATTTATATTTAATGAATTGTATCACTTACATTATGTTGAGGAACCAGACTCGGAGCTATACGTTTCATTTCCTGTTCCAAATATAATACGTAAGCAGCCAAGGTGAAAAAAAACAGCTCGTTGAGATACCATTTCACAAGGTTTGCTGATGACGGTTCAAATTCAAACAAAAGTTTCACTTTAGAGGCATATGTTTCCATGAATTTGGACGAAGAGTAGCCTATCACCTTTGGCGAGTTCCGCCGCCATGCTTCAAAGCCTTATTTTGGAGGGCCAGCTCCGATGTTGCATACGTGCTTCTGTGTACTGGAAGGATGGAAAGTAACACAGGAGGAAGCTCAGTGTGAACCATCGTTAGAATGGCGAGATGAGAATATACCACTACAAACTGCAATTGAGATTATCGGCAGTAGAACCACCGGAGGAGGGCAAATCATTGGACAAATTCAGAGACACACACCAGAAAAGTTGCTTTTTCAGTACAGCGTAGATGATTTGTGCAGGGCATAATTCCGTTTTTTAAAGACACCTAACATTTTAGGTATGACAGTGTCCCCTGAATGCAGTGTGAATTCATGCTTGGCTGTGCTTGTGCAAGCCAGGAGGGAGATGAGAGACAGATAGGAGGCAACAAACCCTGAGGAATCCCATTTATATTCCGGACGGGAGCACCAATATAAGTGTTCTTCGGTTACTTTCCAGGCTTTAGGGGTCTTTGTTCGACAAGGCAGCAGTCACTGATGCTTTTCCATAAGGACCAGAAGGGGCCGTGTAAGAAAGGTCGAGGGACAGACACCTTTGGATACTGCTCAACTCTCAGCGTGTCTGTGATGTGCCAATGCAGAAATGTAGACAGACGCGGCTGCAAACTGTCACGAAGAAACAAGACACACGCATTGTTGTCTGGACTTCTTTTGCCAGCAAGGCCGACAGACAGCACAGAAAGCATGATGAAGCGTCATTCATTATAAATGTGATGTTAATTCATTTCAAACCGTCTCCTTACAGTTTATGTTCTGCTGGTGGATTTGCTTTACGCATGCCGTAGCATGTGCAGCATGAAATGATTAGCAAGAATAGGGGGAAAAAAATAAAATGAAAACGTTTACTGCAAAATGTCATTATTCTGGGTAGAATATTCAAAGCAAGGTGTGAATGTATCACGTTTAAAATGAACCCAGAAGCATTGCAAAGTCATTTAGCAAATCTCACCATCCACTATTTGTTCTCTCTTCAATCACCATGAGGAAATAGGGATGAATTAATTCATGTAAAACAATCTTCCAGTTTCGTCCTCATTGCCAGACTTGACTCTGAGCAGCGAATGAGACGCTGTTTTATTTAAATCTTCGCATTGGCACAATGTTACGGATTTGACCGCATTTATGAGAGGTTAATTGCTTGAAACCTAAGGCGGAAGAAAATTCACACCCCACGATAATGTTTACATGAAATGTGTGAAAAAGACAAGTGGTTGCTTGGCAACCTCAGCGATAAGCAACTCAGGTCAAAGACGCCGCAGTGAAAACCAGAGAATGGCGCTCGGCCCGAGTGGAGACCTGGCTCAAACCCAGATTAGATTCCATTTTTCTAGTTTGGTGAAGTAGGCGGCTCAGGGCGTGCTAGTCAGCACTCCCAGTGAACCGCAACAATACAGAAAAAGAAGGGTAGCTTGGAATAAAATATTGACATCTGTTTAAAGCCACGGTAACTGTGAAAAGTTGACAAAATAATATTCTTAAAAAAAGAAAAAAAGAAAAAAAGAAAGTGATTTGCTCTTAACATAAGAAAATATATATGAACCCCAAGACAGCGGCGCTAAAATTAGTTCACCTTTGTTTTCATGACCCTGCTTACGATTCTTGATAAGAAGCAGATTCATGACTGCTTGCCTAGCACGGCAGTTGTGGGTTTCTTTCCCTGAATTGTATCGGTAATATAAAGAGAATCGGCGAGAAAAAACACACTGTGGCTTAGAAATCGCTTTGTGGCACAACCCTGTGCTGAACATTCAGGAAATGAGACATAAACATGTGCACTTTGGTATTCTATCAGCCTCTATCCGTGTTTCCATTTATCCGGACAAGCGCCAAACAGTAATCATCACTGTGAACGCTGCAGCAACAGCAGAGCACGCGGGGAAAGTCTTTGGGAGGACAAAAGAGACGAGAGACATAGTGGACGTCGCAGCTGGAATCGAAAGCCGCCCATTAAGTGACACGCTGCCCCCCCCCAAACACAATAATGCGGAAGAACCAAGCTCGGCATATAGCGGACAACAATGACTTTGTGGAATTAAAAATGACATCCGGATTTGCTTTTCATTTCACATTTTTCGCTCCGAATTTTTTTTTCCACACCTTCAGTTTCTCCTCGTAAGCTCACACACACAGTCAGTCACTCTAAATCAAACATGATTTTTATTCTCCTGTCCAATGACGCTATCTAACTTCATCCGTGATTTACCTGCACCGAAGCTGCGCGGGGGGGGGGGGGCTATGAGTGCGCGTCATTACGTCAAACCGAAGCTAATTAAACCTGTGAGGAACAACGGCAAAGCCGAGGAAATGTTCGCGCGAGAAAGGATGAGCACACTCACACGTTCGCACCGGGTTGATTGGAATGACTTCACACATTGACATACAAGTGTCGACACTGGGACCGAACAGTTCGGTTCCATGCGGGCATGTGAATTGACAGTTAAGTTGTGAAGGGTGACAAAATAACTTTTTTGGGGTCAAATTTGGCTTCGCAAAATGCTGTGATGTCATAAAAGGGCGGAGCAAGATGTTGCACAGCTTTTTTTTGTTTTTTTTGTCTACAGAATTGTAACATCTGTGCACAGACGCCCGGTACTGGTTGGGTACATGGTTGGGGACCATTAAAGTAGACGAACCTATTGCGGGTTTTGGGTTTGCAGTCCCGGTATTTCATGGAGTGGGGTGGGTATTATATGCTCATGCAGACAGAATATTTGTCAATGTCATTTTGAAGAGGTGGTTTGAATCCCCAACGATTGAGATGCTGAATCGCAAAAAACTATGCTGCAGAAACATTTGGAGGACGACAAGACGCCGCAGTATTTAATTTGACACGCAACTGATAAGGAGACAAATGTTGGATTTTTCCAGAGAAGCCCCTAGCTGTTGCATGCGGAGATGATGAACTATAACACCGGAAAGCAGCAAAAGAGTAAAAGCAGAGTGTAAGCAAGTGTGTTTGTTTGTTTGTCATTTCAAGCCGGGCACCTTTAAAATTTAGAATGCCGCGGAGATGACGAATCATGTCGCTTAGCGAGCAATCTGGAATAGTCTCGGTCACCCGTATGGTATATCGACTTGGCACAAAGCCCAGCTCAGCAGTTAAGAGACAGGGTGGGGGGGGGGGGCAATAACGACAGGCGGGACTATGCAGTGGGAAAGGGCCATGAGTATTTTATTCCTCCGTGTTTCTAATTGGCCTCCAATGAATGAGAACCTCACATTTGCCCCATTAGAATTGAAGGTTTTTAAGTGATTACCATTTAGCCACCATTTTTTTAATAGGCGGGGTTCACCACATAGTAATGATGGTGGTGCGCCGAAAGTCAGTTGCAGTTAATCAGATGATTTCTTCTGTGTACCATGTTGGGAGAGTGATGATAACCTCAGTCGAGTTGGAGGGTCTGCATTCTCAACAGCGAGGAAATAATTATGAAGGGAATAAATTACTCCCCCACACGAATATGAAGTCACACTAGCAGATCGACTCCACATCTGTCCGCAGAGTGAATCATGCCTACACAAAACTGTGCGCAAGCTATATGACGAGGGCAACGCCAACACGGAGAATTAGCTGCGAAAATGCTGCGAAAGAAAATATGGGCGGATGTAAATGTGAACCGTGACCTACCAGTGCCGTGCGTGCAGTTTCGCTATCGTTTAATATAGTAGAGAGAACGGGAATTTGGATTTTTTATTTGTATTTTTTTGCCATATTTGAATGCCCTTGTTGATAGGATCATAAATAAACATCACTGCTGTAAGAAGGAACAAAAGTGCACACAATGTCTGACATTTTTAAGACAACTCACCCACAGAACATGACGTAAACTGATTTGATGTCTTCTACTTTTAATTTCCGGTTGACTCGGCAAGTTGAAAGGAAGTCTATCTTGGGGAAAAAAAAATGCAAGTGGTCCTATAAAGTATAAAATGACATCCATGCTTTTGAAGGATATTGTTGAACCATTTGGAGCATGTGGAATTTGATTATTATTAAAATGATGCCGTCCGGATTTCTTGATTCCGTAAAAGAGAGATGAATATTATCTGCTTACTTTAGGGGAGATTTATTGCTGGGTTTATCATTCCATAAACACAATTTATCTTTAATGACCTCTTCATTTCTGACTTCTCACCAAATTGTTCCCTCATGTGAATCTAATTAGCCGCAAACTCAATCATCTGCCTGCGGACAGTGAAAAGATAGATGCTTTGCCGGCAGTGCGAACTTCTGGGAAAAAGTATTATTTGGACTTGAAAGCCAACGTTTTTAAATGTCAAGTGTGTGAATTAGTCACTTTTCTCCATTTCTTGTTTAGTTGCTGGAAAAAAAAAAATCCATTGCAGGTGAGCTGGATCGTACACTTCTAAAGCTTACACTATTCAAAAGGTGAGACAAAATTGAAGTAGTCAATACAGTGATCCCTCGCTATTTCGCGGTTCGTTTATTGCGGCTTCAGTGCATCGCAGATTTTTTTTCAAATATTGTGTGTGTGTGTGTGTGTGTGTGTGTGTGTGTGTGGCAGAGAGAGAGAGAGAGAGACAGAGAGAGAGAGAGAGAGAGAGAGAGAGAGAGAGAGAGAGAGAGGAGGCTATTAAGAACAAAAGCAGGTCCCTTCCATCCTTAATTGACAAATCACAAACACGTCTGCTGCACGTGTGGGATCGCTGGCCTGTGTGTGTGTGTGTGTGTGTGTGTGTGTGTGTGTGTGTGTCAGTGCTCTCTGCTCAAACGCAAAAGCCCATATGGGGCAATTTTTAAAAAATATGTTAATTGGTCGCTACTTCGCGGATTTTCGTTTATCGCGGGTGCTTTTGGTCCCCATTAACCGCGATAAACGAGGGATTACTGTATCACTTTTGGCACACGTTAAGAGCTCCAGGTATGAACCTTCCAAACTAGACCTCAACTGCACAACCATGAGGGGTCTTCTTTCAATAACAGCTTTATCTTATTCTTCCATCAGTCTTTGTCGGAGATGCGATCGCAGCATCCCGGCTGCAGTTTTAAGACTGCTGGCCCCACAAGGCGAGGGGAGGGAAATGATGGAATGTCAGTGACGTGGATAAATGATGGTCGGGTGGTAAGGAGCCAAGCAGACAAAGAGAACGACGCAGAGGAGCCGCTTTGGAGCACATGGAGCCGTTTATATGTGCGCTGTGTGCTTTTTTTTTTTTTTTTTTAATGTGGCAACATGTCGGCCCTGCGAGCTGCATGAGCAATGGCTCTCAGTGCGACTGGGGCTGATGCGGCATTACAATAAGTTTGTGCACACACTCCCGCAGGCTGCACAGCAAACATAAACCTTGACCAATATAGTGGTGTAAATAAACATATTGTTAAAAAAAAAAGTTCCAGGATTTTTGTTCCAAAAACAGATGTTTCAAATGTAAACCACAAATTTTCCACTTCAAAGTGATCCCGCTGGTGTCAAACGCACTTTTCCTAGCCTACTCTGCCGTGCCTTCCTGCATTCCTGGAAGGGTTCCTCCAAGAGACCCCATAGCGCCGTCATCACGGCTATCTTGTCGTTCATGTCTTCAAAACATCGCTCACTGATGATGCGCCCTTTAAATTTGGGACAGTAAAATTACACGGAGCTAGTTCGGGTGAGTCAGGAAGGTTGCTCCAGTATGGTGATGGCCTTGGCTAGGAACTGTCGGCCGCTCAGGACTCTGTGAACAGGCACGGAGTTGTGGTGAAGCAACCTGTCCTGCCACAACCCTCGTATTTGCTCACACACTGAACGAAGCAAACGCTGGTTAACTATCAGATTGTCGTTCAGGGAGAAAGCCCAGAAAATGTAGTTTGGGTTAGAAATTCATTCGAGTCCTGGAATGTTTTAGAAACACCTCATACACAAAAATCTATAATTGAAACATAACAACTTGATTACTCTAGCTGTGCGTACACACACACACACACACACACACACACACACACACACACACACACACACACGCTCACGAGGGCAAGTTGCTTTAGGCAAAAAACAAATGATTCTTCAGCCAGCTTATTACACCATTGTAGTTTTCCCAACAAACTCAGCGGTATTTATAGAGCACTTTAAAACAACCACCACTGTATACAAAGTAGAGGTAAGATCGGGCCAAAAAAATCCAGCCCGACCCGGCCCGCTGGTATTTAAGCCCGACCCGGCCCGATAAATTAGTGATAACAAATTAAATCCTGTCTTTTGTCACGAAATCTAAGTTAAACAAGTCTGTATAAATATTTACATCTTTTAAACATGTATTTCTGTTTCTGCAGAGGGTACATTAACCGACAATTTTCCATCATTGACAGATTTTTTTTTTTAAAGAGTTGTAGGAAAAATTTAAGGCTGTCTGTCATTTTGACGGTTTGAAAATTGGGCCATTAACCACAGCAGCAGTACGTCCTTAAGAATCTAGTGCGGCACTTTAAGAGAGAGAAGCAGAGAAATTCGGGTCGGGCTCGGGCCGCCCAATCTTACCTCTAATACAAAGTGCTGTACGTGGCGCAAGATCATATATACAACAACAAACAATGAAACAATAAATGAATAGCAAAGACAGTAGAAAGCACCAAAACAGTCAGTCAAACTGAAAATGAGTCACTGAGTCAAAAGCCATAGAATAGAAATGAGTTTTGAGATGAGTTTTAAGGATGGGCAGCGAGGGGGATTGTCGAACGTTCAGTGGGAGGTCATTCCAAACACACATGCACACACGCGCACACACTGTATCACACATGGTTATGTACACTGCCAACATCCAACACACAAACAAGAATCTCTCTCTCCCTCATTACTCCCCTTGGAGTACAAAGTGCAATAATGATGCAGCTGGAATTACTCCATTTCTCGTGTCAAGAGTGTGTTTGCAGCGCACTGTAAAACCATTGTTGAGGCGGCCACCATTAGCATAAAGAATGATTTTACGGCGCAAGCCCTGCCAGTCAAACTCATTACTCACTGTAACGACCTGCATGGTTAAGCACAGTGAATAGTTCAAGTATACAATATTAAACTCCTCATTTGTGAACGGGGAGGTGTGTGTGCCGTGAGGACGAACGAGAAGGGAATGGCAATGGAGATTGTAGGGATGCACTGGGAAGCCAAGATAAAAAAAAAAAAGCAATAATCAACAGACTTCCACACTTCTTTTTACAAATAGAACAGATCAATGCATGCGATCACAGTGCCCCCTAATGGTGGCCAAACGCCATTTACACATCCCTCTTAGCTCATTATTTTTCACAGCTAGACTACAAACATGGCATTTTAAATAGCTCATGTAAACGTCCCCGAGATAATTATTTTTTCAGCAGTTACTATGGAAACGACACACAGGAAGTCAATTCATCCCATTGTTGGCACCCACGGCCTTTTCACCAAACTACCTGTGGAGGCGCATGTAACTGTCGGCATGTGTTGCATGCCAGCCACTGCGCTTACCTATTGGAAAGCATGCCAGCCACTGGTAAAAAAAAAAAAATACAGGCTCCATCAATATTTGATGAGAGACACATGCACTGACGATGCACAGAGGAGGGAGTCAGACAGAGCAATACATTCAGTCCAGTCGCTTTTCAAATTCTGCGATATACAGATCCGCAGCCGTTCATAACTATTACTGCGTCAACCTGTCACAGTGCGCAAGATGAAAGTAATGAGTCATATCATATGAGTCATAGTGTGGAAGGAAACTTGCAAGGGCACTACAACCTCAGCCAAGACTTCAACATTTGTCACCTCTGCAATCAAAGCACCAATGGGTTTTGTCAATGTTTGAAGCTAAAAGTAAGATGGGGCTTATCATGTAAGTTGGATCAGGGATGGGCAACTTCAATGCTGGTGGTGGCTATAATATTTCATCTGTGTATTTCCTAATGTATGACAAAAATGCTATTTCAAATATGGACAAAATACATGCATGTGTGTAAAATAAATACTCTTTATTTTTTTTGTTACTGACAATACATTCTTCAGTGCATGTATAAAAGATCCTTTATAGTAACCCAACAACAAAGGGTTTTATACAAAAAAAATATGTTTTTTTTTTCCAGTGTAAGGGGCGCTCTTGCACAAAAAATGACCATTCAAAGACGGCAACAAGAACATTAAGTGCATATGTTTTGTTTCAGAAAAATGAACCCACTCAAAAATTGTTATATCATTGAGGTACTATGGTTGTCCTGCATGTCATTCCAACTGCACACAAAAAAAACAAAAAAAACAAAACTGTATTAAAGTTGCATTTTGTTAAATGTGGTGGAGAACTAATAGCATTTTGAAGCACATGCACTACGGTGTCTCAGAGAGACCACACTTCGCAAGCCTCCCACCAATTTCTTCAGCGGAGGTGCAAGCAAAATGTCATCACAAACGACTTCAAGTATTCCCTCAAGTGCCTGGCATATGTTACACATGCTGTAGTCATCATGTTGAGGAATTAGATTCGCTAAGTTTGTCTCCTTTGGGTATCCGTAGCAGGGAGAGGGCGGCGAAACATGGCAGCCCCCTGTAGGAGATGGGTGCCCTATAAAAATAATTAGCGATTACAGCTGATGGTAGCTGGTTTCTCTCGGCCAATTACTGACAAGCAGCAGTTTTTTCAGTTCATTAAAAAAATAAATAAATAGACAAAGTCAGATGAGAGACATTACATTACAATTTTAAGGGGCTAATTGCTAGGCTATCACTTGCCCTGGGAAGATTTAGCAGTATTTGCTGCAAATAACATTCAGCGTAATAAAGACAATGACATTATCTGTGGGGTGCAATAAAAACACAGCAGCATTCACAGCTCCCGAAAAGAGGATTTAGACTTCTCTCCATGTCGCGAAACAAGAGGCAGGGCGACATATTAATAGCATTAAACGGCCTATTAATAGACTTAAAACACATCACACTACAATGCCTGTGACTTTGCGTGCACACTTAACACACTGCGAGTGTAACACGAGTGCCTAACTAAATTTACAGCAGCGGCAGAAACTTCACAGCTTTCCTAATAGGATTATATGGTGTGGAGTCTCGGCGGCTCGGCGAGATAAACGCATGAATGGGGCTAAGTTAGTTTGGTGGGATTTGTACGACTGACCAGCAAACGTCAGCGTGTGGTGGTTCTCCACATGGGGATACTTGTGTTTAAAGCTACACATGTAACCGTGCAAACAGATCCAAAAAAGGAAAGATGCTGGCAGAACAAAGTGGAGTTCCGTAAGGCTTTCGCCTCTGAGCACTACACAACTGACGAGTCGAGGAAAACAAATACATTAAGAAACTGATTTTAAAAGTCTGCGATTGGCTGGCGACCAGTCCAGGGTGTGCACCGCCGCTCGCATGAAGGGTTGGGCTAGGGCGGGGGTCGGCAACACTCGGCTCCAGAGCCGCATGCAGCTCTTTGGCGACATCTAGTGGCTCCCTGGAGCTTTATAAAAATATTTTGAAAATGAAAAAAGATTTTGATAGTAGGCTAATATAGCTCAAATAGATATAGATACATGTTGCAGCTCCGAAAAAGGAGAGCTGTGGTGTTGGTTTTTTAAAACATACACTTTATTTATGCTTTTAACAGTCTGGACATACACAGACACGTCTGCGTCCGACTCCGTGCCTTCTCTCTTCTCGTTCGACTCGAGAGGCGTTCAAAGACAGCCTTAGAAAGACGGAAATTCATGATGACTTCACTGACACTAAGAAAAGCGAAAATAATGCACCAAAACAAAAAAATCAAGCGAGGAAATCACAAAATAAATTCTACGGGGGCGTTTGTGAACACACAACAAAGGGATGAATAACAAACAATTCTGAGACAGTCCAGTCTCCTACATACACACAGCCTGTGTTTCCTTCATTGTAAGTTTTATAGAAGGCTTTTATTTTTTTGCGGCTCCAGTCATATTTGTTTTGTTTTTTTGTCCTGTATGGCTCTTTCAACATTTTGGGTTGCCGACCCCTGGGCTAGGGTCTGGCACACTCGAGACCATAAAAACAGGAAAAGTCGAATAAAAATGGATGAAAGGACATTTCAAAATTAGTTGGACAACTCCTAAAATGTCGCAATGAACTGAAGAATTACACAATGTTGAAGTTTGGATCGTCCTCTGTGATGCTTTGCTATGTCTTGCAACTGTTGTTTGTGTTTCTTTGGACATTCAGACTCCAGTTTTGTCCCAGAGTAGTTACAAAGCGTGTTTACTTGTTTGGCGACCGGCTGACTGACGCAGTCGATTAAACTGATTAACCAGCAGCGATTCATTTTGGGATATAATGTGTCTGGATGTTTTGTGCGCCAAAGCGTCACCACGCAGACAACAAGCCGGGCCGTCGTCCTCTTCACCTCCAACTCCCTAATAAATTGGCTATATGGATACTAATCGCTCATCCCAAGAGAACCTCCTGCTTATCTTGAACTCACCAAGAAAGGAGGGAGGGAAAAAAAAACTGGGAATGTTGTGCTGATCTAGTTTGCTGGGAAGATTTCAACCATTAACTCATGTCCGCATCGCCACTGTTTAGCTTGACAGCCCCTTTTGACATTCTTTTTCAAAGAGCGCCTGAATACGCAAGTTAGTGGCCGCTGTTTGGGATCTTAAGTGAATCAGGCGTTTGGCAAAAATGAAACCCCATCATTCAAATTTTAATTTGTGAAGAAATAACATGCTTTCATTTTCTGTGAGAAACCTTTTATAAAAAATGGCCTCCCTCAGCCGGATATTAGCCCCTTTTTACATTTCCAGTTGTGACACATGGTTTCCTGCTCTTTAAAGCGCTCGCTGACTTCTTGTGATCTCCTCGCACATATTTCATCCCCCCCACCCCCCGCCCCCCTCTCTCTCTCTCTTTAATCTAAACAGCGTTGCTCACTCCTCACCTCCCTCTCCGCCAAACACGGCATCGTTCCCATCGGAATCTTGAAACGCAATAATCAGCGGATTTTCCCGCCGTCACAATCCACGACCGAGCCCACCTCCCAAAACACACACACACACTCCATATCACACACACAACTCCATATCTCACCAAAGATATTATGCGAACGCACATGTTCACCGTCAAGCTCCATGATATTCAATCATTACGGAAGGACGTAGGAACAAATCTAGGCGGTGTGCATGGTTGAGACTACATGCTGAGAATAGGCTGTCCAACAACAGCCCTGGAAGCTTTAGTTTACACATTAAGGTTTTGTTAATGGCATATGCCGGTATTAAAACGTACATTTTTATTAGAAATTGTTCCAGGCGGCAGCCTGTTGCTCATTTCGCGACTTTTATACAAACGGCAACCACTTTAAATCACTTGGCTGCCTTTGGTTATTACGCATGCATACGAGCATTGTGTTGGGGCAAGTAAAAACAAAGCCTTGGGTTGATTACAATGGCCTGCAGTCGTAAAATCTTGAAAGTCGCGCATGTTCGCCCATGACTGAGTCGAGATGCAAGCCAGACAAACACGTCCTTGTACTCGTACACGTAATGCGGTTTGAATTCCAGCGAGGAAAGACCCCACCCAGGTTGTGATGGGAATACACAGACACAAACACACACACGCAGAGGGATCCAATCGCAGATGCGAGGAGGCTTTTTGGACATATGCTGGGGTGCAAGCCAAGCGCAGCAGGGGACATTAAACACAACAAAACAGTTGCTTGTTGCGGTCTGCTGTTCTTTGTGTGCCGAGACGCGTCTCTTTTGGGCTTGTCGAGTGCTTTTTACAAGGGAGCTGCTTTGTTTGCAAGCTGCACAGAAGCAAACGACTCACTGCGTTGGTGTGCCGTTAACCCACCTTTGCAATCAGGTCAAGGGGCTGTCCGCAGGACTGCGGCAGGGCCGATGTCATTTCCAGAGCCAGTTCAGGCACTTCCTGTTGTAGGTAGATCTCGAGCATGGATGCCAGCTGAGATAGGCCTTGTTTCTTCTGCTCAGGCATGGAGCTCAGGTCTGTGGACACACACATGACAGTTTTTTTTGTGGCGTCTGCAACGGAGACATACGCACAAAATGCACGTCGGTTCGAGAAAACATACGTGATTCGTGTTCGTTCAAAGAGTAGAGCTCCTCACTCCCGCTCCTTGCTGGATTCATCTAAAAAAGATACGGGTTCGATGGAAATATTCCCATTTTCACTTAATCCCGGGAGGATGTTTTTGTTACACCAACAGATGGGCCGTTCGTGTCTTCCGCTGGAGTGCGAATATGACTGCAATAAAGCTTCCAACACAGGAGAAATGAACAGTCAACGAAATGGAAGTATTAGCTCTGACAGAGTTAACCATCTGTTTGGGAAGTCCGTTAAAACTAAATAATACCGGGATGCGGGGGCATTCCGAAAACAAACACGGCCATGATCAGCATTTTTAACGATTGTTTGACTCGAGCTACTCTAACCTGGTCATCAATATATTTACCTGACACTAGAGAGGAATTATTTTATGGTCTGGATCAAAACGGCCTTTTACAATTGGACAGAAATGACCATATCATGTTTCGTAATGATAAACTTGCCGTGTGTGTGTGTGCATTCTGACCAGAGGTAATTGAAACCTTGAGAAAACCCCGATGTGTTTCCATTGGGGGAACCAGGATTTACATTTTGTTGCAGGCTACAGTATATCTTTAGTGACAAACGGTTTCATAAGTCCAATTATAAGGGCAAAATAAAAGAAAGATTCCCAAAGCGTGCTTACCAAGGCAAAAATGATTTTTGCAGCCAGTCGGACGGAGTCGGTCGGAATTCTGGGAAGGATGCTCTGCAGACATTTGCACTCCCTCTTATGGTCGGACCATGCTTGTTTCTAGATGATAGAACATTTTCAAATAACCAAACATACAACACTCAAAAGAGGGCACGGCCCGCTGTGTTATACCTGACAGGTGATGTTGCAGTAACGAGCCATCTTGCACTGGGAGCACCGCAACAAGGTCTCATGCCTTGGCACAAGAAACAGACAGAAGACAGGAATGACAGTCAACTGCGATTCCACGAAGCAGAGCACAACTCCAGAGACAAACACAACAGTGATTAGAAGAAAAAATGATCACTTCTGATATCAGTCTAAAATCTGTGATTATGCACCTCCCTTGGTTATATGCACATTCTGTACAGCAGGGATCTCAATCCCATTTTCGTCACGAGCCACAACGCGTTTATGGTTTCCCTTGGGTGGTTGGCAAAATGGTAAAAATCATAATTGTGTAATCAGCCATCATAATATGACTTTGTACGTCTCCATAATTGCTCCGGCATTTCATTGTTAATGTGCATATTTTTTACCCAAACAAAAACTAGTAGTTTGAAATCATAAGTCGTGGAAAACAGTGACAGCCAAATATAAATACGGTTGTTTCATTTACATTGGGAGGTTGATTTCATTATAAACAAACCAAAAAATGAATATCTGTACAAAGTAAGAAAAACTGCAATTTTTGAAGACATTTTCTCCCAAAATGAAGACAACAAATCAATTGAGCCCTCGCGTTCAACACTGTTGTCATTCTCTTCAACTTTGTAGTTTGGTTGTGTATCTGCTTTTCATGCCCGTTTTGACAAAAGATGTGCTATTTTGGACAAAAAGGCCATGCAAACAAAAACATTTGTGGCACAACTCGTGCACACAGATTTTTTTTTTACCATTTTCATGACGTTACCCTGTTATCAACCAAATGATCTTCCAGCTGTGAGTCTTAAAAGCAACCCAAGAGGTAAACGCTCCTCCATCATTGCTTTTGTTAAACTGATGCTTATTTTTATATGCGCGCTGCCTGCCTCCAAGGTGCATTGCCGGCCTTTCCAGGATGCTTGTTAGTCTGATAACAATCCAGAGCGCCGCAGTATTTGTCCACTCCCTTGGGCTAAGTGAAGACATTGGGGAAAACACACACACACACACGTGCACGTGCACACACTCTAAGGAATAGTGATGAGTCGTATAGGTGTGTGAAGGCTACAGTAAGATGTAGCTACAGTACACACCAACACAGATATCATGCTTACAATCAGCAGAACCTCTAATCAAATGTCCCTCATACCTGAAAATATTTAGTAAAAAATACGCTTTCAAAGTTGCCCAAAAAGTTCCTACTGCGACCGCGCACAATCTTTTGCCGTGCACACGCGGGCAAACCTCCGCAGCCTTACGCTGACGTGTTCCCTTGGGCTTCAGGAACTCTGCTGAAATTATCATGGAATAGTCACTTCTGCATAGCAACAAAAATGTAAAAAGTCGGCAGGCTACACTAAGGCTACATTCAAATCTTGCTAGCGGTTTTAAAACTGTAAATTCCCCTTTTAAATTGAAATTATGTCCAAAAAAACAAAACAAAATTGGAGCATCAATGGATTGTGTTCTTTTACAGTATACAGTCAAATCTCGGTTTTCGTCCATAATCCGTTCCAGAAGGCTGTTTGAAAACCGAAATTGTTCAAAAACCGAAACCACGCTTTTTTTTTTTTAAATAAAAATGTTTACTGAACATGTCTGCTAACAATCGAAAGCAACACGAGGAAGTGTCACTTCCTCGTCTACCCAAGGAAGTGTCACTTCCTCGTGTAAGGAAGGCGAGAGGAGTCAAATGGTGCATTCAAGTGCGCTCAGTTTGTTCGAGAACCAAAATTTGTTCGTCATCCAAGGCATAAAAAACTAGAAATTTTCGGTCAAAAACCGAATTGGACGAGAACCGAGACGTTTGAAAACCGAGGTTTGACTATACGGGGATTTACTTTTTTTTTTTTTAAATCAGAATATTTCATTTTTTTAACAAATAGACTAAACACACCATAAAGCATATGGACTAATAATATAGTATGAAAACAATCCTCATTCTTGTACACCGGTATGAGCCACACAACGTTAGTATTTCCTACAAGGGCCTATCAGCGTGGGACTCGAATCGAGTGCTGCAGTTGGCCCCCCCAGAGTCTACGAAAAGGAACCAAAACAGTACCCTTTTCTGCCCTCTCAGCGTGTCATTTATCATCATCCTCCATCCATCTCCTCCTGTCCTCCCTCAACCAATCTCAAATTTTATAGGCCTTCGCTGGGCCGAAGGTACGGCTATTCTTGTCATGTTGAGAAAGAGCAGAAACTTGAGAAGCCACCCACGGTTTAAGAAACCCACGGCGGCAGCGTGAGACACGAGGCAACAATAACAACAGATAGAGAGCCGAGCCAGACCCAAACTCGGCCGCACTCTGCTCAACTTCAGCAGAGCGCCTCGTTTAAGTTACACACTTACCGTCTGGTCACATCACTGGCCGGCGGCGACGGCAGGAAGTCCCACCATCTTTAACTCAAACAGGAAGACCCATGTTGACCACAACCTTATTTGGGGAAATTACTAACGCCGTAGACAATACAGGAAACTAACCACATATGAAGTATTACATGAACAAATATGGAACACAAAAGCCAGCTCTTCCCCCAGAGAATGGTTTGACCATATTGACGGTCATGTTGCACTGAGGCAAATGCGCTGCGCCGGCAGAAATTGACACCGCGGAGAGAACAAAAGCTAAGGAGGTGTCACTCGAAAGACATTTAATGAGGAGGAAAATCAATTACTCTCCCATGTTAAACATGATTAACCGGAGATGTTACCTAGCAACAAACTCCATCATTTCGTGTTTACAATAAGTCTGTACCGGTAAATCTATTACCTCCACCAGCAAAGATAAGCAGTTTATAACTCTTCATTTATTATTAAAATATCTAAACACTAAAAGATTTGAAGGCTAGCAACAAAAAAAAAAATATTGAACTGTTTTATTATTGGGCGGCCCGGTAGTCCAGCGGTTAGCACGTCGACTACACAGTGCAGAGATACCAGGTCAAATTCCAGCTCCGGCCTCCCTGTGTGGAGTTTGCATGTTCTCCCCGGGCCTATGTGGGTTTTCTCCGGGTACTCCGGTTTCCTCCCACATTCCAAAAACATGCATGGCAGGCTGATTGAACACTCTAAATTGTCCCTAGGTGTGAGTGTGGGCATGCATGGTTGTTTGTCTCTGTGTGCCCTGCGATTGGCTGCCAACCAGCTCGGGGTGTCCCCCGCCTACTGCCCGAAGACCGCTGGGATAGGCTCCAGCGCCCCCCGCGACCCTAGTGAGGAGAAAGCGGTTCGGAAGATGAATGTTTTATTATTTAATTTTTTTTGCTGCAAATAAAAAATGTCAATAAGTGATAGCTTGATAACTGAAGAGACACCAGAACTCATCAACATTTTATGATTATTGAAGACAAAGCCTCTAACGGCTTCCAATTAGGAAAGCACATTGTGTGCAATGAAGAAATAAATATACAAACATGAACTAGACTGACCTAGGATTGTTTATAGTAACATCCATAAAAGAGCCATGGGGCATTTTGTTAGGTACACCTACAAAGTAAGTCCGCAGTGGTGAAGGACAATGTACGTAGATATACACTGAGAGAATATTTTGGCTAACCTTATTTAGCTAACTGAGTGAGGCTGAATTAATAAGGAATCTCATTTGTCCAAATGTACCAAATGTGATGGTGTGGAGTGGAGAGTGTTTATATGCACAATAACTCACAATTGCACTACGGCGGCTGTTGTTATGGAGACGGCTTCAAGGCTGACATGCACCAAAGTCACCCACTCACATAAAAATGCTTGTACAGTGGCACCTTGTCTAACAAGTTTAATTCATTCCGGGCCGTGACTCAAAAGAATTTTGAATCCTGAAATGAGTAGAAATGCCATTAATCCATTCCAAGTCCGAACCCACATAAAACACCAACAATGTAACTGATTTTTAATAAGAAAGCATAGCGCTCTATGGTATTGTACTTTGGAAAACTATACAGTAATGTGTGTATGATGTCAATTATTAGCAAGGCTATAGAATTTTGAGTTGTGTGTTAGCATTAAGCTAGCGGACTTTTGTCAAACAAAGTAGGGTGTTCAGTTTAAATACTCAACGTGTGATTCCCTTTCTTTTATGTTTAGCTTACAGTAAACTTCAACTAGGAGTAGCGCTAAATATTCTTTTTCAAAGAACTGTTCACTATCTGCTGCTTTTCGTGACATCTCCTAGCATCATTTAACGCTTGTATATCAAACTTTTGCTCGTGACTCAAGACAAAAAGTAAGTATCTAGAGGAAAATCTGAAGAAATCAGAGGTCGACCAGCATTTAGGAACAGACCTTGTTTGTATGTATTAAAAAAGGACAACAAAAGCAAAAAAAAAAAAAAAGGAAGACGAACATAAAAGACTACTAACTCTCTGAAACTTTAACTCCCTGATGAGCATCCAACTTTCACTTCATATTTCCATATAGAGTCCGTTATGTCCAACGCCTTACATCACTCTCATCTTCAGCCATTTGCCTTCATTATGCTTCCTCTCAACATTCTCTCTTTTTATCTCCCCCCCCCCCCTCACTGCAACACCTTCCTTGCCCCCCTCATGCTGTGTTCTTCGGATGCCCTGTGAAGTTGACGTCTCGCGCATGGCAGGTCTAAAGGTTGGAACGCTGGCACGGCATGAAAACTCATGAATAACATTAGATGGCTTTCATGAGCAACATTGAATTATAAAGGACACCATCATCACCATCCTGCCTCGTGGTTTTCCTTCCATCGTCCAATCTGTAAAGCGAAACAATTAGCGGAGTTCTGATTGCAAAACTTAATACGAAATTAGAAGGGCTCTGAGAAAATGAAACAAATTGCAGAGGGGTGCTGAAAGATAGCAAAAGGAGAACAAATGGGTTGGACATTGGCTTTTCGATATTAATGTGCCAGTGCCTAAACGTGTGCTCTTAACGAGAGTACTTTTTTTTTTTAAAGTTTATCCTATCAGATGCCTAATTAGGCCTACCTCAGCATGTCTGTGTCTATGTGTGTGTGTGTGTGTGTGTGTGTGTGTGTGTGTGTGTGTGCGTGTGTTTGTATGTGTGTGCGCGCACGCTGCATGGTAATTAATTTCCCAAGAGTACCAACCGCAGTGCTGTTAGAGCTGTGAGAATAACTTCTTCTCGTGCGCGTGTTTAAGATTATTAATATGTGGGGTCTTCTTTTCTGAGCTGTCCGGTTGTGCTTGGTTGGATTTTCTCATTTGCAGGCTGAGTAGCTAGTGCGCCACACTACAACTTTGACTCACTCGACAGCCGTATAATACATGTTCATTTGAAACAAACAAACAAACAAACAAACAAACAAACAAACAAACTAATGATTCCTACATGCTTGCGGGCCAACACACACCACGCTGTGACTTGCTACTTGTTTAAAAATCGACACAATTCTTTTACATTTTAGACTGGAAAACTTACAATAAAGGCGAATACTTGAGTGAAGTCATTACAATGTGTTCAAATTTGGAGCCTCCGCTGCTCTGTGAATGGATTCTGGTCTTTCCGCCGCCAGGAACACAAATCAACTGACACGTTGGCATGATGGAGCTAATTTGTTCCAAAGCACTTTACGCCATTGCGCCATAAATAATTCCTATTTCATTGTAGCCGCCCGTACCATGCGATAAAGGCTTTCTATTCTTTACATTCCTATAGACCACCATTATAACTCACGGACGTGAGATGCCAAACATCTCAGCCAGACAATTACCCGGCATCTACAGGATAATATAGTGTTGTAAGTGAGTGAGGCGGTGTGTGTGTGTGTGTGTGTGTGTTTTCAGTGAAGAAAAAGACACCAGCTGTGTGGCATTGAGAGCAATCTTGCTGAGTTCTTAATGGCTGTTTGGAGGATGATTCACTCACACCTGAGGGGATTCATATGGGGTTGTGTTTCATCATAATGACGTGAAGAAAACCGAATGCCAACACGCACGCACACACCTAACCTTCAGAAAATAAGACCACATCCAGATTGTCGCAATTGTCTTCTTTTTTTTTTTTTTTTTTTTAAATAACAGTATCTCAACATAACTTTTTCACGTCTTTGAGTTTAGTGCAGCATTAGTCAACCACATTTCACAAGGCATCATTTTCTTTCCCACTGCATTGGGATTTTAACCTTTGACCTAGATCTCTAAACCCTATGTCTATGCAGACTTTTTTTCATGCTAAATGTTGTTGGATTTTGATAATTAATTAATCAGAGATAGGGGCGGCCCTGTAGTCCAATGGTTAGCACGTCTGCTTCACAGTGCAGAGGTACCGGGTTCAATTCCAGCTCCGGCCTCCCTGTGTGGAGTTTGCATGTTCTCCCCGGGCCTGCGTGGGTTTTCTCCGGGTGCTCCGGTTTCCTTCCACATTCCAAAAACATGCATGGCAGGCTGATTGGGCACTCTAAATTGTCCCTAGGTATGAGTGTGGGTGTGGATGGTTGTTAGTCTCTGTGTGCCCTGCGATTGGCTGGCAACCAATCCAGGGTGTCCCCCGCCTACTGCCCGAAGACGGCTGGGATAGGCCCCGCGACCCTAGTGAGGATAAAGCGGTTCGGAAAATGGATGGATGGATGGATTAATCAGAGATCAGAATTTTACTCTCACAAATATTGGAATCTGCATCATCCTCAAACAAAAATCCAGAACAATCGAGGCTGTAGGTTTAACGTTCTTTGCCAGGAAAGATGATTCCGATTCGGAGATTCGTTGGGTAGTAATGCTAAAACACATTGTCAGAAGTTGCAATCAAACACACGTGTAGAGAGCAGCCTCTGACCTTATCGGAGTGCCTTGGCTCGCTTGGCCATGTGCAGGCACTTCAGTCAGTTGCCATTATATTTCTTGTTACTACATCACATTCGATTTCCTGTTGCACTACAAGCTGCCAAACAGCAGGAATGGATTGTGTTTAACCTAAGGGGCACTTTATCGAATAAGCCTTTAATGCGAAAATATGTGCGCGGCGTAAACTACTTCCTCATGAATATAATACACAACATTAAGGTCATTGTTTGAATCAGCTTAACTCCCACTTGTGAATAATTCCCCATTGTGGGGCTGAGGAAAGAAGATATAATCTATTAATGTGGTTATAATTGCCTATGTAACAGTCTAAACTGTAACCATACCACAAACTGTGATCCAAAACTTTTTCATACCATTTCAAACTCAGAAACATTGGCCATAATAATAAAATGGCTTACAGATGATTTTACCTTGAAAAAAAATATACCGGTACACAGGTACACATACAGTCAAACCTCGGTTTTCGTCCATAATCCATTCCAGAAGGCTGTTCGAAAACCGAAACCACGCTCTTTTTAAAATAATGTTTACTGAACACGTCTGCTCACAATGGAAAGCAACACGAGGAAGCGTCACTCCCTCGTCTACCCGAGGAAGCGTCACTTCCTCGTGTAAGGAGGGCGAGAGGAGTCAAATGGTGCATTCAAGTGCGCTCAGTTTTTTTGAGAACCGAAATTTGTTCGGCATCCGAGGCATAAAAAACTCCCAATTTTTGGTCGAAAACCGAATTGGACGAGAAACGAGACGTTCGAAAACCGAGGTTTGACTGTACATGAACAGGTAGCAATCCATAAATTTAGCTCCTCCACAACCTTCAAAGATGGTAGTCTCTCGCTACAGATGTATCACTTCAAGACTCTTCCTTGACACCATTTGCTATTTTCCTTTTAGCCGGTGTGTGTGTGAGTGTCTGCGTTCGATAAAGTGCAAAAGGCAAGAAAAGTCGTGAAAAGTGGATGACGAACAATCAACATGAAGAATAGGCCTTTATGTCAGAGAGTAGAAAAAAGGAATAAGACGTGAATGATGGACAGATGAGTGGGAGGAATATGAGGAGAGAAGGCAGCTAAAGAGCAAGGAAAGCCAGAAGAAACAGATGGGAGAATAAATCGAGACGAGGCGACGAGGGACGAGGGAGGCGGAGAAGAGGAAGTGCTAACGTGCATGATTTCCCTCCTCCTCTCATCTTTTCCTGTAAGCTAGTCGACAGCGTGCATCTAAAGCAGCAAACTGGATGCTTCGTGTAGCGCTGCATCCACACACTTATCGGGGGGTGGGGGGGAGCAAAGGAGATGGCGGTGATCAGGGGGTGGGGGCAGATGGGATACACATAACATGCTTAAGAAAATGAATAACGTGCTCTAAATTGTATGCACAAAATGTATGCATAAAATGTGGGCTAAATAATGAATGGTGATTTTTTTTTTTTTTTAATGGAGACACATGGGAATGTTAATATAATTCACCATAGCTGGCAGACTGCCGGTCGAAGTGCTGCCTTATAGTTCTTGCGCCTAGCTTGGCAACGTGTGACTCGAGAGATCTTCCTTAATGTTGCCAGCAATGAACAAAAAAAGGGGGAAATCCAACCCCTGTTGACAAAGAAAAGGCGCTATGCTAGCGTCATTTCATCAAAGTATTGTAGGCAGGAAGAAAGACAACAAAAGCATACAAGGAAGGTAAAAAGGCTGAGCATCCATTTTGCGAACAGCTAATCTTCGCTAATAAGTCTTGTTACAGTTACGAGGTCACTCAAGGTCATTTAATGTGTAATCTCGGTCCTCAAACTGGCAGTGAGTCAAGATACCTCCAGAATTGAGTTTGAATCCCAGTTGGGGCTTGGAATGGACTCTATGTACTGTAGCGGCGAACATAGCCCTGCGGGGCTTCTTTTGACAAGCTCAACTCAACGTTGTTTGACGAGAACAAAAACAACCACAACAGAGAATTTAAAAAGTCTTAATTTTCATGTTCCATGGGGCAGGCGCATTAAAATTGAGGTTAGGAAAATATAAAAGACAAGCAATTAAAAAATACAGATAATAATGACAAGCATAACTGCAGGATGAGGATAAATGTTCCCATGAGGCACTGTAATAGTCTCACTGCCTCGCAGGCGTAGAGAGAGACGGAGTGCGAAAGCGCCGTGGAGTCGAGCAAGGGGAAACGGAGAGAAAGATGGACAGAATACCGTGGTCGATTCAATGTTGCAAAAGTGAAATTGACTCGCTCGGTGGATAACCTTTCGATCTCCTTTGTGGTAGCAGCTCGGTAAACGTGTTCAAATAAAAGGCTGGACATAATGGCCGGCACGCCACAGGGTTGGTTTGAAGAGCAAGCTATTACTTTTTCTTGAGAAAGTCGCATTTTGGTCTGATATACCACCTCTGAGATTGTGAATATACCAATTACAAAACCCTTCTTAGCTCAATTTCCAAAGATTTGGTTATTTTACTTCTAGACGCTGTTCCGACAGCTTGAAATGAACAGAAACCAGAAGCTCGTATGCCCTGGAATTTCCCGCTAAAAATACATAATGAGCTGATGTCCATTGTCACAGATGAACACAAGAGCCCCCCTGCCCTCCCCAGCCCCTCATTTTCGCAAAGTTTTTATCTTCCGGTTCAAATGTTGAGTTTGGCATTTTTTCCTCCACGTACTTCAGGCCGCTTCCTCTCAAATTTAAAAAAAAAAAAAACAGTACAGGACACGCTCGGCTAATTATAGACTCGAATGGCTCCGCTGTACTGAAGATTTTACAGTTGATCATTAATGGTACTTTATACTGACCTTTGGAACTGGTCCAATCAAACTCCAAACCACTTCCTGTCTTTTTTTCCTCTCAAGATGATCCCTTCGTATCACTCTGATCAAAGCTTGGATAGTCGACTTTGGGCTTTTACCAGCCCTCCTGTGTGTGTGTGTGTGTGTGTGTGTGTGTGTGTGTGTGTGTGTGTGTGTGTGTGTGTGTGTGTGTGTACACGTCATTTTCTTAGTATTCATCCTTCATTACTTTACATTCAAGCCTTCGAGGCCTGTAATTAACCACAGCTTTGATGGCCCACATTTCCACCTGCACAATTCCTGTGCGCATGCACACGCACACACATGCTCACAGATAAGAAGTACCGGTATCTTTGTGGCCGCAGTGAGACAGTCACACAAATAATTGTGCACACACATCACGCCGTCATGCTGAGAGTTTAATGAAAACAAGACAACAAAGACTTTTTTTTCTTCTTTGAGGCCAATCGTTGCCTTCAGCTATGTGCGCGCATGTGTGTGTGCTTTGCTTCTACGGCTGTTTGGTGAGAGCAGCTCAGGTTTGCATGTCTCTCCCTAATATTAAATCAATGAATGACTCGGCCTCAATAGGAGGTGAGCCCCCCAGGCAGATGTAGTCGTGCCACTTATTTACTATCTCAATAACGTGAACGCACCGTGGACATTTATCTTGACCAACACACACACACACACACACACACACACACACACACACAGGTGTTCAAGAAGCATCGTCAAGCTTCATTTTCCCATCAATAACGCATGCAGAATGGTCGCCATCTTGAACCGGGAGTGACGGAATAGCTCCACCTCTCCACTTTATTTATTTCTATTTAAGGTTTGGGGATGAGTAAAGTGATTTTCGTGGAGTTTGTTTGTGAAATTGTCTGACATGTTGCTACAATACAAAAATCAGTGTGAGGTGAAAGTGTTTCTCTACAGGAAATAGTCAATTGAAAAATAAACACCAGTTCGATGCAGACACCCACATGTAACTAATATTAATATATATCATAAATGAATACATGTTATATTTTTATAATATAAAATACTGTACGAGTCTTATTTAAAAAGTAGCATTAATACTAATACACAGGCACAATATGGCACAGTATCGCATTTAATTGAAAAATACGTTTGAGTGATTGATTTCCAATTTCAAATAACACTGTTACATTAACTAAATGGTACAACCTTTTGACTGCACTGTTTTGAAATGTGGGCAAAACTAATTGCAACATATGACGTTTGTCAGAATCATATTGTGTCGCTCCCTGTAAAAACACGGTGACTATTACAACACGGACAATTCAACAACCAGGCACTCAAACGATGGCCGTGTGCGACGGACCTTGGAGGAGCTTGACTGTAAACAGTCTAGTAATATGTTCAGGTAATATGTTATTAAAGCCCCTCGTGTCTGGTTTTATAATAGATGTTTACACCAAACCACTCCGGGTCAAACTAGATAAAGATCTCGACGAGTTCTGATAAATTTATTGAGGCCAAACAAAGATGGCGAATGACTCCCGGTTATAGATGGTGGTTATATCCGCACGATGTCGACTACACAAAGCTACATGGAGTTGTTATATTATCTCTATGGCCCCAAAAACCTAAAATACAGATTGCCCTTTGAATGATGAGTGAGGTTATGTCGCCATCTCGAGGCCATATGCTGGCAAATACAGGAAGTGACTGCAGGTCTACTTCTATAAACACTGACCACTCAAAGACGCAGTCATCGAAGGCTCGCTAAGAAATAAATCACAGCAGTACAGTAGTTGTTGGGGTTTTTTTGCGTCAAGAACACGTGGGCTGTGAGCAACGGTGCAATGGACGTCTCTTACCTCGCGAAGCAGCGATGGCACACATCTTTGGCCACTTTTGTCGACACACAGCTCGCCAGTGGATCGGAAGAGAAAAGCAACTTTCGCTGTTGATTGCAGTCGTCGCCCGCAATCCATTACCTTTGCCTGGGCTCGCAAACCGCTCCAACATGGGCGCCATAACGTTTGGAAGTCCGCGGGAGCATACGTATGCCTACGTAGGCACGCTCGGTGCGTCATTGCGTCATCGCCTGTAGTAGCGTTACGTATACTAAACTGCTTTTCGTGACCGATGCACCCGCCATACAATATCAGAGTACTGTACAATAAATGTTATTATACTTTCGTAAGAGGCAAAAGTAAGATGCTTCACTTTCATGTCTTTTACGCCCATATTTTTC
Organism: Hippocampus abdominalis; assembly: GCA_018466805.1. Taxonomy (NCBI): domain Eukaryota; kingdom Metazoa; phylum Chordata; class Actinopteri; order Syngnathiformes; family Syngnathidae; genus Hippocampus; species Hippocampus abdominalis. Next base: position 17,177,611 of record CM031696.1, read on the forward strand.
AAACCTTTATTTAAATCTCGGGAGAGTGCAAGTCGTCATTTTCGAGAGGATAGGACAGAAACGAAACAACAACCGTACAAAACATTAAAACAGTTACATCAAAAAGCAACGTAGTTGTTGATCGTATTACCAAAACGATACATACCAGCGATTGTACAGTATTCCCCGATGATCCAGTGAGGAAACCGCAGAAAAACTGAAAGCGGTTTTACCGGAGAACTTTGAGCAACGGTCACGCGAACGTGCAGTGGGAATGATTAGACCAGGTTAATCATGTCAAATTATAATAACAATAATATCATAATAATAACAATCGTATTATTATTATGCACACCAATGAACACCACACCACAACCACAAAACTAAACACTGTTTCATTAAGTAAAAAAAAAAAGTGTCTCAAAAATCATGCTGATGTTTCAAACCCCATCCAAGTTCAGTGTAGTTCAGTTCGGAGGAAATGGGAGTGACACTTCGCTGGAATCAACCCACGCCATTCCAGTCAGACGTTCCCAAATGAGGAAGTCTGCAGCTCCGAACAGACTGACCATTGCGAGGGCATTTATCGAGCTGGATCAAATTGTAATTTTAGTCAAAAATTGAAGTGTTCTGCTTACCGAGGTCAACTCGACTGCTTGGATTAAAAGAGAAGAAGCTCGGTCATTCCCCCCCCCCCCCCCCTCCAATAATGTTTGTCATTGTTGTTGTTGTTGTTGTTGTTGTAGGAAACATCGCCACTTCAGCGTCTCTCTCTGGTACGTCCTTTAACATGCTGACATAACATTACTTGCGTATAGATGTTGACGACGTACAGTATACACATACTTGTTACTGCCTCGTGTTGACAACGGAACACGTTAGACTGAAATCTGTACTGAACTGTCACATAGTATGTGCACAGCCAGTAACACATTAAAACGACTAAAGTGGACAACATAACACGACAGCAACATGTACATTATTGTCACACGTGGACGAGTAACATTTACGTGGTTTGTAACATGGAATAATACATGTATCATCTCATGTAGACAACATGTCGATGGATCGTAAAACTTACTGTCACGTATCGATTAGTGGTCGGCCAAACTTTCTGAAACTCGGAGACACCGATGCTGATACACACTCCTGAAAATAAATGTGCTCAACTTCCCATTAATGTTATTAGTTAAGTAATAATTAATGATATTAATTTATGGAAGGACACTGATCACGTTCATTGTTTCTCACAGTAATTAGGAAACAGGTAATACCTTATGTAAACAATTTCTTTATATAATGCTCAGCCGGCGTCTGCGTTTTCAAATGGTTACTTCGACAACATTCTGAGAAAATCACAATGTCCCATAACTAGTGAGCAATTTTTTTGCGGGCTATTCATGTGGTCTTTGGGGGTTATGTGGCACCCACAGGCACAACGTTGGTGACCCCTGATGTTGACTGACGAGACCATGTATTTGAACATTTTGACATTTTTTATGCAAATTCTAACATGCAATATCGCATGAATACATGATCGACATGATGTATCTACTTTGTATATCGGAACATTTTGTCAAATGTCATATTATAAACCAGCGTACATATTTAATTTTTGTCCGGAGCCCACAGAATTAAATAAAAATGAATCACCATGTCATCAGCCAGTAGTGACCCATAAAAATTGCAGCACACACATGAAATTCGTTGTCCTGTTTTCCGGGTTTTGTCCCATGATGTTCCACAAAAAAAATGTGAATATTACAGTGCAGTATATGAACTATACAATAACCCTTTCATTGTCAATCTCTACTGAAACAGGAGTGAATCTTGATTGCACCAACGACTATGAGTATCGAATGTCTTGTCACTTTGACGCTCCAAACTGCACTGACTATAATGTGACTCTGTGGAGCCTCGACGGGTATGGGTAAGTCTTGTTGGCTCTACCACCAAAAAATAAATACTAGTACTAATTTTCAGTGATAATTTATTTCCTTTTGCCTTCCACAGTGAGACCCACTGTCTCCCCGTTCAGTGCGCAAGCGAAAAATGCTGCTGCTCCATCCGTATGCTTCTCATACTTGACGAGAATCACACGGCATTTGTCCGGAGACGTGGCGAATATGTGGAGTCCAAAAACATAAGCGTGAAATACAGCTGTGAGTTCAGCACATAACAGAACCATCTCCCACTTCAAAGTGGACTGCAATGGTGAACATATCATAACACCTGGATTAAGTTTACAAGGCAGTGTTAGGGGTAACATTCCTCACTGTCAAATAATTATAATGAGAAATCACATATTACCAACGGAAAAAAAAGCCTGTTCATCTTTTTAATTTTTCTTTTGGCTATATGCTATTTCCATTAGCATCTTCTTAGTCAAAAGCATTTGTATATGTCCTTCATATTGAGGGAGTCGCATAGTGCATATTGTGTATGCGAATAGTCAGACATTTCCCTACACCGCAATACGCTAAAATCTCGCAAGATATGGAAACAATTTGCTGATTTAACATCAAGTTTTCAATTGACTTAAAAGTTACATTTTCTCTTTTTCGTACCTGAATTCCCTCTCTCTCCATTTTTTTCCCCTCCTCTCTGTTCCTCCGCAGACAAACCCCAAACCCCAACCATCGTCTCAGTGAATGAGACCAATGGGAATTTTCAAGTCATTTGGAGGACAAACATCAACAAACTCAGTATAACAGAAAAAATAAGCACACTTCTGATTTACCGCAAAAAAGGAGAAACAGAAGAGGTAAGGAAACGTGTTAATTTGCTCACTTCATATTGGTTGAAAAAGAAATCGATTTTGACGTTGTTCTCACTTCTGTCAGATGACTGAAGTAGTCAAAGCACCACAAGTGGAGACGAAACTGTGCTTCTTGTGTTTTACCTCTGAAATATTTGGCGCACACTTGGAGCCAAGCACAACCTACGTTGTCACAGTGCAGAACCTACTTCCTTGGAAAAGCCAACCGGGTGACCGTAGCGAGGAGTACGAATTTACAACTCGTAAGTCCCGATATATCATCTCACACATATCCAGAACAATGCCCATCACGAACATAATCAAGAAAGAACAAGTCTAAGTGAAAAGCAACATTTTGGTGATCTCAATTTATAAGATAATGCCATTTTCCTTGCCGTTGCTTTGCTTTTGTGTACTAGCTCATAATCTACTTCGATCTGATTCGCTAGCTAACAGCCAATCAGAGATCAGTTCGAATGGCCCATTTGTTCAGATCATATCGAAAAAGTACAATGATACAAAAATCTCATAATTCTTCACAATCCTAAGCACTTTTTTTTAGATTTAGTGTTGTTTCTGCTTGTATTATGAGTGAATTGGGCAAGATGGGTGCATGTGTGCCTTTTATTTCCTGAAACCACGACTGTGGATGGTATGATCGACGATGACCTCTCAGCTGTGTTATTTCCTACGTGGAACAAGTAATTTTGATTGACAATGGCTGTAAAAGACATTATATAATGAGGCTAGGGTTTTTTGAGGGCATAAAAACAGGGGATGGCAGAGAGCTGAGACGGTTAATCATATCATTCTAATCAGCATCAAGGAGGCTGATCTTGATAAAAATTCTCTCTTCGCCCAATTTTACAGTGTTGAACGATCGTGTGCTGCCCTCTCATGGCGGGGAATCGAATTACACCCTAAAACACTAATAATACGGCAGGGGTGCCCAAACTTTTTGGACCGAAGATCTACTTTTCGATTAACTAACCTCCCGGGATCTACCCTTACCTTTTTTTTCTCCTCGACACTCCTCGGATCTAATTGGGACCCGTCTTAGATCTACCGGTAGATCAGGATCTACCTAATGAGCACCCCTGTAATACGGCATCACTATATTACTGGAGCCAAAGAAATCCACTAAAGCAGGATCGTGGACCCAGAACTTGCGATGGCGGGGTGTTTACTGTCCTGTATTTCCTTGTTTCAGTGTGATAAGGAAACAGAAATGATACAGTACTTTTTTGACGTTAACAGCAGCGTCCCGTGAGAGCCTCCTGCTGACCCTCATCATTACTCTCAGTCTATTCGCCATCACTATCAGCAGTGGGGCATACGTCTGCTATGTCAAGTAAGTCACAAAGCCTTTCACTTTGTCTCCGCCTAATGATACACTGCTGAGCTCCTGTGTGTGTGTGTGTTCACGCGTGTCCTCCTTTGATTGTATGTGTAGAGCCAAATATTGGGACTCAGTCAGCAGTCAAAATACCAAACTTCTCAATATCTATCCGAGTAAAGAAGAGGTGAGATACTTGTTGTCTTTATTAAGTTTCATTTTGAAGAGTCAAAAAGTTGACGCGGATTTGTGTCATTTCTTTCCTTTCTACAGGTTTTGAAGCCTATGCCCCCCATCATCTCATCAATCTATGTTGATACCCTCACACCAGGGGACCTCAAACCATGGTTAGTGACAAAAGTTTCAAAAACTGTACTGATTTGGGTTATAAAAATTAATTCTTGGCTTAACATGGCAAAAACACCTCAGAAAGTTTTTGGAACAGTTTAGCATAGTTACCTGAAGGGCAATAACAAGAAACCTACCGTATTTTCCGCACTAAATGGCGCACCTAAAAGCCTTCCATTTTCTTAAAAGCTCGCCTTAAAATCCGATGCGTTTTGTGTATGGTCATTACTTTTGCTACAGACCTGCTTACAACGCAGAGTTCAAACTTAAGGCGAAATCGGTTACGCAGTTGAACACGGATATAGAGCAGCGGCAAGAGAGTTCAACGTTAATGAGTCAACGTTATAACTTGCTGTTGGTTACGTGAACTGTGTCGCTGCTTTATTAAATCCGTTTTACTGACATCTGATTGTCGCTATATAAATCAGGGTGTAGTGTTCTGTTGGCATTTCCTTGAGCGTAGCTCCATGTAGATTGCGTCTTATAATATATGAAAAAAAATGACAAAATAGGCCATTCATTGAAGGTGCGCCTCATAATCCAGTGCGCTTTTTAGTGTGGAAAACACAGTATATGTACTGTGAACTGTGAATGCCGCCCAAATGAGTGTGGTAACAAAGTAAGGTTCAGGAGTAAAAATAACATTGTTTGTTGCTAGCATAAATATGCACTATATAAACCCACAGCAATCCACCGGTTTGCTATGCGATGCTATGGCGTGGATTGCAGAGGCCAACTCATGAAGGCAAATAATAGCAGAAGCTCCAAAGACTGAGAAAGATTGTGTAATTTGACCTATGACTTGCTTCACCGAAGTAATCAACTTGCTTGAAATCTTGTCGGGGCTCCATTTGACTTGCTTGATTTTTTATTTATTTTTTTCACAGTAACTTGGCACTCGCTTTAAAACCTTAAGGTCAACACTTGTGACTTATGATTTGTACTAATAATCAGAATCTGAATCAGAATCAGAATCATCTTTATTGGCCAAGTATGTAGAACACACAAGGAATTTGACTCCGGTATACTCTCAGTCTACTACTAAGACTTACTCTTACCTTTGATTTCTTGTTGAGGCTGTTTCAGGTAACCACAGAGTCATTCTGTTGCAGGTCAAAGGGCTCCCTAATTGATAGCAGCACCGAGAGTCTACTTCAAAGCAGCGGAATCGGTAGCGGTCCGCCTTCTCTCAGTTACGCTTGTACGGAGGCTGCAGACATCATTGCAGGGGTCCAAGGGGCGGTCAGCAAAGCCTTAATGAACATCGTCCCGGCATCAGCTTCAACTAACCATCTTCTGAAAGATTCCAGCAAACCCAACGGTGTCTTGTCCACTCGCCCCAGTCCCTGCAATAGCGAGCAACGTTCAGGATGTGAAAACGCAGTAACATACTCCTTTATCAGGCCAGCACATGTAATACCTGAAACTTTGAAAAGTCACGCCCAGCCTCAACTGCCGTTCGAAAGTGGATACCAAGGCACGGGAAGTGGTTCGACATGTGACGACAAGCGAGGGTCAGCTTGTGAAGAAAACTCGTTCCCGGCCTTGGTGTCTTCCTACACATTGACTCCCGCATCTCGCCAGCAGGCTAGCAGAGACTCTGGGAGGTTTTCGATTGGTGAAAACTCAGACCCATCCCTCAGCTGCAGCAACACAAGCCTGTCTGGAGATGTCGAATCCAGAATGGAAACGGGACATGAGGGCTGCCAAGAGATGTTCATCAGTGGGGATTGTGGCAAGCGGGAGGATCCTACCAAGGAGGGTCAAGCTCTCCTCTGCATCCCTGCGAGTTTACAAGGCCATTTTCCGGTGGATGATAACTACCAAGCCCATCGGTGCTTAATGGAGCTTCAGGATAGACCATTTGAAGAGGAGACACAACTTAAAAATCAAGACTTAAGCAAGGCGTTGGAAAATTACTCAAAAGATGCCACGAAAGGTGACACCGGCTTCCCTGCACACTCAAACCACAGTTTTCTGGTTGATGACAACTACCAAGCAGTCCAGGATTTACGGGAGCTCGCTGGGAGTCAAATTGGAGAGCCAAAAAGTAGCAAAAAAACCCTGGACAACGTTGTAGGAAATCTCTTAGGTATTGTCACAAAAAGTGATACCTGCGTCCCCACAATCTCAAACTTGAGTTGTATTGTTGATGACAACTACCAAGTGTTTCAGGGCGGGAGGGAGCTTTCGAATAGTCAGTTTGGACAGCAGAACAGGGGCAACACAAATGACTTGAAGAAGACTTTCGACAATTCCTTTGAAGGCGTTTGTGTTGGTGATCCCTGCGGCCCTGCAAATTCAAACCCCAGCTTTCCTGTCGATAACTGCCAAGCTTTTCATGGATTAGGAGAACACTCTGATCATCAGGTTGAGGTTGGAGAGAGAAAAAGTGTTGAGAATGAGTGTCTGGTGAAGGATGTCGGAAATCCATTCAAAGATTTAAGTCAAGGGGATCAAGGCCACACTTGCGTCCCTCGAAACCTGCAAGGCAGTCTTCCAGTGGATGACAACTACCAAGTGTGTCGTGGTATAAGGGAGCTCTCCGATCGTCATTTTGGAGAGCAGAACGGTGAAAAAGGTTTGGAGAAGCCATTAGAAAACTCCTTGGAAAATGCCCCGAAAGGCAATACCCATGTCCCTGCAAACTCAAATTCCAAATTTTGCACAGAAGAAAACTATCTGGCTTTTCCTGGATTAAGGCAGCACTCAGATCAAACAGTTGGAGAGCCAAGCAGTGGTGAAAAAGACGACCTGGGCAAAGTTTTCGAAACTCCATTAAAAGATGTCCGGACAGGGGTTCAACGCTCCACTTGCGTCCCTGCAATCTTACAAGACAGTCTTCCGGTAGATGACAACTACCAAGTGTTTCGGGGCTTAAGGAACCAGACCGATTTAAAACTTCCAGGCCAAAGAAGTGGCATAAAAGACGACTGGGTGAAGGTTTTGAAAACTACTTACGACGATGCCGCTCAAGGTGACAACCTCACAAGCGAAAGCTTACAAGACAGTCTTCCAGCGGGTGACTACTGCAAAGTCATTCAGGCCTTACCTAAGCAGTGTGATAGCAAGTTTGCAGAACATAAAGATATTAAGAAAAAAGACTTGAGAGAAGCTTTTGAAATTTCACTACCCGTAATGCCCTTCAGGCCCAATAACAGCCGTGTCGACTGACCATGTTCACGGTCGCAAACATCTCCCTGAGTCCCAAATGCCTTTTTTGCCGTTGGTCTCGACTGCCCTCAGAAATCACATGATCATTGAGAGTGGGTACAAAATTGTGTAGCATGGAACTAATGTATTCATTACCTCCTCCAATGAGGTCCTGTGCATTTCTAGCTTTTTACAAGCATGTTTGAGTCCACAACTACCTGAATCCATTTTGATGAACGTTTGTCGAATGATGGATTATCACACTTGAAAACCTTGAAAAAAAATCTGGAATGTGATGTTTTGTCAACAGATTTACTTTACAGACCTCCTCATTAAGTCATTGCATCATTGTGTAGCTTGAAAGGCACTAAACACATCCTTCCTGGTGGAAGTATAAGGTTAAAGTTATATATACCGTAATTTCCGGACTATAAGCCGCGACTTTTGTCACACGCTTTCAACTCTGCAGCTTATTTAATGAAGCGGCCTATATAAAGACTTTTTTAACGGCCGCCTGTGTACCGTCTTTCTTTGTAAATATCTCATGTAACAATATGGGCACCTGCGGCTTATAGACAGGTGCGGCTTATGTGTGTACAAAATGTTTTTTTCCTTTAAAAATGTAGTGGTGCGGCTTATAATCAGGTGCGGTCTATAGTCCAGAAATTACGGTATATATATATTCTTTTGTGATGGTCACTTTTTGTGCTTTTGCTCTGTCGTTGAGTTGGATTTATCATAATCGTGGTGTCATAAAAAATATTTATTTGTATCTGTTATTTTTGTAGGCGGCCCGGTAGTCCAGTGGTTAGCACGTCGGCTTCACAGTGCAGAGGTACCGGGTTCGATCCCAGCTCCGGCCTCCCTGTGTGGAGTTTGCATGTTCTCCCCGGGCTTGCGTGGGTTTTCTCCGGGTGCTCCGGTTTCCTCCCACATTCCAAAAACATGCATGGCAGGCTCATTGGGCACTCTAAATTGTCCCTAGGTATGAGTGTGAGCGTGGATGGTTGTTCGTCTCTGTGTGCCCTGCGATTGGCTGGCAACCAATTCAGGGTGTCCCCCGCCTACTGCAAGACTGCTGGGATAGGCTTAGTGAGGATGAAGCGGTTCGGAAAATGGATGGATGGATGGATGTTATTTTTGTACAGTACACATCTGCAAATAAAGTTGGACAAATTTGGAGATAAACGGTGTCTCCACTGTTTTTTTGGGGGGGGACAGTACGTTAGGAACCAGTACTAATAAACGTTTGTTTGTATACATGTTCGCTGTGATTCACCGTCCAGAATCTATCCTACCTCTCACTTTATATCATAATAAAGAACAAGCGCAATAGAAATGGGATGGACAGATGATAATGGAATCCACGACTCACTAAACACACATTCTACTCAAATGTTTCTCCTGGTTTTTAAGTGTATTCTTCAAGACGTATCACATCCAAACTAAGTGAACAGTGAGCGACGAGCCACTCCTCTTGTCCACAACTACCGTTGTGCAATCGTTTCCTCATTTCTGGAACAGAAGAGTCATCTTTGTCAAAATAAATTAATAACGCAAACGCCATTTCAGTCATCATCATGAATCATCGTAACTTGTGCATGAAATTCAGCTGAGCTTCATTTTATTGCAGCGCCTACATCTGCTGAATCGAATGAGATCCAATACTAGAACTGTATCAACAATTATTTACAAATATAAGAATGCAGTTTTTATTAAAGGAACTCATTCAACATGTTTATTACTAATTATTAATATGATATTTAATGTTATGATGCGTGACATGTTTTAAAATTCCCATAATGTCGCCGAAAGGAATGTAACAATATGTTCATTATTATTGTTCATTATTAGTGATACTACTCTGACTTCTGATGTGATCATTTGAATCTTGGCCCTGCTTTGAAAGTCTCAAAAGACGGTGTGACGGTCAAGGGATGACGTCACTTCCCGTAACTTAAGGCTAGCCGATTCATCGAATTTTGTGATGAATTTGAATTTACTTGTTGGACGAGTTAATATTTTAAAATCTTTTTTAAAAAGTGTTTACAGCTCCCTAACCCTAACCCTAACATGAAAAAAAAAGCTTGCATGGAATAATGTCAGTGTCATTTGTCTAATTGTTGATAAAAACTTTTTTTTTAATTGGAGGTATTATTTTAAGACAATAAAGCCCTGCCCTACTTGTAACAGGAGAAGACAGATCAGTGGCAAGGATGCCTCCTCGAGGCAGAGAAGGCCTCCGATTGGTTGATTAGAGAAGAATTGAAGCGGAGCCTTTATTTTTGCAAGCCTGTCAAAAATGACTTTGGCTTTGTGACACCTATAGTTCAAATTCTACACTCATCTCCACACATGCACATTTTCTTCTCAACGCACCTGAAGCCTGGACTGAACATGCAACCAGCTGGCCGCCTGAGACTGAGGATGTGGCTCGAGGAGCAGATCGAGTCTGGGAAGTACCCGGGAGTCTGCTGGATCGACAAGGTAGATCGTCATCATCATAAATTACCTGCACATAATGGACACTCACTGGATTAAACACGAGACACAACTGCACAATCATATCAAAACGATGCCTTTATAAAGAGAATAATGATTTGTATTAATTGAATTTTGACACAACGAATCCCATTTGAGGATGAAAAGGTGTTCCTAATAAAGTGACCTGTAAATATACAATATTGTGCAGGATTCTAGCCTCTTTTAATGACCTTTTCAGAGCAGTCATTTTGAAATTAAAATATTAGGCAATATTGACAATGTAAATATTTTATGGGGGGGGGGTCACGATATAGTTTACGAAAAAAGTAATTAACTTACTACATTTATATTTTTAAATTACATACTACTGTAGAAATACATGAAGAGAGTCTGAGTACAACAGGAATAAAGTCATGTTTAAAAAATAAAGTAAGATTCTAATAAGTACAAAAAAAGTCTCTACAAGGGAGGAGTTGCAGTTTCACATGAATAAAGTTAAACTAATTAATAATATTACGGTATATAAGTTTGACTTTCTCAGGAATAAAGTAACAATATCGCATGGAAAAAAGTGTAATTTTACAGGAAAAAAAACAACAAAAGTAACACTGCATTGTGTTTGTATAATAGAATACTTGCAAATCCATTTTCCGAACCGCTTCATCCTCACTAGGGTCGCGGGGGGTGCTGGAGCCTATCCCAGCAGTCTTCGGGCAGTAGGCGGGGGACACCCTGAATTGGTTGCCAGCCAATCGCAGGGCACACAGAGACGAACAACCATCCACGCTCACACTCACACCTAGGGACAATTTAGAGTGCCCAACGAGCCTGCCATGCATGTTTTTGGAATGTGGGAGGAAACCGGAGCACCCGGAGAAAACCCACGCAAGCCCGGGGAGAACATGCAAACTCCACACAGGGAGGCCGGAGCTGGGATCGAACCCGGTACCTCTGCACTGTGAAGCCGACGTGCTAACCACTGGACTACCGGGCCGCCCATACTTGCAAATGTCATTTTTAAATTATTGTTGCCAAATCAATAAAAACACTACTACTTGCTAAAAAGTATTTTTATTTCATTGAAAGATGACTTAGCCAACTACAAAAATGACTGCAATGCATACATTTTATTCATAATATAATGCCCCCCCACACACACAAAAATCATTTAAATTAAAGGCATAATAGTATGATTAAAAAGTCACATTTTTACAAGAATAAGATAATATAAGAATAAGATTAATATTTGAGAATAAAGTCACACACTATATATTAAGAAGAAAAGTCCAAAAATACTAGAATAAAATTTTAACTTTGGCAAAATGTCACAAATGAATGAGAAAAAAGTCCTAATGTTACAAGATTTATATGAACAAAACGAAAATGTCATATTATTCCACATAAACTCATATGACCAGACTAAAGTCGTATTATGAAAAACAACAACTCATGAGTGGAAAGTCAAACAACAAAAGTTGCAATTAAAAAGAAAAGTCTTATTCTGAAATTCCTCAAGTTGAGGCCAAAATAAATACGTATAAATAAGTATTAAAGTATAAGATGTTTTTTTCCATTGTATTTTGTGATTGCAATCGAATAAAGACAGACATTATTTTTGCTAATATTCAAAAACAACAAATGTGAAATAAAGAAATGTCCACAAAAAGTGCCACATAACATTGATACGTGCATGTAGCAGTATTATACTGCTTGCCAAAGTTACACATGATGAACGCGACTTCATGCATTATGTGTGCCTCCAGTCGGAGCAGGTTTTCCAAATCCCGTGGAAGCACGCAGCTCGTCACGGCTGGAATATCGACCGAGACGCCACTCTCTTCAGGAGCTGGGCTGAGCACACTGGTACGCCAGAAACAAAATAAGAATAAAGTGCGTTGTTCTAAAAGCATTCAGCAATTAATCAATCTTTTTTTTTTTTTTGGGTCTGTGAAACTTAATTCTTCATAATGGACATAAGACGTTTTGGATAATTAAATACAGGTACTTGCAACATTTTTAGCAATTTGAGCTGTCATTTGTCTCCATTAAATCTGCTAGCTTAATGCTAACATGTAATGAAAACACAGTCGACGGGCTAACAAAACAAGCTTTGATATCACGGTCAGTATAAACTTCTAAACAACTTATACTTGAACATAAATGGTAGCAACACATGCAGACAGGCAGAGTGTACTCACAGGAATAAATTCATTCATTCATTCATTTTCCGAACCGCTTCATCCTCACTAGGGTCGCGGGGGGTGCTGGAGCCTATCCCAGCAGTCTTCGGGCAGTAGGCGGGGGACACCCTGAATTGGTTGCCAGCCAATCGCAGGGCACACAGAGACGAACAACCATCCACGCTCACACTCACACCTGGGGACAATTTAGAGTGCCCAACGAGCCTGCCATGCATGTTTTTGGAATGTGGGAGGAAACCGGAGCACCCGGAGAAAACCCACGCAAGCCCGGGGAGAACATGCAAACTCCACACAGGGAGGCCGGAGCTGGGATCGAACCCGGTACCTCTGCACTGTGAAGCCGACGTGCTAACCACTGGGCTACCGGGCCGCCCCCAGGAATAAATTCTTTATCCTTTTCAGAAAACTACTGTTTACTGCGGTTTGTCTGGAATAATCAAATATATGTATATGTCTGCATTTATTGTAGAAGTTTTAGGCTTCCATTAACTTGTGCCTTTTGCATTTACAATTTTACAAGATTACTGTATATGCAAAAATAATTTACAGGAGTAAAGTGGTAACATTTAAAGGGAAGCCAGGTCAAAAAATGTGTTTCCAATAATATGTTCGATGCAGGACCATTAGCCCAAATGTGGTATTCTGATTATTGTATTTGTGGACTATCAACTAGGCAGCAAAATCAACCCATTTTTATCCATCTCGAGGGGCAGCCATTTTGTCACTTGCTAATCTGAGCCTTGAATATTTGCACTTTCATTTTCAGTCGACATCAAGTGGCAAAATGGCCGCCCCATGAGATGGATTAAAAAATGGGTGGAGTTTGCTGCAGAATTCGTATTCCACAAATGCGGTATGAATCACAATGTGGTATTTAGACAAGTGGGGCCACACAGAACATATCGTCAAGACCCTTTTCGACTTGACATCCGCTTTAAGACCAAAACTTGATACTTGTTGTCAGAAATTTGACATTCACTTCAAATTAAGATTTTATTCTCAAACAATCACAACTTTGTGACAATCAGGGGGAAGAGGTACTTTACGGGACATGCATTTGCAAGCATACGTCTAACGTTGTCAGCAGCATGCGGAGGAAATGGATCCTCTGTCACGCTTTGCTCATGTGCAATTGGCTGCATCACTAATGGCCTTGGTCGCTCTCAAAGTGAAGGCGATCATGTTGCACTGTCAACTTGACTGTCCTTACTGGACAAAACATGAGGAAGACCTGCACAATCTAATGAAAGCCACATATCTGAAATGTCCGCTGTGTAGTTAATAAACTTGAGATGAGCCTGAACCAAACAAGACGTGTTTAACTACAGGCCGATACCGTCCAGGCCAACACAAAGCCGACCCAAAGACTTGGAAGGCCAACTTCCGCTGCGCCCTCAACTCTCTCCCCGACGTACGTGAGCTACGTGAGCACAGCAACAAGAGAGGCAGCGACGCCTACAGAGTCTACAAGATGCTCCCCGGCCCCAGTGTTCGCAGTAGAGGTGACTGCAACACACCATATGTTACACATACTGGATGGAGCGACGCTATAGCAGTTCCGATCATGATACAGTACGGTCAGCAAAATGATCATGATCAGGAATATTACCACGACATCACTACCCGTGTGACTGCCAAAGAAACGAATGCTCAAAATATCACAAAAATAAGGACAAAAAAAATTGGGAAACCAAAAAGGTATGATGCCAAAAATGAAAATATACAACTATATTTAATTAGACAAAACTATAAGAATTAACGGGTGGCACGGTGGTCTACCTATGCACTTTGAGTCGACCACCGTGTCACCAGAATGCCAAAATATTTTTTTTTAAAAATATGATTACAAAAACAAAACAAAAAAAACGTTTTAGATTAAAAAAAATGTATATAAGGTGGAAAATGGGAAAATATTTTACACTATTTCTCCAATGGTAAAAATTGTGTCATATGCAAAAACATATTAGATAAGGTGGAAAAATGAGAACATATTTTACACTATTTCTCCAATGGTAAAAATTGTGTCATATGCAAAAACATATTAGATAAGGTGGAAAAATGAGAACATATTTTACACTATTTCTCCAATGGTAAAAATTGTATCATAAGTGGCAACTTTTTTTTATATAATATTTCTCTTATCTATTTTTATATTGTATTCTCTCATTGTCTGTACAGTGTCCTTGGGGGGCATGAAAGGCGCTTTTAAATAAAAAGAATTATTATTAGTAGTATTACTTTTAGTGAGATCCACATCATAATGATACACGAAAATGTAATTGCGGTATGATGTGAATGAAAATTACACTGACGTGACAAACCCTGAGTCACAAACAGCCCCTTCTCTCCGGTCAGGACTCCGGATGCGGAGTCAGCATTTCAAAGAGCAGCAGCGCATCAGACCGCCTGCGCCTGTCGATGCGTCGCCGCAGCCGTGGCATCCTCCCAGCGGCGCTTCAAGCACTCAAGAGGCGTCGTGCAGCATTGCTGTGGCGGGTGAGTTGTTCATTTGTTTTGCACAACGTTTTGCATCGCGACCGTGAAATGTGCGTCTTGCCTTATTGTTGTCATTTTGCAGACATGTTATTGGAGGCCATGGAGCAGGAGGACGGAGCCAAGTTATCACAGGAGAATCCTCCGGACCTTCAAAAGGTTATTTAGCGACATGAGAGGGTCGCGATATTTGAAATGGTTCAGTATGGTACAGTGAAATTCTGCACCACATCAAATAACAGCGTGGTGTTAAATTAACACTTCCAACATGAGCATCAGCGAGAATCAGCGATTTCATCGTTAGATTATATGAATGTGCGTATTTCCGACTCCAGGGGAATAGTGTTTTTCCCCAGTCATGAACCTCACCGCACGTCACTGCAGAATGGGTGATACGGGTCGGAGTGTACCTAATGTTTTGGATGCTGGGTGTCCTCATTGTGTATTGGCCAACTTGACGTTGCTCTTTCTGTGTTTTTCTGCAGCTGGTTGGTCACTTCAGCAGCACTACTGAGTCGTGCAACCACACTTGTGCTCAAAGAGGATGGAGGGCTTACCCACTCTGGGACCAATGGCACTGTAGGGACACACTACACATGTTATGTATGCTTGTGGAGTCAGTGAGAACTTTGAATTTTTCAAAAATACTCCGCGGTCATATTTGGATGAAAATAAAATCGGAATTACGATGATGGAGTTGATATATTATGTGAAGAGTCATTATAAAATCCCGACATATATGAGCATTTTCATATTACAGTCAAACCTCGGTTTTCGAACGTCTCTGTTCTCGACCGAATCGGTTTTCGACCAAAAATTTCAAGTTTTTTATGCCGGAGATGACGACCGAATTTCGGTTCTCGAACAAACTGAGCGCACTTGAATGAGTCACTTGACCCTGTCGCCTTCCTTACACGAGGAAGTGACGCTTCCTCAGGTAGACGAGGAAGTGACGCTTCCTCGTATAGCGTTCCATTGTGAACAGACGTGTTCAATAAAGATTTTTTTTTTTTTTTAAAGAGTGTGGTTTTGGTTTTCGAACAAATCGGTTTTCGAACAGCCTTCTGGAACGGATTATGGTCGAAAACCGAGGTATGACTGTCCATTGCAATTTGTAAGACGAAGTCATGAATTTGAGGGTTAAGTAATATTAGATGAAAAAGTGTCATAGTTTGATCAGAAAAAAGTTAGGTTGGAAGTGTGCCATGGTTTTACATGAATCAGTCCTAATTTAGAAAAAAAAAAGTGACGTGAGAAAAAAGCCAAATGTGAATAAGATCCGTACGCCTCTCCTGTGCTGCATTTAAAAGCAATGAGAGGAGCCGCTTCCATTGACTGGGAAGCAAGTTCGGTGTGATCACGCCCACAACGGCGGAAATGCCCGTTTCTAAATGTGTTTGTCCACAAAAATGCCAAAAGAGAGAAATTCCACACAGGCACAGTGAGACCTCCCTCGACTTGTTCTGGGCACGAAAGTACAACCCAAAGTCTTCAGAATAAAGTCAGAAAAAATGTGAACATTTAGAGAATAAAGTTGTCATATGACATGGATAAAGTTGCTTGGAAATCAGCGTCAAAAATACATTTAGGGACATATGAAGCCATCTCTGATGAAAATTGGCTATTGACGAGCGTAATTGGAGTTCAGGGGAACAACATGGCTCATATTTAGACCCACTGTCTTCCATGTCCATATTGTTAAATGAACGCCATTTACGACCAGTCATTCCAAAACTCAGCATTATTATCTTTGTAAAGGCAGAATTTTGGATCATATTCTCATTCTGCCTGCAAAATACTGTCCAGTTACTGTTGTGTTGTGTTCCCTTAGGTCCAGTGGACGACAGCCTCTTTTCCCTGCAAATAGACAACGGCAATGAACTTGCGTCAGACTGGTCCTTACATCAGCAGACCCTCACACTGTAGCAACATCAGGAACAATGTGTCTGCGTGTGCGCGTCGCGTTCCTGATTAAATGGTTTCTTTTCCCGCAAACCCGCTGAAATAAAAGACGTGAGAAAAGATCTTGTTCCAAGCCACGCATTAGCTCATGTTTTAAGTGCTTCCTACTCACGTCGATGACTCCCTATAGCAACAAAGGGGAACGATCTTATTTCGCATTGTTTGGACTGTCAAAAATTGTGGCATCAAGAAATTATATATCCAGTGAAAAGGAGGTATCGCCGATATTTTTTGTCTTCTACTTATTTGGATGATTAGAATAAAAACATATGAAGATATTTGCTTTTCATTGGACATTTTTTGTGTCTCATTTAATAGTTAAAATTTTCTGCCACTGTTGTTTGGGACAGAACAAGCAAATGACTTTCATACCATACAAAAACATATTTGTATTTTCCTTATCCCCAAAAATAAATATAAAAAAAATGTAAAAAGGAAAAAAAATTGCTTGGATGAAAAACTAAATTATTCTTAGAACAAAAATGTTTCCATCGTGTTTTATTTTAAACCCTTTCATGTACCCTGTAATGTGATAAGATTAGGTTAATATGCAGTTGTACTTTTTCTTATCATCTAATCTAATCTAAGAAAAATGTTGAGGATGAACACAAAAAAAATTTGGATACATGCGTTTGATTGCACGATATATACATATCAGTTTTCCCAATAGTGAAACACATTTTTCATTGTACAGCTACAAACCAAGGCCGCGTAGCCTCTACATCGGTATTTTGTTATGTTTACATTGTATTAACATTTTCAACTTTATGCCCCTAAACACTAACTCAAAGTAAAGTTTGTTTTTTAATTAAAACAAATCCCAAAGTTGGGAGACATATTTTAAATGCATTGACTCCAATTATCTGTTCTTTTAAGAAATGTTTTTGATGCATTTAAAAATGGACAACGCAGTTGGTAAAACATCAACATGAGACATTTATTTCCCATTGCACAAATGAAAGACAGCATGGACTTTTTTTTTTTTAATGAAAGGAACATGTCATACAGTGCCGAGATGGGAAAACACTGGTCTAACCCTGGATTTTATACAATATTGTAACTAAAACAAAGTACATTTCCTATTGTTGATTTACAGCATGAAAAAAAAAGGGGGGGGGGGGGTCAAGAGACATTCAATTTGTCCTCTAGCAAGTCCTGCTGTTGAAAAGTTGCATTTTACAGTGGACAGAAAAATTACAACCCTTTTCCAATTTGTAATGTTTGTAAAAATAAAAAAAGAGACCGAAATAATCATTTCAAAACTTTCCCCAACATTAATTTAACTTATGTTTAACTTCGAATTAAAACATATAGGAACAGGGGAAGTAAAAAAAAATACACAATTGAAAACGTGTGTATGCTCTCTTACAACGGGCAATGTGGCTGTGTTTAGACAAGTCATATTCATACCAACGTTAAATTGGAGTCAGCACACACCTGCCCGCGTTTAAAGTACCTTTGTTTAACCACAAATAAAATTAAGATGTTCAAGTAGACTTTTAACATTTTTGTAGTCATTCTACTGCATGAGCAACTAAATGGGGGCGGGTGAGTGCTGCCTGCCATTTAACTTGAGGTGATTATTAGTAAACACCGTCACATCCCCGCTTATAAGGATGTGCACTCCGTTGTTTAGTTTCATGCCACAATTCAAAAAGCGTTCATTTGTTTCCGATTTGTGTTCTACAGGTTGGAGGTTGCATTCATTCATTTATTTTTAGTTTTTTAATGGCATTTCAACAGGAGTGTGTAGACTTTTTCCGTCCATTGCAATTCAGCATAGGAGGTGGAAAATCATATGTGAATCACTTTCCACATGCAAAAAATAGTGAACAGGAATAAATGGTAGTTTAAACGCTTAAAAAAAACTTGCAAAGCATCATGGGAAATACTCGCCATCATGGGAAATACGTTTTTACCTGGGGTGACTAACTAGGGGACAATTGTATCTCTTTAAGAATGGATATAAAGACTCTGGCTGGTATATTTTCTTATATTGCATGAAACAGACACTGACACGTTTTGCTGGCTTTATGGTACAATTACATTCTCATGGACACGTGTTCAACCACAGGAGATACCAATACACAAAAGCGCATGCATTCAAAAGATCCCGGTTAGCGACGGTGGTTAACATTCATACCGTTGGTGCGTTCATGAAGGCCGGGCCAATGAAACCGAACCCGCAGCCACGCTACAACAATCGATGCAAAACAAATGTACTGGAATCGGATGACGACAAAAATAAGAGTATGGATTTGAAGATAGGTCCGTGATGAGGCTGCATTGCTTTTAGTAGCTTGAACCCGACTGAGAAAAACTAGCATATTTCCTCAAACAGTGGCCTCCACTCTAATTAATAAAAATGGCTGGGTGTGACTTCCACTTAGACTCTGAATGGGGAAACTTTTCCTATCATGGAGAACATTTGGGCGAGGCGCAATTATTTTTGTTCACTTGACCCAGGCCTGTTCATCCTGATGAAATTTGTAACTGGTTGTGGTTGCAAAGGGGACTTCAAAAACTGGGTCGTGAGCGCCTCCCTGATTTTTTTCATTCAAGACTAATAAACAGGTTTGTGGATATTCTCAGAGCATTGAATCGTTTGCAATTGGCTTGCTCTGTGTTTCTCTGAGGGGACATTTTGCCTCTCATCTGTTTAGGCTTCATCCGTTCATGCAACACAGCTTGGGTAGGGCTGCACCAGCCTGAGTCCGTGCGGAAAACACAACTATTTATGCTCCTGGTTGGAGTTAGGGTAAATGTGACCATTTTCAGGATTCCTATTGACCGAGTTTGAACCTGGTGTACGAGATAAACGTACAACGTTAAATTGCCCAAACGTTGAGAATTCCTTTATTGCTTGTTTAACAGAGTGAAAAAAATACACCGCCAAATAGTGGCCTTTTAGTCTTTCCAAGACATAGCCTGATATCTTTTCGTTTCTAATTGCCACCAAATATGAACCTTGTGCACCCATGAATGACATTATGGTGTCAAAACAATGAGTTGTGGATTGGTGTATTGGACAGAATTTTACAGACTCGCATCAAAACATGACATTTGAATGTGTTTGAAGGTAGGAGACAGGCGCTGAGACACCTCAACATAAATGCAAAAGCAGCACTGCAAATGGCCACAACTAATTAACATACAGGCTCGGGAATTGCGCATAAATCCTGGCTATGCTACCGTCTTAGCCATGGAACTTTGTCAGAAACCGAGGATGAATTCCAGATTTGACTTTTCGATAACTGATGTCCATTTTCTTTCTGTTGAATAGTTCAACAAAGAAGAAACGCAAGGGTTTCTTTGAAAAAAAAATTTGCGTGTTGTAACACACTCAATATTAGGGTCATGGTCTGAAAAAGCAACAAACACTTAAAAAAAACATCAAATACTTCACATGAAACACTAAATAAGGCCATGGGACACTATTTGAGGAAATATGGTATCATGGCACGCAGTAGAGAGCAGATAAATGCCAGACAATCTTAATCAGCACTTAAAAGTGTATAAATTCATTGATACCCTCTCCCCCCCCTAATGTGCTTTAATGTTGTCATTAAGAGAAAAAAAATATATCTATAAGAGATCACACCTGAAATAAATATACTGGAGCCACACACATGTTCTACCTTTGGCCCATGCTCCACCCCTCCACATGTTCTTTTTATAATAACCGACTGACAAAAAAAAAAAAAAAAAAGATGGGAAATTAAAAAAAAAAAAAAACAACAACCCCAAAAACGTTAACTAAGTCTAAAATGAGGGGGAGGACACTGTCACCTGATTGGCACCTGACCAACTCACTTGTGTGTGGTGGGGGCACTTTCAAGTTCATTTCAGCTTTCACTATTTCCTGGATCTCAAAAACATATTTAAAAGAAAAATCTACTCAAATTAGCCTGAGCCGTAAAAAAAAACAACAACAAAAAACAACTAACCCCCCAAAATAATAAGAACATGACGACAGATAAGGAAGTTTATAGTTTATTAAAATTCTACATGATTTTAATCTATGAGTAGATTAAAAAAAAAAGCGTAATTCCTAAGCAGGCGTGAGTGTACATGGTGTATGGTCCAGTGTACGCGACTCAATTCAAGTTTAGTAGAAAACAGCAATCATTAACCCTGCAGACGATTCAGAGGATCATGCGACGTCTCTCAATACGAAAAGAAACAAAAACCGACATCTTGCTTTGCTACCTCCACCTGTCCTTTGTCAAACCTCAGAGAGAGAGAGCGAGAGAAAGTAAAAAAGAAAAGAAACAGACAGTTCCACGTCTCTGGCGTGGCCCAGCCACCGTGAGGTCCGTTTGCAAATGCGATAATAAATACAGGCATCCATGTGGGCGACGAGAGTGACAGAGTTTTCCTCATTTATAAACACACACACACACACACACACACGCCCGCACGCACGCGCGCTCACAGACACGCACAAGCATACGTCTGACTACGACGATGAGCATACTCAATAAAGCCTCCTCTACCTCCTCTCTATTTTTTTAACTGGTACTGTTTACAGTGCAACAGCATGGCAGCAAATGGATAGCAGTGCTTTCATTTTAAAAAATAAAATAAAAAAAATTAAGGAATGGAATGGAAAATAAAAAATATATACAACATTATGGAAAAGCAGTACTTTTCTCTTTTGGTCCGGCGTCTGTGAAAGACTGAACTGCTTCCTCCTATAAACAACAGTAGTAGTTTCTGCCACACTTGAAGGGCTGTGATGGGGAAGAAAAGAACACGTTAGGAGTCTCCCATTCGACAACAAAACAAACAAAATGATTTTGGAGGAAACCTTTTTATAAAAACAGACACAAAAACTCGTAACGTTCAATCCCAAAGACGGATTTTATGACTTAAGAGTCCAGAGATTCAATTCCTGGTCATTCTTTAATTGTTATTTTATTTTGAAAATGTTATGGTAAAGGAGGGTTCGAAAATGGCGCGCACTGAATGAGTTAACTCAAACTCAATACAACAGGGTTTAATCATTAATGTTATCATTTAGTTGGAGCCAACACAAATACGCAATTAATAATATTACTTTTTGCTGAGCAACCAACACTCTTAAAAAAAGTTCTGTTTCCTATTTGATGGTTCTCGTCACAATCCCCCCCATCACCACACGTGTCCTTCTATGATGCCATCATGTCAATCCCCCCCCCCCCACCCCAAAAAAAGGCCAAACAACAAGACAAACAGTTAATCCTTATTAAATTAACTGCTGAAATCTGCTCCCATTCGAAAGAACAATGATTTGAAATGGCCATCGATATTTACACAAATTGTTGGTGAAGTCCATAAAAGCTCCTACTTTTGGGGTGTTTGACTTTAGGTTGAGCTTGCACAATACGAAGAAATCAAACTCAAGAGAGACTCATTTAAATATTTTGCACCTCTTAAGTAGCTTCGAAAGGGAAGAAATAAACGAGGCAACACAATATCGAAAACGTCATCGCGACAATGGCCAGTGAAATGTGTGTGTACCGAAAAGACGTATGATAAATTCCTATGGAATAGTATGCGTTTATCTGATTTTAACCAATCAGGAGAAACCTCACATGCCCATCACCATCCAATAGGAGAACAGTATCTAGAGGCATTACTAATATGAAATAACTTTAAAAATGTTCACATGAAAATGTCTGAGTTATTACAATTAATCAGCTCAGAATACCTTGAGCTTGTTGATTTTTGCAGATTGAAACCAATTCAATTTCTTTCATTGTCCTTTCTATAGGTCGATATAATATTGATGATTCAATACCCATATCGCAGAGCACATGCTTTCCCCAATACTTTGCAGCCCTACAAACAAGCTCACTTGGTTTATTTTCTCACACAGACACAATCAATGGCAATGAGATTAGCGGCTGAGTAACAGTCACAAGGCCAATGCGAGACACACGAGCAAAACAGAAGCAAAGCGGCAGGGTTTGCTTCAATTGAAAGGACATTTGTCAAGACACGCTCCTTCATCAACAGGAAATGCAGTTGGTTTGTTTTGTGATCAAGTGTGGGCGGAATCACAACGTGAATATTTCGCCACGGATCAACACCGAGTAGAGAAATCATGATGACGCTCCTGCCCAGGGGTCTTAATGTGACAAATTAAGGTGTGGATTTGAATGAGCACTGCGGACACAACAAAGACTGACATTTGCTCATGTTGGACAAAAAAGGAGGCTCAGAGGGGATCGAGCCTTTTCCGTTAAATATTAGAAATGCACTTGCTGTCCATTTTAAAAACTCATCTTAAAAGATAGTTTTCATATTTTCTGTGGCTTTTGACTCATAATGAGGCTCAGCATTTTTGTTTTTGTTTTATGCTTTCTGCTGTATTTGTGTTATGAATGGATTGTTTTCACTGTCTTTGTTATCATCTGGCGCATTTCTAACGGCTGTCTTGGTTGTTTTAAAATGCGATACGAATGAAGTTGTGTTGAATTTGACGCGCCATCTTAGTGGTTAAGATTGCACAATTGTCTGTGTTTCATGTGTAGTCTTGTATTATTTTGTCAATTTTTTTGGTCAACTTTTCTTTTGATGGCGGCGCGGACACCCGCAGCGGCTCCTCTTGTTTTATGTTGAGGGGGAAGAAATTTCATCTGTGCTGTATGTTACACATACATGCACATTTGACAATAAAGTTGTATTCAATTCAATTCAATCTTCTTTCTACATGGAGCGGTGTGAGTCTGCAAAAACATTCTCGGAGCTAAAATGAAGCAAAGACTTTGCGTCGACGTTTTCTCTAATGAAATTATTCACGTAATCGTTTCAGCCCTGGTATGCCAGTTCAGAATGTTCCTGAAAACAATGGCTGTAAAGTTAAAAGACTTGATGACAGTAAGAGCCAATCACAGAGCACAGCCATTTCACACCAATGAAGAATTTTGAGTCTTTGATGCATGTCTTTGATTTAGGAGGAAACCCAAGCAAGCACATGTACACACAACATGCAAAGTCCACAAAGGGAAGGTCACAGTTAAGATTCAAACCTCAAAGCTCAGAACTGTGATGACAGGGTGCTGCCCCAACTCTGGAAACTATTATTTCGAATCATTTCCTGTGAGCACGACTTGCTTCTAAACAAACTGGAGGTTGTGTTTAACCTTAGAGGCTCCAGTGGAACATTGAAATCACCATGTTGGGCTGCTATGGCAAACACTTACACCTCAAGTCAAACGTGCCTCACCTCATAATTGTGAGCCTTCAGAGCCGCCGTGTACGTAGCCGCCTTTGGACTTCATCTGGGCCTGAACCAGATCCACCTGCAAGTGTTCAGTAAGCGGCTTTGAGCAAGTGAAACCAAAGCACACTAACACGACTTGGGTGGGTTTATGTGAGGAGAAGAGAAAGAGTTTTTCCAAACCTACCGACGGCAATCCCAGGCCCATGTCACCCGAGCCGACGTGCGTGGTATGAACGAAGTTTGTTGGCTCGCCGATCATGGAGCGATCAATCCGCCGCCGCCGTTTCTGGCAAACAATACGTTGGTTTTTGTAATACATGAACTAACATTTTGGTTTTTGGCAATTCACGTCACAAACTATAAGAGGAGGAATTCAAAACACCTAACAATCAGTCGCCTTGAGATATATATATCTATATTTCTTTTCTTTTCCTTTTTTTTTTTAATAGCAATATACAAGATTTCTCGGGGTCCCCACTCCAGTTATGGAGTCAAACTGCACTTGTAGTATGGAGACAATAACATTTGTTAAATAACAAAAACATCATGTATTGTGCGGCCCGGTAGTCCAGTGGTTAGCACGTCGGCTTCAATGCACATTCCACTCCGGCCTCCCTGTGTGGATGAGTTCTCCCCGGGCCTGCGTGGGTTTTCTCCGGGTGCTCCGGTTTCCTCCCAATTCCAAAAACATGCATGGCAGGCTGATTGGTCACTCTAAATTGTCCATAGGTGTGAGTGTGGGCGTGGATGGTTGTTCTGTGTGCCCTGCGATTGGCTGGCACAGGGTGTCCCCCGCCTACTGCCCGAAGACAGCTGGGATAGGCTCCAGCAGCCCCCCGCGACCCTGTGAATAAAACGGTTCGGAAAATGGATGGAGGATCATGGGTATTGCACAAACTCTGAACAGTAACACTGGTATTGAACATGAGGGGTGCCAAGAGGTCCAACAATATCATTTCTAAATCAAGTTGATATAAGAACAACAAGGTTTTAAACTCTCCTTAAAAGAAGCCAAAGTAGATTCAAAACCATTTTGAAGCTAAACCTGTTATTATTTAGTGTCGCGTTAAACACACCACTTCTCATTTATCCACAAAAAAATATCAGAATTGTATGTTTTGTAAGTTTGTACAAGAAATTATAATAATGTTAGCAGCAATGAGATGTGTGCTGGCTGCTCCGCCAAAATAACAGAACACTAAAGTAGGTGATCCAGAGTTGTCATTGCATTCACAGAGATGACATTCTTTTTATGATAAGCCAGTGCAGTA
This sequence comes from Hippocampus abdominalis, assembly GCA_018466805.1. Taxonomy (NCBI): domain Eukaryota; kingdom Metazoa; phylum Chordata; class Actinopteri; order Syngnathiformes; family Syngnathidae; genus Hippocampus; species Hippocampus abdominalis. The sequence continues at coordinate 17,202,806 of CM031696.1, forward strand.
TTTGAATTAATATCTTTCAATACAGTTTTATCAACTGTGCACATGAACGCTTAAAAATTGAGAAAACCCCACATTTAGTACAAAGGAACATGCAGGAATTCTATATTTGTCCGTACAGAAATGGAAATGTAGTATACTTACAGGCTGTGGCTGCTCCGCGATACAGCAGCTGAAACAAACCCAGAATTCAGTCATTCCCAGGCCAGTGACAACGCCGCTGTAGCAGTTTCCTGTTTCGGTTGAGCCGCCACTCGCCGCGTGCCTTCCTGTCTGTCTGATGTCAGCACAGCCGCAGACGCACTGTGGAAACTCGATGGCAGTCACTCCGGGACAAACGTTTGCTATGAGAAGCTTCTGCCCAGTGCAAAGGAACTCCCTCCTGACCACAAGGGGTTCAAAATAAGAATCAGAAGTAGCTCTGATTTAAAATGACAAAAGGTGTACTCTGGCTAATAAAAATGCTATAAGTATTGACAATTCTGATGGGGCGAGCAACGAGGTCACAGCTGAACCTCTAACAGTATGCGCTTGGAATATTGGTTTCCAAATACTTAGAGCGAGTAGTTACACTTAGCATAACTGAAAAATGTGGAAAGAATACACCAACGTTTGGAATAAGTGACACGGAGAAAGAAATGAGGTCAGTACAGTAAGTAGCAGAGGAGCATGCGCAGCGACCTACTATTGACAGTCAATAACACTCACATTTTAGGGAGGGAGGAGTTGATGTCATAAAGAGAGTGTCTGATTACATATAACATTTTATAGAGAGCACCATTTGACCTAGCGCTCGATAGCTCTTTACAAACATTTATTTTAGGAAAAAAATGACTCAAAATGGAAACGGCATGCGATGCGAGTTGAATCCATGTTTTTCTATAGCAATGTGACAGGGAGGAAAGAAAAGTGGAGGAATGTGAAGGCAAGGCTATGTTTGGAGGGAATAATTGAATTTGAGAAATGCCCCAAGGGATGGGCCATGTCTGGAGAGAATAGCCAACTGGTGGATTGACACCATTTTAGGGTGGGTGGCAGACATCTAGTACAAAAATAGATTTAAAAAAAGAAATACATGTATTCGCATTCAGATTTGTTCATTCAGAGGCATGTACACAGTTACCACAAGGAACACATTCAGTCAGGGACTGCAGGTACAACTGTCTCACATTCTAGCCACTAGTTTATACCATAAAACAAACACAGTGCAGCACAGCTTCTGGCTAGCGAAAATCATGGCTTGTGATATGATATCGTCATAACGCCAAACTCATTGTAACAGCATCTTGCCAAAGCAGTATCAAATGTTACAATTCGTGTTATTATAGCATAATCATTCAAACTGTGCAAACCCTTGTTGCTGTTGCACTTGCTTAACATAGGCAAGTTTATTTCCTCAAATATTATTGGTGTTGTCGTTTCCTAAAAAAAGAAAATGCTATTAAAACGTTTCTTTATTCATTTTAAAATACGCAGTTATCATGTTCACACAGTTTCTTAAATGTGCTCTGAAGTGTCCTGTGAAACAATTGTATAAAAATAGCGTTTTTTGTGTTTTCATAAGCTATTTTTAAACAATACGTTTCCTTGATTGTTCTTGATTTCTACAACTTCCTATGTAACAATAGGGAAATGCAGGTCCCAGAGACAATGAGAACCAATGGTCGAATTGTTTCGACTCTGATGATTGGCATCAATTTTACACTTTCTGTGGACTGAGGGGAAAAAAATCCCTCAAATGCAAAATGGTCGCTGGTACGAGATATTTCCCTATTTGGACCTATGCCTATCCACTGTCTCCCCTTCCCACGCAGCTCAATTTTTTTTGTGATGCATTTTATTTCCTTTAGTTAATGGTTTTGGACTACATCATATAAGTCAGTATACATATTTGACAAACGTTCACGGGTCACGAATGCTGATAAACGACTTACAAGTACAGAGGCCGATTTATTATCTAACAATGAGCAAGTCGTTTAGTTGAAGTTAATGCAGCTCTGGGTGGATTATTTGACACGTTTCTAAACTCAGATTACCACACAAACCCGTAGTTTGTATTTAAGAACAAGATGTTATGCAACTGTGTACCACGAAGGCTACTAAAAGCCCGCTTCAAGCGGCGAGCGCAAAAAACAAATGTCACTACGTTAAATATTTTAGATAAAGCAAAGGGATGTTTAATTCGAGGCGTGTTATATTCATTCACGTTTAAAAGGACAAAACGCGCGGTAACGTCTGAAGGGGCTAAAAGGGTTAGCTCGCTCGCCGTTTCCTTCACTGACAGCTAGCCTGTCGCGCTAACTTAGCCCCATTTCCGATAGTAGGACACAAATAAATTGACGATTTCAAACAGCAAGTACTTCAAACAGGTACGAGCGTGCATCGCCGTGAATTAATCGCTTTACATAGATACCTTTACCAAATGGTAAATGATCTTACCTCACGGTGACTAGTTTGCCCGAGTCATACGTTACTGTCGACTGCAAAGATAGAGAAAGCGCACAAAAAACACCAGGAAGTACAATGTTGAGAAATTTCGTCGACTTCCGTTTTAAAGTTTGACCACTTCCGTGTTAACCCACGCTTTGCACGTTTCTCGTGGGGGGTTCCAGTTCTTCCAAGATTAGCGTTCAAAATATATTTATATTTATCTGAAAAGATGAGGCCGCTTACGGAGGAAGAGACGAAAACGTTTTTTGAGAAGCTGTCGAAATAGTAAGTGGAGCGAGAGGACATTTTGATGCGCGTTGATCACTCCGTGCATTAGCATGCTAGGCTATACATGTGATTAATATTTTATATTTTTCTCGCTTAACAGTATAGGAGAAAACATAAAGCTCCTCGTGGACAGACCGGACGGCACGTACTGCTTCAGGCTTCACAACAATCGCGTTTATTACATGAGGTAATCTATGACTAACACGATTTAGAGCATCGTATGAAAAATTAATGTGTGTATTCACTTCTTGAAAATGATACGATTGATTTCAAATGATTGCAAAAATCACCAAGTGAGACCGCAGTTTGAGAAGCACTTGTTCAGATGTACTTGGAAACCCCTCAAGGAATTATCAGTGATCAATCATTGTTTTGTTTCCACAGCCAGCATATTCTCAAACTATCCACAAACATTTCCCGGGACAAATTGGTGTCAGTCGGCACTTGTTTTGGCAAATTTACAAAGACCATTAAGTTTCGGCTCCACATCACAGCTCTGGATTTCCTGGCGCCCTATGCAAAGGTTTGTTTCATTCGGACTTTTTAATATTGCAGTTTCTGCCTTTGGAAATGGTGTGTCATGAACCAATTTGAATAGTGTGAACAACGCAGCTTTAAATGACACGAACATTTCCAGCTGACAAAGAGAAGAAATATGCGAGAAAGCTAAACTATTGTAGTTACTTTGACAATGCCTCAAACTATGTGAAATATGTTATCATGCACAAGAAGGCACGCACTATCACTGTTGCGCTTATGACCCTCAAGTGTTTTTCCATTGATTTACTGCTAAATTGCTGACAAACCATGGCATATTCTGACTAGAAAACCACCCTAATAAAATGGATTGTGTTTGAGAATTAAATGCATGGGAACACACTTCCAGTGACTCTCATTAGATTGTGTGTAGCTATACCTAATGTTGCACTTGTGTGATTTACTCGATCTTCATGAAGTTTAAGGTGTGGGTGAAACCTGGTGCCGAGCAATCTTTCCTGTACGGGAATCACATCCTAAAGTCCGGTCTGGGGAGGATCACGGAGAACACCATGCTGTACCAGGGTGTGGTGGTCTACTCCATGGCTGACGTGCCCCTGGTAGATAAGTCTCCTCAGGCTTCATGTTCCAAGATGCTAAGAACATATTGAGCTAATCATTACATGGTATTGTTTTTTCAGGGGTTTGGAGTGGCTGCCAAGACGACGCAGGAGTGTCGGCGAGTGGACCCAATGTCCATCGTCGTGTTCCATCAGGCTGACGTGGGCGAGTTCATCAGGAATGAAGATGCATTAACATAAATCAAGATTTTTATCAATTGGACTGCAGCTGCTATTGATTTGACACATGACACCCCCATAACCCCACACTCAACCATTCATCCACATTTGTTATATTTACAAAAAATCCCATTTGTAATCTTTGGAGTCATGTGGTGAAATGCAACAAAGCAAACTTTGTTTTTTTAAATAAAAAAGAATGGACTTGGCAGCATGGCGAAGACGAGATAATATGTCTGCCTTACAGTGCAGAGGTGCAAGATTCGATTCTGACCCCAGCCTTCCTGTGTGGGGTTTTCATGTTCTCCCCGTGCCTGCGTGGGTTTTCCCCGGGTACTACGGTTTCCTCCCACATTCTACAAACATGCATGGCAGGTTAACACAACACTTTAAATTGTCCCCAGGTATCATTGCGAGCACGAATGATTGTTTGTCTATGTGTGCCCTGCGATTGGCTGGCAACCTGTTCAGGGTGTACCCTGCCTACTGCCGAAGATACCTGGAATAGGCTCCGGTATGCTTGCAACCCGAAGATGATTAGAATATGGATGAATGGAATGTTCCATCAGTTGGACTACAGCTGCTGTTGATTTGCAAAATGACCCCTCACCCCACACACAACCTTCATCCACATCTGTTACATGACATTTACTATAAATCCTATTTGAAATGATTGGAGTCATGTGGTGAAATGCAACAAAGCTAAAATGTTTTTAAATATAAAAGAAGGGACTTGCCGGCGGCACAGTGGGCGACCTGTTAGCAGCACGTCCACCTCACAGTGCAGAGGTGCAGGGTTCGATTCCGGCTCTGGCCTTCCTGTGTGGAGTCTGCATGTTCTTACGCCGTGTGGGTTTTCTCCGGGTACTACGGTTTCCTCCCACATTCCGAAAACAGGCATGGCCAGTTAGTTGAACACTCAAAATTGTCACTAATGCGCTGCAATTGACTGACAACCAGTTTAGAGTGTACCCCGCTTACTGCCCGAAGACAGCTGGGATTGGCTCCGGCACCCTGGCACCCTCGTGAGGAAAAAGCGAATTAGAAAATGGATGTACAGTACTCATAAAACGGACCCACACATATTCATGGCTGTGTGTGCGTGTGCTTGTGTATATATGTATACACACACACACTGACATTCTGAGCACAAACCACTGTAGCAGGAAATATAGTTGGAATTCATGCAGGAAATACGATTGTTGCATACATGAGTGCCACATTTGAATAATTGCCACAATATCTATTGGTTGGCAACACTGAATACAAGTTGCTAGTCTTGTTTGCTTGCACTGCTGACACGTGCGCATCAAAATAAAACCAGCACATATTTAACAATTAATTTAGACTTTATAAAGGCTGTGGGGCCTGGCTCAGAGACTGTGGAATGTGGCTCGCGAACTGTACTTTATTCAAATGTGATCAAGAGTCAACTGAGCATGTGCCTGACCTATGAATGCCACATGGTGTATACAGATTCATTGTATCATATATCATCTATTAGAAGAGCATTAGTTACCCCTGCCATCACAAGTCACTCTATAATTCTCAGCACTGATTCACTCTCGTTCACCCAAAACAGCCACTCCAGACTAGCGTGACAAGGTTACAAGAATACTTCACATTTATTCAACAAACTATAAACAATTCCACATTTGTGGTGGGCGTTAAGTAAAAACCAAAACAAAGTCGCAAACAAATTTTAAATGGAAGTAAAAGTCAACTTAAACCAAGTTTTGTTTTTTCATTGTCCTCCATCTGTCTTTAAGATGGACATTTGTCCTGTCACCGAAGGAGTAATAACACTTAATTTTGTGCCAGTTGCCCTCTCCAAATTTTTTGACTCCCTCCTTGAGCTTGCGGCTTTCCTCTTCTGTCCACATCTGTAACACAACAGTCAAATTACATAATACAAATATTTAAATACACACACACACACACACACATTGTTAAGTTTAAAAAAACGGAAATAAAACAACGCACAAAAAACAAGATTAATAAATTGCTTACCCGTTTTCTTGATTCCTGATAATGAACTCTTGTCGGATGATTCTAATTAAAGAAAAACAATGGGGAAAAAAATCAGACCCAGTAACACGGTAATACCAAATAGATTTTTTTTGCACTTGTCCAACCATTGAAAAGCGCCTCTTCTTCATCCCAAGTGACTTTGCTCTCCTTGGCATTGCTGTACAGCGCCTTCCTGTCAACCAAAGAGGCTATGCTAAAGAAGCAGCAGGTTGCATGTTCGCCTGACAGTGATTCCCAACCACAGTTAAGAGACCATCCGGTGCGCAGTGAGAAATTGTCCAATTGGGTTTGAAAATCATTTTTCGTTGACAACAAAATCTATCTATACCAGTAATGTATAGAGACAGGCAGAACTAAATACTCCACCACTTAAAGGCAAACGGTAAGTCATTTAATTTAAAATTATGAGTAAAATGTGATATCATTTCTCCAGTATGATGAACCCCCTACTTATGCGAATGACATTTGCCTTTTCAGATTGTTGGGGGAGAACCTATGTTTTCTTACTTGCTAAAAACTCACCTATTGGCTGTCTTTGGGCTCCGGCAAAGCCGTATCCGTGCCTTTTCTGTTGTATGAATGGCAACAGGTGGAGACAAGTTTATTGGACCTTCTGTCATCTAATGAAGAGCATTGAATTGTTCTGCCTGTCACTATGTATAGCTGACAAAAACACGAACAAAGATAGATTAGTAATTGAAAATGGGTAATTTCTCACGGCACTCCTGTTGAGCTCTCGCAGCACACTTGTTGGGAATCACTGCTCTATCGACTTAAAAAGGACACGTCATCAAGAGGGAACAAAAGAAATGCCACACCATTAATGGTTTCAAGTAAGAACATTTAGCAGGTAGATCCTCAACATGCTACTCTTAAGGTCCCATAAGTACACCTAATATATTTTCCTCCCGAAAAAGAATGGTTCTCTGCTGAAAACAACCAACCATTTTGCCCGGGAGGGGTCCTTGTTGGGAGTAGAACTTTTGTGAGCGGCGGGGCACTGATGATTCAAAGGCGAATTGTCCAGTGATGAGTCTGTGATTACGACGTCACCTTTATTTCTGAAATACCTGCAAGAATGTTCGCATTGTTATATATCCCCGCCAGCAGGAACAACCTGTCACGCGGCACAATTTGCACTTACTTGCTCGTCGTGGCGCTGCTGCGTTTTCTCACTGGACAGTTGTCGCTAGCGGGAGAGTCCGGCACAATGTCGACATTGTCTGATGGTGACTCTTCCGATTCCGTGCACTTTCTACATGTGCATACACGTCAATAAAGAGAAGACTGATAAAGGAACTGTTGTGAGGGGGGAAAAAAAAAAAACTTTCAATGCTTTTAAGAACATTGGCACTTACCCCTCAGGCAAAGTTGGGATGTGACATGCTCCTTCTGAGACTTGCTTGCTCGATGCTGAGCTCGATGTTTGCTCCTCATGTTGTGGAGATGCCTCAACATCACTAGCGCAAGATCAAGAAAGCAAACGTTTCAAATCCTACAATGGTGATAAACTAACATTTTTGCAAGTTAGGGTGTCGTTCTCCCCTACAAGTGTTAGTAACACCCAAATTCTTAGTGGATTACAATAACTGGTTCAATGAACCCCATTGTGTATTTTTTCGCAATGTCGGAGGGAAATGGAATACAGTCAAACCTCGTTTTTCGAACGTCTCGGTTCTCGTCCAATTCGGTTTTCGACCAAAAATGTCGAGTTTTTTATGCCTCGGATGACGAACAAATTTCGGTTCTCAAACAAACTGCGCCATATGACTCCTCCCGCCTTCCTTACACGAGGAAGTGACGCTTCCTCGGGTAGACGAGGAAGTGACGCTTCCTCGTGTTGCTTTCCATTGTGAGCAGACGTGTTCAGTAAACATTTTTATTTTAAAAAGAGCGTGGTTTCGGTTTTCGAACAATTTCGATTTTCAAACAGCCTTCTGGAACGGATCATGGACGAAAACCGAGGTTTGACTGTATTCACATGCAAATATCAAGTCCCCAACCCGAAAACAGATCTCAAGTCACGTTCTACGAACAATTTTACCTGCTCTTTGACAATGCATCTGTGGTGGCCGATCGAGGTCTTTTCAGCGGGACGCCCTCCGTGTCCGTTTGACAGGCTACAGTTTGCAACCGCGCCGGCTCATCTGTTCTGACTGCAGCCTCTTGCTCCTGAGAGTTAGCAAGCGACAAGCTTGCTTGACTGTCCGGTTCCAAAATCATCTTCGCCATGTCGTGAAAGTGCCGTTTCCTTGCCGAGACCCATATTCTTTTCGTGGCTGTATTTTGCGTTGAATTGCTCTTGGACTCGGGCGGGGCATCTGTTTGTGTGGGAGGGGCGGCTGGGGCAGCTTCAAGGGGGCTGCCAGTGTTTCTCTGGAAAAGCTCTTGGCTCTCCGAGTTTTCACCTGTGTCCCCTTTGTCAGGAGCTGCGAGAGTGGCTTCATTTTCAACTTCTTCTTCCAGCTGAGAAAATGGTATCGTGAGCTCACCCGCAGCCAAAGCCTGGTAGGCAATCTCAAGTCTCTCCTTCGAAATAACAGAATGGTCACTAGAAGTTCGAGGAGAACAATGCGGAGCTAAGTGAACACATTGGAAAATAAAGGCTGATTAAGATATTCCTGATCATGAAGTAAATACCGTACATTCCAGTGAATAAAATGCATTTGTGCATAATATGCTCCCCCAAAATTACCCTTGAAAAGTTTTTTTCCCTCTGTACTAGTGTATAATATGGTCCTTAGATTTGCTGGTATCCTTTATCAGCGTAAGTATACGATTGAAGAAAGATTAAAAACAAAGTCAAAATGTGTTTGGATTTTCTTTTGCCATACCTATGATTAAGGTCTTTCAAAGTATTTTTTAAATCCATCCATCCATTCATCTTCCGAACCGCTTTATCCTCACTAGGGTCGCGGGGGGAGCTGGAGCCTATCCCAGCCGTCTTCGGGCAGTAGGCGGGGGACACCCTGAATCGGTTGCCAGCCAATCGCAGGGCACACAGAGACAAACAACCATCCACGCCCACACTCACACCTAGGGACAATTTTGAGTGTTCAATCAGCCTGCCATGCATGTCTTTGGAATGTGGGAGGAAACCGGAGCACCCGGAGAAAACCCACGCAGGCCCGGGGAGAACATGCAAACTCCACACAGGGAGGCCGGAGCTGGAATTGAACCCGGTACCTCTGCACTGTGAAGTCGACGTGCTAACCACTGGACTACCGGGCCGCCCCCGTTCGTACTGTCTATTTAATTTTCTTTACTTTGCTTTTAAATCTTAAACTGACTGCTTTTTAATGTCGCACTTTTAATGACAGTATATGAGGCATATTGAGTTACGTTGTATGATTATTTTGGGTTTTTTTGCCGTCGAGTCAATCGGAGCACCTGACAATATGGCTGGCTAAATCTATTTATTTGCCACTGCTGTCATGTATACAAAAGCACAATATTGTTCTTTCTTTTTTTTTTTTTTTTAAACAATAACCCGTCTTTAAATATAGTGAAATATTTTCGACTGCCAACCTCCCCACAATATCATGCTAATTATCATATCACAAGGTTGATTTCCTTTGTTTTGATTTAACATCTTAATGTTATGCCAATGTGACCAATATGTTGTTTAAAAAAATAGACTCAACCATTTTTGAAAATAATTCACGGTAATTGCAAGTGATCTATGAACCTACCATATCATTAGCTGGCCGTTAACTTCCGCACTGGTGGAGGGGGCACATTTATCCGGCTCATTGGTTGTCGTGCCCTGGTCGCTTTGCTTGTCAAGCTCATTGATGAGCTGTTTTGCAATCTGGTACAAAGGTGAAACATAAAAATCCAAATTCAGTATCACTGCTACTTGCAAATATGACTGATCAAAAGATGACATGATGGATTGTTGCTTTCATCCCATGGCTGTCGGCTAGTTATTAGCAACTAAACTGCTAATGTTTTTGTGGGCAGGCTGTACAAACTTCTTCAATCCACTTAATCAATCGGGTGCTACTTGACACGGAGTTCCCATGTCCGGTTGTTTAACACTTACCTTGTCAAGAAAGGGAACAGAGAATGGGCAGAATTCCCGGCAAAAGGCCAGAATCTGGTCCTTTAACTGTTTGAATTCCATTTCCTCGATGACTTGATGCTTGTTGCTTCTCTGACGGATGAGATCCATGAAAATCTTTTTCTAAGGGGCAAATTATTTATTGATTATATTCCAGGGTCAATGATGGTGTTAACTTAATATGACTTTTGTCACACTGTGCCCTAATTAGCGAGTTTGTCTTCTCTTCTATTAGGTTAAAAAAAGATATTAAGCAGTTTTATTGCCAACATGGCAGTTTCGAAAGAGAACTCACCTTGGCAGATTTAGGAAAATGGCGCAGCACCTCTTTTGCTTTATCAAACTCTTGGTTCTTAATGAAAAGCTTCACAAGCTGAAGACAGAGACAAAAACACAACTTAGCTTACCTTACATCTAAATGTTAAATGGAATCAGACTTTGTCATTCAAGTTGAGGCTGCCTGTTTAGTTTTTCCATGGTAAAATTAAGAGGTCACATTTGAAAGTTTAGGATATTGTAAAATAATGGAATAATGACCCCCCCTCCCCCCAATATTGTGATTTAAAATGTGATCATTTTTTTCAAAGTCCTCTTCCTGGGAAGGGCTATTAGTTGAAATTTCATCGCAAATTGGATTTTTGCTTCTCTCAATCTTAAAAACATAATCCAAGAACAGTCTGGATTTATTTTCATTTATTGCAATTATTTAGTATATTCTTGTTCCAAATTTATTTTCTGGCATATTATCTTTCAAATTTATTTTTCAAGGATTGAATTAATTTTGATTGTTGTACCAACACATATTGCCACATGATGTGGCACAAAAAGCCGAGGTCTCAGTTTAGCCCAGTAAGTCCCAAGAACTTGTGAAAATAAAAACAGAACAAAATAACCTGAACTAAAGTCATCAATCAGATTATATAACTCAAGTTTCATGAAACAATATTTGAACGGGTAGACTGCACTTCATCTAGACACTACGTAAATAAATAAAGAAATATACCGGCCGACCAAAATGAAGCAGAGGTTGTGTTTCCCCCCCCCTTTCCCCCCCTCAAAGTTACTTTTGGTGGTGACATTTCAACCCAAGAAGCAATTTGTTTTCTAGTTCCATTTTTTCCTGGAGGAAAATCTGTTAGTGACCAACAAATTGGACCAGTGACCATTGTGTTGAACTGTACTGGTACCACTATATGAGTATTAAGTACATGTTATGAACGTATATTTAGAGATCATTGTGTTCACATACCATCTCCTTCACTAAGAAGCAAATATTTTTCAAGTCCTTTTGTGAAACATCACTTGTCCCGTGCAGACTTTCCAGCAGCATAAGGGCTGATTCCATAGGGCATAGTGAACCATTGTTCTCAAAAGTCATATCTGAAATGACAATATAATAACTGCAGTTTGGCCACAATGCCAGTAGGGTAAACACATACATATTTCTAAGCCAATAGCCAATTTTTAAAGATTAGGAAGTATTGCTCTGTTTTCAATGTTTTTCTACCGTGTGTGGTGCATTGATGTGACAACCACAGAACAGAACACCACACACACACACGCACACACCGATTTCTGTCATAGTATCAAGGCTAGCCTGTGAGAGGCAGTACAGCGCTAAGGGGCATCTGGACCGCCTGAAAATACAAAGAAGAAAAAGTGGTACCGGTAGTCAAAATAAAAGCTAGTCCTACTCTTAGCTTATATTGCAATTATAATGTGGTTACTAACTTCTTTTGCATGCAACCTGCTTTAAAAGGTGCAAATTCATGGCAGTGCCTAAGAATGAATAAATTGCAGTCTCACCGAGTTTTTCACCCTCATTTATCCGGGAGAGTAACTGCATCACAAAAACCTTTTTTGGCATCACATCACTTGCTGCCACAGGACGGGCCATGATACCTGCAAAACAGATATAAAATGTATTCATATAGCACCTTTCAAATTTTACTGTATTCATTTTATATGAATATTATGTATGGAATCTATTTTTTTTATTTTAAATAATGTCACTAGACATAGGGCGGTATCAAATTCTGATGACCTTGTTTGTCTTTCTTATAATAAACCCCTGAGAGCTCATGTATGAAAAGGGTGAAAAGAACGGACATTTATTTCATAAACGAGTTTTTTTCCCAATTTAGTTCTTCGGTTTCCCTTAACTATAACAACCTTGGGTATCAACTATCCCATAGTTGATAGTTACTATTGTATTTCAATTTCAGCTGTAATGTATTTTGAGATATTTGGGTACATAACTTGTTTTCCTTTTAAGGCAATCTAGTTATTTTTAAACACATATTAGCACTTTCGATTTAAAAGGAGGAAAAATAAAGGAAACACAAATTAGGAGATCTCATTGTGCTGAAAAGATTTCATTATTCAAATTACAGCTTCGTTATGACTTACTGGTTCTTGAGGATATCAAAGGCATTTACAAATTGCAACATTAATGCAATATATTTGCACAGCAGCTTCTCCCCACGTACTATGTGTCGTTTCAAAAAAATTGCGATTAAAGTCATAATGTTACTTAACAGACGTCACATCTTAAACAGGAAACGTCATTAACTCAATAAACCCAATTTAACTAATCAAAGTTGTGTTTGGCGGCCACGCAGCAAAACAGAGCGAGTTAGTTGACACTTACTTTGGATCACTTGTCTCACTTCACAAAAGCTTTGGTATTGATCATCATCAAACAACTGTAACGCCAGTGATATATAATGATCCACAAGCCAGCGATTGACGAGAGATTCTTCTCTTTCCGTATGTTGTTCTTCCGCCATGTTCGAACTGCAGCGACGTAACGGAGGTCAGTCGCGAGGAAACGTCTGCGTGTGCAAACGCTTGTTTACCCAGCCAAGGCGGGAAAAGCATTGAATTTTTGTATTCTCCGAGTGTAGTTTGCCAGGTATCAAGAGTAACATGCGAACCGCAAAGCTATAAAAGATAATAGAAAACTCATCAAACATACATGCAATCGAATGGTAGAGTTGTGGGTTTGTGCTGTTACCGGAAAAATAAACCAAATGAAGAGATTAAAATTACCCTGACAGATTAACATTAGGGATGTAATGTTTGTGAGATACTTCCGGGAGAACCTTGGTCAATGATTTCGAGAGCACACGATTCATTGGAACGCCCCCACTGGCTTGGAGGAAGAACCTCTGCCTTCGTCGGAATTCATTTTAATTTGACATGTCGAATTGATTATTTGGTTTGATTAAATTTGGCAAGTAGAGAGACTCGGTATTTTGCCTGGCATTGTCAAAAGTACAACCTGTAACTCCTTAATTTATTCATCGTTCATATAACAAGGGTGTAACTCAGAAATTTAAGACGGGACTTTATTATCATCATTTAAATGTTTATTTAAAATGACATTTAACATGACATAAGATTGACACATATAGTTAATAAAAAAAACAAAAAAACATTCCATTTATAACACGATGATGGAAAACTTTATACGATCATCAAAAGGACTTGTTCTTGAGGAACGATTCTCTCAGTAGAACGGGGAATAAACTTTATTCGGCGTCGTGTCTGAGTGACACAATCCAATTACGTCACTGTAATGTAATACAGGAACAAAGATTATAAATACAATCACCAATAATAATAATAATCACCCCTTGTGGATTCTGCTAACCTAGTAAAGGAATCCATGTTCTCTTCTTCCTATAATAATGGCCTGTTTTCCCCCCCCAGAAAACACAAAAACATTATATTTCTTATATCCATCCATTTGTGCCATATCGTGGAATATATATTATATATATATATCCCCGCACATAGCCAAAATATTACTTCGGCCATTATTTTAAGGTGACGATATGTTTTCATCATCAGCGTAGTCATCACACAGCACCGTCCTACTGGATAGTCATTAGCTCATTCTCAGCCAAAACCATCTACTATTTGACAAGCTCAGTATAAGATAAACATGCTGATGTTCTGACATTTACTTCTGTTTAAATTGTTTCATTGGAAATTGTGAGATTTTATTTACTGTATTTATTTTTTTCAATAAAGCTGTTCAAATTGGGCAGAAACATTTTCCTGAGCAGAATTATGAGTATTAATGAGCTGAATGTTTTGGGGAGTTTTGTAACAGTTCCTCTGAGGTTGTATTTGTTTTCAGAATTGCATTGTAGGTCAGATCATACACTCTTGTGGGCCCTCCACTGTTCAATGTCATTCATCTTGTAGCCAAAAAGTGATAGTGGATACATAGACTCGACTCATGCTTAGCTGGCCTTCATTCCCATTCAAGTTACACCACATTGTGCCTGATACTTTTAAGAGATGTCTTGAATAATTGCAAAACATTGACAGAAAAACTATATGACTGCATCATATCAGAATAAAATGGTTGCTCGCACAATAAGAGAAATGAGGTCTGCACGAATAAAACTCCCCTGATAGTAGTTTGTCCTGTGTGCCAGTGTTTTACATTCATCGCACAGCATCTACATAGCAAACCATTTATAATGTAAACAACGAGGAAGTAAGACTCCTTCCCCTGCCAACCACAGTGGAGAACAAGTCCAGCACATGGAGAGAAAGTAACTTCTGGTTATGACAATACTTTAATGAGTGACTTTAAAATCTTAACTCAAGCCATACTTATCCAGTACAAAAAAAAAAGTCCTATCAGTTCATGGAGGGACAAATGAGGGGAAAGCATCATTCATGAGTAGGAATTCACTTGACAGGATGATGTTGAAAGGCATTAAGTGTTCTAAAAATCAGTGGAAAATGTCCGCTTGTTTCCAGGCTCGATACTTCGGGACAAATGGGAGATTCGAGTACGTTGAACGTGCTAAGCATACGCAGTGTTGGGAGTTCAACAGTGTGGCTCTTGCCAACGACTCTGTGTGGGTCCTCCTCCATGACATGACAGCATATGATAGACGAGCACGATGCAAAGCCACCGCATTCCCAAAGTTTGCTGTCGCAGGGAGCTTGCAAAGCTTTCTCAAATGCTGTCAGCTCTTCTGCGCGCACACACACACACACACACACACACACACACACACACACACACACACACACACACACACACACACACACACACACACACACACACACACACACACACACACACACACACACACAACCTTTCTGGTTTCCACAAGAGGGAGCCACTTGGACAGCAGCTGGGGGATGCTGGTCCTCTTGAGCCATTGTCAGGCAATAGCGCAGCATATATAAAGTCAAACTCGGTTCAGGTAAGATGAAACTTGACTCCCCCCAAAAATGGCCTCCGGTGAGTCAGGTATACAATGATAGATAGTCATTAAAAAACACGTTGTTTATGGTCTGGCCCAACCCAGAGATAAATAATGACGCTGAACATTAAACATGGCAAAAAGCCATTCGTCCCTGTGGAAGAAGAAAGAGGCTTGTTACTGACAATCTGGTCCTCCTTTTGTCTGGAGAGGCTGAGACTGATTGCACACATGCAAATCAAAGCAGTACACTGGCACTTGTTGTGCGTCTGGTGTGCTGGACTCGCTCAAGTGTCGCATGAGTAGTGCGTATCCTTTGTGTGGCTCCTCCATTAAAATCCGCAATAACGCTGCTCGCCCCCAATGTCCAATATTTACTTTGAATCTCATCAGCATCGTCCCAAAAAAAAAAAAAAGGGAAGCTGTGTGCGACAAGGCAGGAGTTGATGGCCTCAAAAAGGAATGAAAGACTCACTAAGAGTTATTTAATGCATGCGTCACCACACAAACCAAAAATCTTCCAGCAGTAAGTTGGTGAGCATGGCCAGGCAGTGGAGGTGTCTGAAGTCCTGCAGTCCCACTGGAGAACCTTGTGACCCACACAGGAAAGCCATCCCCAGGTGAGCTCATGTCCATCCCATCGCCTTCTTTAAGAGTCTCATGACAGTAGCGCACTTCCCTCAGACGGAAAACTCGGACCCAGGGCGGCGAGCTTGGGTCAAGCGCTTCAAGCGACGCAGATGCAGCCCCGTGAACGGGTTGCACCACAGCAGGGAAGGCGGACCGCCAAACACGGCTTTCATGCCGTCCCATCTGGTGCGACGCTCCCAGGTGGGCTTCTCGTTTTTAAGACGTTCAATCTCCTGCAAGACGCCCACACATGCTTTTTGAATGAAATGCTCATCAAACGATACGGATGCATGGATCGTGGTGAAACAAAGGATGGGCATAACAACTGTTAAACATTTAGTTGATTGCATGGAATTGATCGTTGAAGAAATGGAGTTCACTTTGACAAAAAACCATCCTCGCCACAAATATACTGTTATTGTCCGCTACGGGAAGTTGAGTACAATCCATTCTACGACAAATTGAAATTCAATTTAAATCACCAATTTAACAAACCACATGAACAAGGAATGGCGCTGTTGGATTACAACGGAATAAATACCCCTCTCTGTTGTGAATGCTTTTAGTTTCTTTTCATTGCATTCTAACAAGGACATTTTCTGTTGACCAATCACTAAACAGCAGCCTACAGAAGCAAACCCGACTGCAGTAGAGAGAGTAGTACAGAGTACAGCTCCAAAATGAACGATCCAGCTTAACTAGAAACAATGGGTTCACATTATAAAGGCATGCGCCCAAGTGTTTGCATGGTACGTGGTGGATACTGACCGTCTCGTCGTTGCAGATGGAGTGGATCTGCGTACCGAACATGACAGCAGTGAAAGTGAGGAAGAGGATGGCTTCGAGACAGAGGAAAATCAGTAGTAGCACAGAAACCCCGGGAGAGAATTCGCTGCACTCTGCGATGGATCAGACAAAAAAATGGTTTTAATGCTCCCGACAGCATCAGTCAGATCCTCAAGGCTTTTTTTCACCGTTTTCCTCTAAAGACAGTGGCACCATTTTGTGATCACTGTTGCACAATGGCAACATAACACAAGATAACATAACATGTTTGCCTTCAGGTTATGATCCCCCCAACCCCCCACCCCAATTAAATGACAGAGAAATGGGGGGGCACTTACCGTTCCACTGCACTTTAATACACGTGAAAAAGTGCATACCACTGAGGCCAAGTGCATGAGCGGAAATCAACGCAACGTACATCTGAGGAGAAAGCAACCAGTTCATTAATTTATCCATTGGAAGTTTTTAAATACAGTCAAACCTCAGTTTTCGTCCATAATCTGTTCCAGAAGGCTGTTCAAAAAACCGAAATTGTTCGAAAACCCAAACCACGCTCTTTTTAAAATAAAAATGTTTACTGAACACGTCTGCTCACAATGGAAAGCAACACGAGGAAGTATCACTTCCTCGTCTACCCGAGGAAGCGTCACTTCCTCGTGGAAGGAAGGCGAGAGGAGTCAAATGGTGCATTCAAGTGTGCTCAGTTTGTTCGAGAACCGAAATTTGTTCGTCATCCGAGGCATAAAAAACTCGAAATTTTTGGTCGAAAACCGAATTGGTCGAGAACCGAGACGTTCGAAAACCGAGGTTTGACTACATATTTGCGCTTGCTAAGGAATCCATTGTCATTTAATGGACTCCCTTTAGTTTATTAGTGCACTTACAGTGAAGAGGACAAAGAATCTCTGATTCTTTTCTCCTACACAGTTATTGACCCAGGGACAGTGATGATCCATCTTCCGGATGCATCTTTTACAAATACTGCAAGCCGGTGACAGAAAATAGTGATGAACGATGCAGCGGATGCTGATTTACAAGTTAAGTGTTCTAGTGGACGGACCTGCAGTGGTGCGCTCTCTCGGGCTTGATGCTGCAGCACTTAGGGCACTTGTAGATGACCTCACCAGGTTTTAGCTGCAAGCTCTCCATGTACTCCTTGGTCGCATTGCCTTTTGGAACTGCACCCTATAGAATCAACAGGCGGATCACTCACCAACCTGAACGGTACTCAGTGGAGCCCGGACTTTCCCAAGGCCCAAGTATTACCAAAAGAGTAAGAAAATTATTGTGGAGGACCATATTTTGTGGTTTCCGTTTCTGATTTACAAATCGTGTGCACTTCCATATACTCGCACACCGTCTACTTACCGGATCCGACAACATGGTGCGCAGGTGTGAAGCCAGAGCGAGCACGGCGAGGGCATTGAAGGTGGCGCCGTTTAGCAAAGAATACCAGAAGTTCTTGGCAGGTAGCAGCATGACAAAGTTGACAACAAATTCAGCATAGAGCACCAGGAACCAGGTCATGCTGGCGCACACCATGCCGCAGCTGTCCTGGATGAACCACAGCGTGCGGTTCCCTGCTGTGTGGTCGGCGTGGGTGCCGCCGACCATCACTCCGGCTGCCAGGCTGCCTGACTCGACGTCGCTACCCGCTGACAGCAATGGGTGGTGCTGCTCCATATCTCGCAGCCGGTGGTTTGAAGAGTGCATCCTGGACTCTGGAAGGCAACAAATTGCCTTGCATTAATATCATTTGTTAGAAATGCATGATTGTAGACTGCTCTAATGCATCCCCTCTAAATGCATGACGTTGGGAATTTTGTGTCAAACCAACCAAAAGTGATAGTGGTCTAACGTAAGCAAAGGTTCTTCGACATTAACGGTGGCCTGATTTCCCGGGCCCACAACTGTATCGGGCCACCCAAAATTCACTGACACTGGCCTGACTAAACAGGATTACATCAACACGTTCTTGCCTTTATAATTTTTATTTGTCAATATTTGACTTTTATGTGATGAATGCAGAATTTATTCGGCTGCTATCATCAGGAGTCACATTCTCAATAAAGACTAGTGAGCCTGCTCCAGAAGCAGACATGCAAGCGCAAATCACGAAATTACCGCCAACAATGCTTCACAGACGGACGGGCTTGTGTGTTTTGGACCAGATTGGATTTTGCAAAGGACAGAGATGAGCCACAAAAGTTTTACGGACTAATGAGACTGAAGTGATACAAAAGCCAGCGTAGGGAGAAAGAAAGGATCATCTTATGATCTAAAACACACATGCCCAACTGTGAAACATGGTGGGGGTAATGTCACATCTTGGGATTGCACGGCTGCGTCCAGAACAGGCTTACTAGTCTTTATTGATGATTTACCATGAAATAAAAGCTGGACTTCTGAACTTTTGTCTGATCCGTTTTTTTTTTTTAAATCTTAAACCAAAATGTCTTCAGTGTAATCCTCAGATTTCAGCAGAAATTATTCTGATTTCTATGGTCATTCATGAAAGGAGACTAGTTATCTTTTGTTCGTTGTTATTTCATCTGCCTTTACTTTGAAAAACGATGACTGAATCAGCAACGGAATCAATAAGCCGCTAAAAATGAGTGAAACAAAACATGATATGACAAATACCGTAATTTCCGGACTATTGAGCGCACCTGATTATAATCCGCACCACTAAATTTTTAAAGGAAAAAAACATTTTGTACACACATAAGCCGCACCTGTCTATAAGCCGCAGGTGCCCATATTGTAACATAAGATATTTACAAAGAAGGACGGGACACAGGTGGCCGTTAGAAAAGTCTTTATATAAGCCGCTTCATTAAATAAGCCGCAGAGTTGAAAGCGTGTGACAAAAGTTGCGGTTTATAGTCCGGAAATTACGGTACTTGAATTAACAGACAATAAATAAGTGTCTCGCTCTACTTGTAATAAGCAATTTTTGACAATTTACTGGGGTCAAAAATGTATCCATTAACACGAAAATTATCCTCAATTAAAAAATTAAGCATCTCAATTTCTCTGATGTCATACTTTCGTCAACAGCATTTAAACACTCCCATTACCGGTATCTTAAAAACACACGCTGTGCTTCACAGGTTGTTTTTGTTTGGCCACATTAACTCAATGTACCGACCCTGTGATGAATTTAAAATTCTTCCAAAACGGCCAGAGAGTCTTTAGGAAGGTTGTCATCCTCAGGTGCAATGATTGATGATGAACACACTTCAACACGCGTTATGGGGATTCATCACTCAAGAGTGGCCTCGGTTAGTCATCTTGCTAAAAATGTGGATCACAATTTTATAGCCGATTCTCCAAAGTACCCCCGCGTGCTTGTGGCTGTACAGTGGGACAGAAAACAACAAGGGTTTTTCCTCTTGTATGTATAAAGCATGTCCGGGTTGCAATAGAATATTCAGGTTCAACTCCACAAACCATGATGGTCGTTTCAAGATCAATCAATGGACCTCTTTGTAAGTGATCCTGCAGCAGAAGTGCATGCGGCGCTAATGATCCTTGTTCCTTTCTGCTGTCTTACAGCATTCACTGAGATTCACTGAGACAGAGCCAACAAAGCGAACACAACATTTGGCAGAGCGAATAACCCGAAGCCTTCTCTGGCCAATTTAGCAGAATAAAATCAGCGGTCTATTCCCATTGTCTCAAAGGGTTTATTAGGTTACAGCTACAGACTGCTTTTAAGCCCTTCTTTGCTTTCACCTTATATCAATATCAACAGAGGTTCTTTCCATAAAGCACCCACTTTAATCTGAGACCACTGGCCATGACGCTGGGGGGGGGGTAGGTGCTTCAAATACAAACACCTTTACGTTACACTGAGGTATGCAGTAAGTCAGGTGCATAAATATTGGGACATTGACACAATTCTCATCGTTTTGCTTTCCACACACCACAGCAGTGGATTTGAAATGAAGTAGACAAGGTTTTCCTAGAACGGCAGACTTTCAACAAGCATTTAGATTATAATCAGGTGAATGGTGTCGGAAGCGACGGAAAGTAATAGGACAAATGGCTACACAGCTGTTCCATGGCCAGGTGTGTGTTACTCCGTCATTATCCCATTTACAAGGAGTCGGTAAAAGGTCTTGCGTTCTTTTCGAGGGTGCTGATTGCATTGGAAATCTGTTGCTGTAAAGTCTCAATACAAGTTCCAAAGAACTCTGAATATCACTGGAGCAGGCTATCATTACAATGTAAATAATTTAAAATCAAAACAAACCTATCAGAGTGAGAGCAAAAACATTCGGTTTGGCAAAATCCATTCTAAGAAAAAAAAAACATACCAGTGAACTCAGCACCAGCAAAAGACCCGGACGACAATGGAAAACAACTGTGGTGAATGACCAAGGTGAAGAAAACCCCCTTTACAACAGCTGGCCGGATCAAGAAATATCTTCCGGAGGTTTCAATACAACAATCAAGGACTGAGATTGTTTTTCCTTGTATTTTTATTTCTGAAGTATTTTGGGCAATATTATCTGCTCATATTCAACCAAATACTTCAGAACACGGTGCTTCACAGTGCAGATGGACCCAAAATCATACTGTAAAAGAAACCCAACAGGTTTTTTTTGTTGTGGTTTTTTCTTTAAAGGCAAAAAAGTGGAATATTGTACAACGGCCAATTCAATCATCTGACGTGAATCCATTTGAGTATACGGACAACTGTTGGCTCTGTTAAGACAAGTTTAGCACTGGTAACCAAACTGTTTTGCTGCTTGGTAGGACTGTCAACTGATGCAGCTATTTAACAGCTTTTGTGAACAAAGGATGTAGATATTGGCTTGTGCTCTTTGATAAGGACTTAAGTGAGGACCCAATGACACTTAACAATAGCTCACAGGGATAATGCAAATCTATGTACTGTTGCAAGAAAAAGCATCTACAAATCCTTGGAATCACCAGGACCCACACATAAATTGGCCACAAAATGTGACAAGATTATCATTCAAGCCACATGATAAAAAAAACAAGGTGTCCAAGACCAACATCAAACAAACAACTACAAGCTGCCACTTGACATACCATGCGCGATTCCCTATGAACTGCTGGTAGTCAGCAAACCTAGATTTCAATTAGTGACATGACATTGGAAGTGTTGGTTCAAATAGGCCTGCCTTGTTAAAAATAAATAAATAAATAAATATATATATATATATATATATATATATATATATATATAAAATAAATAAATATATTTATTTCTCACTTTTCTAGTTAGCCTCAGACCGGCTAGCTTGTTCAACATTAGTGATTGATTTAATATTGTTGTTGTGTGAGAGTTACTGTTTCAGAAAGTGTGAAGTGCATCAGCAAAACAACATTCATTTACATGTCATCTTCCCAGTTAAAAGAGTGTTTAAAGGTTATGAAGTACTGATATTAGAATGCTATCTTAGAAATGACAGCTAATCTATCCATCCATGCGTATGTGCTTAGCGGAAGTCTCGAAATGGCTGTTAGCAGCGAATTTGAGTGTTGAGGAAACCTGTCATCATCATTTCCACATTCAGGTTCCTCCTGCTTGGCACTGACTGCCGAACGCAAGGAATGCCACTCTTCAAGCTTTAACAGAGCGGATACGCTAACATGGTGGCTAGCAATGACAAAAATTAAGTGTTACCTACCTAGTATGTTGCCGCCTTACAATAACATGCCTTTATGTGTGACTTCAGTATGTGATTCGGAATAGGTGTCCAGATTATCAGGAAGATGGAAAAGGAGACCCCTGAAAGATATAAACACAGAAAGGGTTCAATCTGTCTTTAGTAAATATCTTGTTGGGGGCACGGTGAGCTGGAGCCTATCCTAGCTGACTTTCGTGAGAGGCAGGATACACTCCTGGACTTGTCGCTAGTCAATCGCAGGGCACTTTCAGACAAATTTTCACACTAAATGAAAAAGAAAAACTGGGCCAACATGCATGTTTTTGCAATGTGGGAGGAAGATAGACGATCAGCAAAAAAACAAAGATTACTCCATAAATCTTTAGCACACTGCCATGGTTAAAACATGACATTTAACACACGAAAGGTAACGTTGGATGTACAGCATATTCGCATTGTTCAACGCTCACTTCTTGTCAGACGTTTATTTCCTTGCAATCAAATAGCTCAAGTTCGACAAGGAAATTGGCTGACTCGTTTCCCACGCCAATGATGACTATTTGTAACTATTGTGGCACAGATCGTAATCCGTCTTTAATGATTTGGACGCCCACGGAACATCACATCACACCGTACCACTCAAGCGAAGCAACACTGAGATTGGAGCCCCTCCCCTCATCGAGAGCGACTAAATCACCATCTTCTCATTTCCCATATTTTCTGAGCAAGTGCCCATTTACTAAAACAAGTGTTGCGCTCCCCACGGGGCGACAGAGTTAGCCGAGTTTACCAACTTGTCTAAATAACAAGTGTTAAGGTCCAGAGTGTAAACAAACCTCCGCCGCGAAATGATAGTTGCTTGACATTCCATATGCTACCGGACAGGTGGCTACATTTCGCTAGCTAACTAGCGAGCTGCCTTGCTAGCCTCACTACTACCGCATCATGCGCGCGACGACTGCTAAGAGGGGACATTTTCCCATCGACGTACCTTAATATTGCTGACATCGTCGTTCGGGGACGTCTTCTAAATTCATTCTGAGCGTTTCACAATGGGTGGACTGCAGCTCGGGGATGACTACCAGAGCCGGGGAGGGGGCAGCAACACATCTCATCAACCATTGTCGGAGTTTCCGGGATTCGGTTCCTCTTCGCCAATAACTGAAAGGAGGACAATGTTTGACCCAACAGCGCTACCCGATGGGTTGTGATACAATTGCAAGTGATATATTGTATCTCCGATAGAGAGCGCTATTGGTTTGTGAAAGAGTTCGACACGTCCTATAATATCCATCCATCCATCCATTTTCCGTACCGCTTTATCCTCACCAGGGTCGCGGGGGGTGCCGGAGCCTATCCCAGCTGTCTTCGGGCAGTAGGCGGGGGACACCCTGAATTGGTTGCCAGCCAATCGCAGGGCACACAGAGACGAACAACCATCCACGCACACACTCATACCTAGGGACAATTTAGAGTGCACAATCAGCCTGCCATGCATATAGACAAACAATTACAGTCATAGTCACACTTCGGGACAATTTAGAATGTTCAATATACCAACCATGCATATTTTTGGAATGTGGGAGGAAACCGGAGCACCCGGAGAAAACCCACGCAGGCCCGGGGAGAACATGCAAACTCCACACAGGGAGGCCGGAGCTGGAATCGAACCCGGTACCTCTGCACTGTGAAGCCGACGTGCTAACCACTGGACTACCGGGCCGCCCCACACGTCCTATAATAAAGGAAATTAATTATCAGTGGTTGGAATAATTATTGCAAATTATTTTCCATTTTTTAATCTGCTTAACCTCACGAGTGTCACAGGTGTGCTGGAGCCTATGCCAGCTGTCTTCAGGCAGTAAGCGGGGTAACACCCTGAACTGGTTGACAGCTAATTGCACGGCACATATAGACAAACATTTACAGTCATAGTCACACTTCGGGACAATTTAGAATGTTCAATATACCAACCATGCATATTTTTGGAATGTGGGAGGAAACCGGAGCACCCGGAGAAAACCCACGCAGGCCCGGGGAGAACATGCAAACTCCACACAGGGAGGCCGGAGCTGGAATCAAACCCTTCACCGCTGCATTGTGATGCCGACACACTAAAGACTATCACCGGGCTTGTAGCAATGCAAAAGTATTGAAAATATGTTTTGTCAAAAATTATGTTTCTTAGGTGAGGAAGTTTTTATTTATTTATTTATTTATGTATTTATTTATTCCTTGTGTGTTCTACATACTTGGCCAATAAAGATGATTCTGATTCTGATTCTGATTTTATTCCACTACAAATGACATTTACTCCTAACAATTTATCCTTGTACCATTACAGCTTCTCTTCTTTAACATATATTAATAATTACTTTCTGAATGTTTTATCTCGATTGAGTAGAATTATCTTTCTCTGCTTTGTTCGAATTAGTTCCAATACAAAAAATGTTAGAAGAAATTTGTTTTCTGTTTTCATGGATAATAACGATCAGTTTCAATTAGTACTGTCAGAGAGATATTCGTTTGGGAATATGTTTGTATTAATGTGACTTATGTAGTGTATAACTGCACTCCATCACACAGACAATTCCCAAAATGACCAGATTGACGTTTAAAAGGAAGATATACTTGGTCAGGTCAAGTACATAATGGATCATTTGAGCGATTTTTGCTGATGTTTTCCTGGCATAATAAATGTCAACACTCGTAGCTCATATGAAACTTCGACTCTGAAACGTCACAAAATGAAGCGAGAGTGCATTAAAGTGTCACTGTGCCACCCTTCAGAACACACCCAGGAAGCGTCAGGACCTTCCTAGCAGGAGCCTCCGCCGTCACCTGTTTCCCGGGAGTGGATTACTATGAGGCCCAACGAGACAAAGCGGATTGCCCCACCCCACCCGCGACCCCTCCCAGGCCCGTCTGCCGCTGCGCAGTGGCGACCTGCAACTTCACTACGGCCCTGCCCCAGAGCCAATATCAGCTGTCTAGTTTTAGAGAGCGGGACAGAGAAATACCACAGCAATCCTCTCAAGCAGATTAAAGGCTGAATCAAGGGACTGAAGCCCTTTCCATTTCCCGGACTGACACACACACACACACACACACACACACACACACACACACACACACACACACACACACACACACACACACACACACGCACACAGACACAGTCTCGCTGCTAAATGAACATCTGACTGGCAAGTCAAAGCAGAAGCGACAGGCTACTAAAGATGAACTTTCCAGCTTCCCTGAGCCATCTCATACCCGCACTTGATTTACTCTTCAAACACCCTTTTAAAAGAGGACACAACATTCAAATCAAAATTTGTATTGATCTAGATTATTCACTGAAATGTATAACACACACTAAAAAGAAAAGTATAAAAAAATGGACATTTCAAAAATCTGAACATACGTACACAGTCACATATGTAAGAAAAAGTATGACGGTCCAAATAAAATCATCCATTATAGTGCAATGATTACATCCACATAGTTTTAATGTTCCAAAACTAAAGTTGTCATCTCATTTTGTTTTATATAATGAGAACAAGAACTCTTAATGTCACAACTTTATTCTTGTCTATCAGCATTACATTACAAACAGTGTATTTTCCTCGTGTAGTGTTTTAATAGCTTTATTTACAACTTTCATGTATTCTTGTAATTCAACATGTTGTTTCCACATAAAATTTTGTCTTTAAACATTTTATATCACAGTTAGGTTTGGTTCCTGTCAACCACTAACTGGCCGAGCCTGTTCGTGAATCATCAAGTTCTGTGAGTAATTGACAGCCCCAAATAGTGATTATAATTGGCTGTACAGTATTAAGAGTGTAAAACATAAATATAGCACATCCAAAAATAAAATGGCATTCCAAAGTCTTACAAATATCTTCAAAGATTGCGTTACCCGTAAAAATACAGTACATCCAAGAGTGTTTTTACAAAAATAATACAATTCAGTTCTGCCCGACATTGTCAAAGAGGTATTAATGTAATATAACGATGTTTGTTATGGTAATGGATGTACTTTGCAGTGGTGTACAACTGCACCGTTTTACACCGAGAGCTGTTCGAATATAAACATTGTTAACTTTGCTAAAGCAGCCCTTGTATTGGATCTCATGGGATTGTGCCATTGGTCAGAATTACTCTGTGGCTTGTGTAGCTATAAACTTGCAGCAGAGTCAGCAGAAAGCCGCACATTTTGACTCCACATTTCGATGCAATCAGAGGCCTTGCATGTGATTAAATAATGAATGCTAAGTGCTCTTGTAACAAATGAAATCAGTCTCGCGGGGCTCTGTGCTAGGGCGTTCCTATTTCGGTGCACCCTTTTGTTGACATTCTGGCTTTTGGAGTGGAATGAAGTGAACGCAAAAGTGGGAGCAGGGAGCGGAGCGGCGGGATGTGCTCCCTGCTGCAAAAATGAAAAAAAAAAAA